>OU612045.1:100275065-100612103 GCA_914767935.1 Coremacera marginata
CGTCTATTAACAAGCCCATTTTTTCTCGAAAATTTCGTTGGATGCGGATTTTGTTTTCAGAGAAAATAGCTTTGTTCTCTTCTCTTACTTGCCATATTTTAAATGGCAAACGATATGCTATGTGTATTAAACATTCGAAAAACCGAATCCAGCAGTGAAGCGTTGACAGTCCATATTTATAGGTATTTATATTTGGAGGCTTATATAAATCCGTTTTATTCATTTCAACCGGACTAGCATTGCAAATGAAGCATCTGCTTGCAGAATTTGTTTCCGTTAGCGTATTTGCAACGGATCCATCGATCATTGTGCAGTGCATTTCATATGTCACCTCAACAGATTTTTCAGTTACTCCAATTACTTTTACAAACATAATAAGTTAAAATCACTATTTAAAGTACCTCTTAAAAACAACAATTTTCTGCAAACTGATACGTCTTACTTTTGAGCGTAGAGTACAATTCATACAGATTACTTTAAAAATGATCTAAGTCTTAATTTTTTTTAAAAGTAAACATTTAATGAATTAATTGAAATAAACATACTATTTTTTTACCTAATGAAAACGATTATTAAAAAAAAATGGATTTAGGTAATTTTCGAAATTAGTCACCCATAAATATGTTTGTTTACATTTCAAAGGAGTAAACTCTTCACTACATGCTACGTTTATTAGAGGAAAATATGATTTTTAGAACATTTTTCAAAATACGATAACTCTAAAAGTCGGATAAAAAAGGTTAATATGTTTTGGAATTTTGAAAGAAAAATACATATATAACAATATATTTGAAAATAAAAGAGATGTTTTTCGTTGTTTTTTTTTTGGAAATTTTTGGAAAATATTTACAAAAAAATTTATTTTTTGGTGAATTTTAATTTTTTTACTTTCAGCTAAATTTTAAACATATTAAAATTTATTTATTTATACAGTATTTATCTTGAAGAAAAATCAAAAATAAAAAGAATTGGGCCAAAATTGCAATTTTGGCAATTTTTTCTTTGTAAGATGTGCAAATTATTAATTTCAATTAGTTAAAAGAAAATATGATTTTTAGACTATTCTTCAAAACGTGATAACTCCGAAGGGCGGACGTAGGCGGATATCAAATTTTGGAATTTGAAAGATAAATATGTATATTAAAATATATTAAAAAATTAAAGAGATGTTTTTAGACGTTTTTTTTTATTTTTCTCTCAAAAATTGCAAATTTTTGAAAAATATTTAAAAAAAACTTATTTTTGGACAATTTTCATATTTTTAGTTTTAGCTTAATTTAAAATATATTAAAATTGATTTATTTTTACAATATTAATCTTGAAATAAAACCAAAAAACAAATGAATCGGGCAAAAATTGCGTTTACAGCAATTTTTTCTTTGCAGGATGTCCAAAATCAAATATTCCACAACAATCAAAATGCATAAAAATGGTTGACTTTAAGGAGCTGTAGAGTCTACACAAATTGTTCAATTGGCAAAAAAATTTAGATTCTTATTAGTGGAAGTATTTCCAAAAAAACGGTACCAATTTTGTTAGGATCTGCCACAACAAAAATCTTGATTTATTCCAATGAGACAAAGCACTGTGCGCCACCGCCCGGGTACATGAGCGAAGGTGCCGATCCAATTGATCGGAATTGTGTGGATACTGCGCCTGTTATTTAACACGAGCCAGCTTTTTGATGCTTCATTTCAAAATATGAGCTAAACAAGAGTGTCAGCGGGATTTTCCACACTTTGCAACCATTAATCATGGTCGATGGACACACCGATATTTTGCTTAGTGCTTCTTTTAAGTGTCAATCGCAATGAAGTGATGAAACAGACTCGACGCTACGTAGGGAAAGGCGTGCGTCTTTACTACTGAAGTGATGAGGTGTTTGCTAAATGGTTAAGCAATCAATTTCCGTACAGAGCCCAAATTGTGCAATGTTTGCTAAACACTACCAGCTTCTAATTTGAATATAACTAACATGCAATAACAATAGAGTTCAGCTACTACAGCTTTATCGCACTTCCTTGGCATTAACCCATCTAAAGCCACTACCCCGTAATCATTGAAAAAAAATATCAATGTTATGGATACTCGTGACCACAAACAAGTTAATGTGGGAAAAATTTATCCACCAATAAATGGGTTGGGCTCAGGGACAACACAAGCCGTAACAACTAACCATGCGTATACATAAATCTAATTACACAACTAATTTTAATCTACTTTTGAGTTGACCTTTTGACAAATTAACATCAAAAACGCTACAATTGTTAACAAAGGAACTCATGCGACTTAAAGGAGCAGTAGCCATATAATTTGTTCTACTAAATGGTAAATAATTTAAGTTGTTAGCGTTTCTACTGCTTCTACGGTTAGTGTTAAAATTTATGTGAGAAAGAAGTTCTGGAAAATCGAATACACCTGTTATGAGCTGGTGTAAATATACGATATCTGCCGATTTCCTTCGATCACCTAAAGACTGCATTTTTAATAGTTTTAAACGATCCTCATAAGGAGGAAGGTCTAATATGTCAGTTCCACTTAAGCCCCTTAGAGCAAACTGAACAAAACGTTTTTGGATTCTTTCTATTCGATCAACATGCACATTGTAACTTGGGGACCACACTTGACTTGCATACTCTAAGTGAGGACGCACGATTGCATAATACAACGTTGTAGTTGTAATCATGCTATTAAATTCTTTGGCCCAGCGTTTTACAAAACCAAGCATTGAAGATGCTTTTTTACAAATATTATCAATATGAATGTTAAACGATAGCTTAGAATCCATGCATATACCTAGGTCTTTGACGGTGTCTACACGACTCAAGGCAGTATCTTTAATCTTATAATCAAAAATAAAATTATTCCTTTTTCGCGAAAAGGTCATAGCTTGGCATTTATCTGGATTTAAAAACATATTATTTTTAGAACACCAAACTTCAAAGGATTTTAGATCAGACTGGAGTAGATCTGAATTATCTCTAGAATTAATCGTTCTGTATATTTTCATATCATCGGCATAAATAAGCAGATGAGAGTGTTCAATGACTTGAGTTACATCATTGATAGCTAAAATAAACAGAAGAGGACCAAGGTGACTACCCTGAAGAACACCTGATCCAGCAATAAATTCAGAAGACAATGCGCCTCGGAAACGTATTTGATAAGATCGCTCCACCAAATACGATTTAATCCAGTTCACAAAATATTGTGGAAATCCCATTAACTCAAGTTTAAATAAGATTAGATTGTGTGGTAGCTTATCAAATGCCTTACTAAAGTCAGTGTAAACACAATCGACCTGGTTACCAGAATCAATAGAATTTAAGCAGAATGTTGTAAAATCGAGAAGATTAGACACAGTGGATCTGCCATTCACAAAACCATGCTGACGAGTTGTTATGACTTTCCCACAGTGAATTTTCACCCGATCATACACCATCCGCTCAAAAAGTTTTGGAATCGATGAGAGCTTAGCGATAGGCCTATAGTTACTGACATCGTTCCTGCAACCCTTTTTAAAAATAGGACTTATAAATGATTTTTTCCAAAAAAGTGGAAAATAACTTTCGTTAATAGATTTATTGAATAATAAAGAAAGTGGTTGACTCAAAACGGAACTGCATTGTGTTAACACTGCGGCAGGAACACCGTCAGGTCCAGCACCAAACTCCTCATCGATCGATCTAATATACATTAAAATATCCTCTGGAGTGAAGGATATATGTTCCAAAGATACTCTGGGTTCGGAATTCATATATTCAAAGTACTCTCCATCAGGATTAAAAGAATCTGAACAGAATGATTCTTTAAAAAGATTGGCGAAAAGGCCACAAATTTTGACGGGATTGTCAGTAAATCCCTCAGGAGTTCTAAATGAAGAAGGAAATCCATCAGATTTCTTTTTTGTGTTTACGAATCCCCAAAATTTCTTTGGATCTGTCAATATTCTCAGCTTAACATTATCTAAATATTCGTGATATAATGTAGCTGAGCGATTTTCAAATTCCAGAAACAAACGTTTGTAAGTTTCTAGGTCGTTTGAGCCTAAGCTACAGATGTATTTCTTCCATGCCCTATTCCTGTTGTTGCGAAGAGTTTTTAAATCCTTTGTGTACCAAGGGTACGTAGAATTCCTCGCAAATTTGAGACTATAAGGTACGGATTGAGAAAACACAGCAAAGAGTTCCATATAAAAAAAATGTATGGAGTCATCAAGGCAATTTCCATTTATATATTCTAAAATTGCATTAAGTTTACCATTAAGCAACTGATTCAACTTCAAAAAGTCAGCTTTTTTAAAATTGAATTCATAAAGCTTATCTGCTGAATTAGAATTTACTATATTTGCTCTGTCGGATTTGTACCAAATACTCAATGGTGGATGATATTCATCAACAGTAGTTAGAGCATGAAAGGCCCTCTTAACAACAACATTGTTACTGTCTGTAGTAAAGACCAGGTCAAGAAGTCTTTCAAGACTATTATAAATACAACTCACTTGTTGTAAGTCTGAACATATATTATCAACAAATATATGTTCTTGGCGGGTCTTTGAATTAGATGCACAATAGTGCGTATCATCGTCAGAAGAATGCCATTTTAAATCAGGTAGATTAAAATCGCCCAATAATAAAATGTCGTCATTAAAGTCAAGTAAATCAATTATGTAATCTATGCACTCCGCAAGGCTTGCATAGACCTCTACACTACTCTTAGGAGGAACATACGCATTAATAACATATATGTACATTAGAGTTACAATGTATAACTTAACGCAAATTAGTTCAATATTAGAAGAGCAGGGAATGTCAACAATAAAACTGACAAAGCAGTTCCTCACAGCCAAAAGGACACCACCACCGACAGAAGAAATATTGTCAGTGTATCTGTCTTTTCTAAAAACTTGAAAACTATTGTCAAACAATTCCAAATCAGTAATGCTTCCGTTCAGCCACGTTTCTGTTAACGCGATAATATCCTCAGTGCAATTTTGAGTTGATAGAAATAAGCTCTGCGTCTTAGAACGTAGTCCCCTTACATTTTGATAGTAAAGGGACAGCCTATTTTTTGAGTCTGGCGGGCGGCTTGAGTCACCCTTTTAGACTTATTTTTTGGCTTGAACTCAGTAACAAGAATATTATCGGCCCACAAATTAGATTTAAGAACAGTTGTAAAATCTTCGGCTGCAACTGTTAGAATAAAAGAAGCATGGGAAGGCTTATTACCAATTTTTTTGCATGAACAGAATGCATTTGAGTTCACTAACTTGGATTGCCTGACAAACGTCAATATATTTTCTATTGATGTGTCGGGCTGAAGACGTGAAATGAAAACATTTCTGGTCCTCGAAACTGCTCTTAAAGTCAAATGACTGTTAGGCGTAGTTGAAATCGTATTTGGACTACTAGTCAATGGTCAATGGAAGAATAGAAGATGGTGTATAAGAAATCACCGTATTATTATTTTCTGATGGCATTGCTGAGGGCTGCTCTGCCTTGGAAGGTCTGGAGGACGCCTTCCGACGCTTATTTTTGTTTTTGTTTTTCCTCTGTCTTTTAGAGCTTTTAAGGTCTTTTTCTGATGAAACTGACAAAATTCCGGAAGATGCAGTCATGGACGAAGGAACCGAAATGTTATCCTGAACAGTAATTTCATCAGAAACGCTGGTAGTGGGTGCGGCACTAACTTCGCTAAAAAATGAAACAATTTCTCTGAAGTTATTATTTAATAAGTTAAGGCTTTCCCCAAAAAGCTTTATTTTAGAATAGAGTTTATCCGGGGAAAGGGCCCTGCACGAAGCACAATACCAGCGAAGACCATATCGAACTGACATTAAATCGTCAAGGCACGATTTAGAAATACCAGCACAAGAAGCATGGAACATTCTCTCACATGGGCCAGAACAGCTGAACATAGGGTACAGAATATTCTGGCTTTTGCATTGCTCGTTCAGAGAACAAGCAGCAATGTTATCAATGGAAAAATAATCCATTGGAAAAAATTTAAATTATTTTGTGAGCGTTTTTAAATGTAAAATGTGCTTTCAGGGTTGGCACAGTAAAATGCAGCGTACACAAAGTGTTAAGCACAATAACAACACTAGAGACTCTCACTGCACAACAGATAAACAAATACCGCACAAAGAGGAATAGAAAAAATTAGGCATACAAACACTAGATTGTGTGAAGTACAACAAAAACTGTTCTATATTATTAACATAAATTATGTTTTACTAAAAGAACACTAAACAAAATAATTTTTTTTTTTTTTTTTTTTTTAAACATAAATACAATTCTTAATATTTTTTTATACAAACGATTTAACAAAAATTTAAATTTTCCACTATAATAATTACTATTACAACACACACTAAAAAAACAACACCGATACCGACAAGTAGACGAGATCAACTGAACTGATATCTTAAATAATAAAGAATTTTTAATCGTTTCACAGGGTTTTGAGGCAGTTTATCAGTTTTAAAGTGTGTTTACCACGTCTGTCTTGCAGCTCAATGTCGTAAATAAAAAAATATGTCTTTTTGAAATAAAATTTTAGTGAAGCCTTAAGTTAATTATATTTAATGGAATAACATGGTTAAATATGAATAAACTTGTAATCTAATAAAAATTTGCAATTAAAACATGTCAAAATCAGAGTAGTTGCCGCTTTAATATTATTCAAAGTAGTTAATCAACCACTTGTTCTTAAGTAGTATTTCAATTACTTCATATATAATGCAATAAAAACTATTTAGAATTGAAGTGGATGCCGCCTTAATATAATTCCAAGTACTTCATATACTAGTTTATTTTAAACTAGTTTTTTAACTAGTTGTTTTTAAAAACAAGTTAGTTTGTTCGTATAGGGTACTATCAGTTCATATTGTTGTGTTGTTTACTTGGAGTCACAGTTTGACCGAAGCGTAGAAAAGTGTATATATAAAAATAAGGGTTGTTTAATTTGTGTTTTGGCATATTATTACATTAATGCAACTGTGCAGCAAACAGAAGCATAACCACCAAACAAACATTTGAGCAAAGAGAATAAATTAACGAAAATTAACACGAAATGTTTGGTAATCATGTTGGGCTAGCATAACCACGGCAAAAGTAGCGTTTCACGACACACAGAGGTGAAAAATGTGAGTTTTTTGGCATTTGGCGGTCAATAATCTATAACTTCTAAAGCCCGTATGATACTTAATTTTTTTGTCCAATTTTAAAATCTGAAAACAAATGGCGCGTGGGCAGGACAGACATATTTTGTAAGAAAAGGATAAACGTTGTTACTTTTTTTATTTCTGGTGTTTTTAAGAGCAGCTGCATTTACAAAACTAATTTTAGCTACACACATCACTTCCAACTCAGCATCTAATTTTCTAATATAGTTTTGTTTACTCTAAAAATGTCGAATTAATTATTAACAGAAAAATATTTCACAGTAACTATTTGATCGAAACTTAACGACAAACGAATTGAAAGAAACGGCAAAAACAATGCAATGAAAATACAGTCCGTCCCACATTTTTTTCTCCAATTCGTACTATATGCGTACTCACTCACACCAATTGAAACTATGCATTCGTACTATTTGAACTGCTCTAGTTTTCATTTCCAATGACAAAAAAGTTAGCAAATTTAAAGTAGTATCATACAGGTTTAAGCGAATGAAAATTTGGCGAAAGGTTTCGGCATATGAAAGAAAAACTTAGCCCTTCAATATGAAATATCAAAATAATTCCTGAAATTTCGAATACTTTTGAATACTTTTTTTCGAAAATAGTTTGCTATATTTTTTTTGGGTGGGAAGTTGGTTTTTTGAAAATGTTTATATATGTTTTGACGTGCAACGCAGTGTAGGCGTGGTTCATATCCGATTTAAATAATTTTTAAAGATGTTCTTTATTTTGTAGAGGAAAAGGTGTGTGCCAAGTTTCAAGGCATTATCACAAAAACTATGGCATGTATGAAGCTTTTACCATATAGATGACGCCACTTTGTGTGGGACTTAGACTGGTAAATATATTTCAATTTTTTTTTTTTTTTGCAACTTAACTATAAAATATGTACTTGACTTTTGTATGAGAACTTGATATAATTTCTGCGATTTTCTCTTCTCAATTTTTTTAATCTGGTTTTTTAAATTTTCAAAAGTAAAAAATGCTTGCTAAGGTTCTATTTTTGTAAGAATGTTTTTAAGAATGGTTTTGACATTGTATATGTATTAATTAAAAGTATAATTCATCTTAGTATTTATAAATTGAGTTTTGATATCAATTTTCTTCAAAAAATTCATTACTTGGTTGAACAACTAAATCTCTTGTTTCTTTACTTAAGGCGGTCTTCTCATTCAAAACCGGTTTTTTGGACCCTTTTTAAAAAAATTCTTATTTGAAAACGCAAAGAATAATTGAAAATTTTTTTTATTTATTGTATTACAAAAGGTTCAAAGTAAATAAAAAATTTTTTTTGCCTCGATACGTGGGCTGTTCAAAAAGTAATGAGACTTCAGAGTTGGTGGTGAAAAAAAAGGTGGCGTCACGGCGGCCACGATTCCGGGTCTCCGGAGCGTCTGAAATGAAAAAAAAAACGGGGTTATAATCAGTATAGATGTAATTCTCGGGTGAACCTCAAGCTTAATTTTGTGATTTTTTTTTTAAAAATGGCGGCTATTCAAAAAAAAAAATTTCAATTTCGGGTTTTTTTTTTAGTTTAGTGTAAAAAAAAAATAGTAAAAAATTTTTTAAAATTATGGTCGAGGTTCACCCGAGAATGGTGACAATTCTGCGTCGATTCCATTTTGTTTCATGAAAATCGGTTGAGTTGAACTGGAGATATCATGGCCGCCAGTTCGAAAAACGTGGGTTCGAGATAAACGCGTTTAAAGTTTGAAGTAATTTTTTTGGGAAAAAAAAAAATCAAAAATGTTTAAATGCAGTTTTAAAGAGCTGACAATTTTTACTTACAAATATTAGTCGGCGATGCCAGCTCCATACAGGCCACCTTCCTCTTTTTCGTAGAAACTGCTTTCTGCTGCCCTCTCTGCTCTGCGAGCCGTTCTGCCAGCTTTTGATGATGCCGCAGCTCGAGTCTCTGATCGGTTCAATCTGTCTTCATTGCGAGATAGTGCGTATTCGTATGCGTTTTTGCCAATCGCAATATCCATCAAACCCATAATTTTAAGTATGGGTATAAAACCGTCGTTGAAGAGGCACGTTGCAATGAAATTTGCCACTTCGATGGTGCGTGCGCCTGAGTTGATGTGTTTGGGCGAAAGTGACCAAAGAACAGAATTGTAGGACTCATTGGAATTCTGAGTTTCAGATCCAAGGCATCTTTCAAGCAAATTATCTGCCGACAGCGCTTCGTAAGCTGGTTTTATTACCTCCATCACCTTCTTGTCCATCAGACCTTGCTTCACAAAAAAGGCTGTATCTTCTAAAGTATTTCGAATTTCTAAAAATCCTTTTAGGGGCATATTCACAACTACCCAGCTATAAATAAATGCAAAAAAAAAGTTGAAAAAAAAAATTGCTCAATGAGAAGACCCCCTTAAGGGACTATGTGCAATTTTCTTTAAATTTCTGAAACTAGATATAAATGGATAAGATGATATCTATCATAAGCATTCGAAATAGGTCCTCATTTGTTTATTTTCTTGAAAACTTTCAGTTGTTATGCTCCCTATAGAATCTATAATCCTTATTTCTTTTCTCTTGCGCTTCTTCAGATAGCTCTCCAATAGGTAGGATATGCTAGTTTATGATTTGTTCGCCATGCATTAAAACCTTATGCAGTGTTGGAGGCATGGCACGTCAAGGATATAATTTACTGTATTATTCTGTTGTTTCCTTTGCATACTGTCCAAAACGCTCTGCTCGTATATGCTCATTGCAGCTAATAACATGTAAGATGGTTCGCAACCTTGATATGAAGACCTCATCAATTTCAGTGATTAACTTTGAAGTGATCACTTTCCTCGTCTAATTGGCAATCGTATTCAAGAGTTTTTTTTAGCCAAGTTTCGTTTGCCAGCTTAAATTTCCGCATCGATTTCGAGCAGTAGTTAAAGCGCTTTTTTACGCTGTCTACAATATTTGTAACCTTTATTGATACAGCTTTCATAGTATTGACTGACAACATTTTCGTCAATGATAGCCGTGACGATAACATCATTTTTAAATTTGTTTACCAAACACAAATTAGCAACATAATCGTAAGTTACACTTTCCATAGCTGTTAGGATTACGCGTAAGAGTTTTTGTGGGAAATATATTTGCTATGCAGATGCAAATATCTGCTATAGTCAAGCAGATATTTGGAAAAAATGAAAGCAAAAAGGATTCTACCTGTTAACGAATTTAGATTTCTACCTATGGCGTTACCTGCGGTTGCATTCATTAACTGTATGATTATGCTTAATTATGGCAATAAAAACGCATGATTAATGCGTTTTTTAGCAAATGTGAACACTTCAGCAAACGACATGCACAGGTTATGCCTGAGTCGTATAAAAATAGTTCAGTTCATATAAGGTGACTACCTCATTTTGTAAAAAAGTGCTCTCCGGCGGCGAATGGCGGTTACGGTATATTCGGGAAAAAGTTTTGAAATACTTTACACTTTCTAAAAAATGTAACCAAGCTCTGCCGAGGCACGACGGTGTATGAGTTTTCTCAAAATTTGTTTAAAAAATAGAATTTTTAAAAAATATCTGAAAAAAATACTATAAAACATAAGTTGCAATAAAATTTTTAATTTTTTATAAGGCATTTTACTGACCTTAATTAAAAAATCTGACATCACCGCCATCCAGGAAATGCGATGGAAAGGGCAAGGCTGCTCTAAACAAGCACACTGCGATATCTACTACAGCTGCCATGCGGAGAAGCGCGAATTCGGATGTGGATTCGTCGTTAGCCGGAAACTACGCCACCTTATTTCCCGGTTCACACCTGTGAACGAAAGATTGGCCACGATCCGCATCAAGGCAAAATTTTTCTACATTAGCCTTATTTGCGCGCACGCCCCGACGTAGGAAAAGGACGAAGCCGTCAAGGACGCTTTTTACGCTAGTCTTGAGGATGTATATGACCACCTTCCGGTCCATGACGTGAAAATAGTCCTCGGCTATTTTAATACCAAAGTCGGAAGGGAAGGCATCTTTGGCCCCACTGTCGGTCAGTTCAGTCTTCACGAGACCTCCACGAACAACGGTCTAAGACTGATCGACTTCGCCGCGGCACGAAACATGGTAGTTAGTAGTACCAGATTTAAGCATCTCGACATCCACAAGGCCACCTGGCTGTCCCCGGATCAAAAAACGCGAAACCAAATTGATCATGTTGTAATCGACGGAAGGCATGCCTCTAGTGTTCTAGATGTGCGTACATTTCGGGGGGTCAACATTGACTCCGACCATTATCTTGTTGCAGCCAAGATCCGCATGCGATTATGCAATGCGAAGAACATACGCACAGGAATGCAACGAAAGCTAGATTTCGCTAAGCTGCAATTACAATCGACTGCCGAAGCCTACTCCGCTCAACTCTCGGTTAAGCTCAACCAACCAACCTCTGGACTCGACGACGCCGGCGGACTTTGGGCGCATATATCCCACTCCATGCACGCTGCCGCTGAAGAAGTCATTGGTTTCCGACTCCCGCAACCTCGGAACCAATGGTACGATCAGGAGTGTCGCAGCGCGACAATCGTAAATAACGCCGCATACAGAAAAACGCTGCAGTAAGCTGCAACGCGAGCCGTGCGATAAAACTACCGCGAAAAGGGGAAGGCAGAGAGGCGCCTTTTCAGACGCAAGAAAAGAGAGCAGGAAAAGCGTGAGCGTGAGGAACTAGAGGTATGCCAGGGCAAGAAGGATGAACAAAAATTCTATCAGCAGGTTAATCGTCTAGCCCAAGGTTTCAAGCCCGGAGCATCCACTTGCAGAGACGAAAATGGAGATCTGAATACGGATACACAGTGTGTGCTTAGATTGTGGAGACAGCACTTCTCCAATTTTCTTACTGGCGACGATTCCAGCAATGCCGCCCATCGAGAGCGCAGTTCAGTACATGTGCCAATCAAATGAATAAATGCGTCATGCATATCTTTGCATTTCATTTACTTCCCCTTAGGAACATGCGATCACGTAGTCTCAGTGAGCTATGCAATCGCATGCTTTGCGCTATGTAGAGCAGTGCTGTAACTAGGGCAGGTAAATGAACGTCATTATGCTGACCGTGCAAGCTGATGTCGTCCAATTGCTGATACTTCTCCAATTTACTTACTGGCGACGATTCCACCTATGCCGCCCATGGAGAGCACAGTTCAGTGCCACCAATCAACGATGACGGAGTGGAAGTACCACCACCTAGCCATGTAGAGGTTCGAGTTGCTATCCAACGACTCAAAAACAATAAAGCAGCGGGTGCTGACGGCCTGTCAGCTGAATTGCTTAAAACCGGCGGCGATGAATTGATAAGGTACATGCATCAGCTCATCAACAAAATATGGCTAGCAGAAAGCATGTCCGACGATTGCAACCGCAGTGTACTGTGCCCTATACTGAAGAAAGGAGACCCAACAATCTTTGCTTGTTATAGAGGTATCAGTCTTATTTTCATCGTATATAATGTTCTCTCAAGCGTTCTGTGTGAATGATTAAAGCCGATTACAAAAACACTGATTGGACCTAATCAGTGTGGCTTTCGACCTGGAGAGTCCACCATAGACCAGATTTTCACGCTACCACAAATCTTGGAGAAAACCCACGAAAATCAAATTGACACACACCATCTCTTTGTCGATTTTAAAGCTGCGTTCCATAGCCCAAGAAGGAATTGCCTATACGCAACAATGTCTGAGTTCGGTATACCTGCAAAGCCGATTAGACTTTGCAAACTGACGTTGAGCAACACACGCAGCTCCGTCAAGGTAGGAAATGACCTCTCCGAAACCTTCAATACCGAAAGAGGTTTCAGGCAAGGCTCCACTGTCTTGCGATCTCTTCAACATCATCATGGAGGGGATCGTACGAAAGGCCGGTGTGCATCATAATGGCACCATTTTCAATAAAGGTGTCCAGCTCCTTGCGTACGCTGATGATATTGATATTGTTGGCAGAACCAAGAGAGATGTTACTGCTGCTTTCGCCGCTATCGAAAAAAAATCAGCCAAAGTGGGTTTGACGATAAATGAGGGTAAAACAAAGTATATGTTGTCTACAAACAAGGGAGCCCGGCGTTTAGACTCCCACGTTTCATCCGGCAGCTATAACTTTGAAGTAGTCAAGGAGTTCGTATACCTTGGCACCGCGATTATTACCAACAACAAAATCAGCCTGGAGATAAAGCGAAGAACAATAATTGCTGATAGGTTCTACTACGGGCTCAGTAAGCAACTAAGTTCCAGAGCTCTCTCTCGATCGACAAACCTAATACTCTACAAGACGCTCGTTCTACCTGTGCTGCTTTATGGCGCTGAGGCATGGATAGTTTCGCAAACTGACGCGGCCGCTCAGTTGTTCGAGAAACGGGGTGTTCGAGAGAAAAGCTCTTCGCAAAATCTTCGGTCCTGTTCGAGTCGGCGATGACTATCGCATCCGAATGAACCACAAGCTGTATGAGCTCTACGAAGACATTGACGTAGTTCGGCGTATAACTGTGCAGCGACTACGCTGGCTGGGTCATGTCTATCGTATGGACGAAGAAGCTCCATCGGAAAAGGTGCTCGAGGCGATGGTCCTTGGTCAACGACGACGAGGGAGTGACCATGCCTCCGATGGATGGACCAGGCCGAGGAAGCCTAAACCGCACTTGGAGTATCCGATTGGAGAAGGCGCGTGCAAAGCAGAGGCGCCTGGCGAGAGCTGATGATGTCGGCCAAAACCCGGACACGGGTTGTTACGGCCACCTAAGTAAGTTAGTAAGTAAGCAAGCTGATGCCGTTGCACCCAAACATTTTCTCGCTTTGATTTATTTGGTTGTTACCGGCATCGTAGCGCTTGCGTCATAGTAAGAAACGCTTGACAACCAGAAAGTGAAAGTTTGGCGCATACGCTCAAATTAGGTCAGTTTATTATGAACGCCGCAGTCGTTCATGGAAACAGTTAAGAATTGTGTATAAGCAAAACATTTCTTTCGTACTTTCATGATCGCCTGCAATTTGAGTCACTGCATTCGAATTAGGACGCAGTCGTCGTTCATGGAAGCAATTAATTCTGTTTATTTTTATCTATTGGCTTGGTTCTTCGAATTATTGTGTGTGGTCGGAATTTGTACAGAGTGTATAGGCAAACGTTGTGCGGTCACAGCATCGTAATCTATATTGAATTCCCTTAATTTTGATACCAAAACATAAACATTCTCGAGAGGAACAATTTAAATAAATTATAGTAACAGTACAAGCCAAATGCTCATATGAAGCATTTAGCACTCTTAGTATTCTACTTGCATTTCACCTTAAAGCTAAATGATTCATATGGCTATATGCTTTGTTTGCTTATTTTTATTTGTTTTATTTAATTGTTCCTCTTAGATAATGTTTACGTTTTTTGTTTGCGTTGCTTGCTTATTTTTATTTGTTTTAATTGTTCCTCTTAGAGAATGTTTAAGTTTTTGTATCAAAGTTAAGGGAATTCAATGTAGAATACGATGAAACTAAGTTTTTTTAAAATATTGCTTTAACCCTTAAATGCACCGTGTATCTCTAAGGATACAACCATTCAAAAAATTCCCACGACTATAGATTTGGCTTAATGTTTTTCAAATCGTTTCGAAATTATTTAGAATATTACAGGTCTTCCAAAAAAAAAATATTTTTTTACTTCTATTTGTCACACTTTTTAAAAAAAATTATATACAATGTCAAATTTTTTTTTTTAAATTTAATAAACACTATCAATGTTAAAGTAACTTCTAGGAACCGACTTGCCGACTAGGATTATAATGTTAAAGTAACTTCTAAGAACTGATAAATAATTTTGATTGGGAAACTGCTTTCAAAACATGCCCTTTAGTGATTGGAAAACATATGTTTCAAAAAAATTTAATTTTATTTTATTGTGATGATTTTGACGTGCTGACGAGATTTCCAATATGTAGGTATTTTTAAAGCGTTTTTTAATGTATTTCTTAACTTTATTATATTTACTTTTTAGGGCAGCTACACAAAGGCAAATAGAATTCATGGTGAACTTCGTCGAAAAGCATCCGTAGCTGGCCAACAACTACGTTGCCAAATTGGAAAAAGGCAATAATCGATTATATTGACTTTATTTGGTAATACTACTTATATTTTTAAATTTTAGGTGTGCACTGATTGTAAGTACAAAGCAAAGCAAAAAAGCGTTAGGTGGGCTGTCGGAGGAAGTTCCACTCTCCCCACACGGAATCAAAAAATCCTAAAAATTGGTCTAAGCAATGATTCTTTGATTCAATGAATCTCTGTTCATTGGTTAAAAGAAAAAGTTCTTTGATTTAATTAACTTTTTCTTACTCCCAAAGAACACATACTTGAAATGAATGTACAAGTTCATTGATGTCAAGGTTTTTACAGTTTAATGAATCTTGTCTTTGAAAGTAAGAACAATTTCCTTTATTTAAATAATCGATGCTTTGGCTGTAAGAAAATGTTCTTAAAATTAATGAACAGAGATTCATTGAACCAATGCACTCGTACATGGGATCAATTCATTAAAACAAAGAACTTTTTCTTATATATTAAGTATGTTTTTGGTTCAGTGCAATGGAGGAGGAACTTGCATCGCTGGCTTCGCTGCAGTAAGTAGTAGCAGGAAGCTCGTCACAATGCTTTGGGCTCCGGAAATGTCCGCACCTTAGTATGAGGACATTACTGCAAAGGATGCAGTAACGGTTTCTGCCTCAGGTGACGCTATTTTGCTTTGCTTCTCACCTAGTGAAAGTGATGACTCCCAGTCGGAAAACACCAAACGTAGAAATGTAACCATTGTAACCTTAGCTTAAAGATTTATTTAAATTTATTTCAGAAATGCAAGTGAATATACGAGCACCTCCACTTCTTAGCGCAACTTCTTAGCAAGCAGCAAATGCCAGAAAATGAAGAGATTGCCTCCACTCCAAAGCGCAAGGTCCAAACACAGCCAAATGAATTGGTTTCTCCCACTCCAAAGAGAAAGCATCAAACTCGACACAATGAATGGGTTGAAGTGCTGCAAAGACAGTTTAAAACAGACCAGTGCTTCCAAGAAAATTTATTGGCTGTTTCAACTGAGAGAAACCAGCAAGAACCTTCCTTAAAAGAAAGAGTTATAAAGCTTTTGGAAAGGAGAAATGATATAGCTGAAAAGCAGTTGGAGCTGGAGAAAAGGAAATTTAACCTTCAATAGAAATCTTTAAAGTCAGACTCTTGCTGATTTACCATGGTTATAGCAGCCAATATAATGATTTTAATCACATGTCTGTTTCAACCAGCTTATAAGACGAAAGTAGAGTTTTAGCTCAAACACGTGTTTCGAACAACACGTGTTCACGAAAGTTCGAACTCCGTGTAGTTCGCTTTTTGAAACACGAACTTGAACCACACGTGTACTTTGTTCACGAACTACACATGCAGTACGTATTCACGTGATTTTTGCATTCACGTGAATAATTTTCACGTATTTAAGGCATGAGACGAACTTTCAAAGCTCTTTTGTGTTTCTGAGAACAAAAAATGACTATGTTATTTAGAAGACTTCCTGCTGCATCTCTAAGATTTTTATGGATTCTAAGTACAGGATTTGGCCAGTTTCTGAGTTCCTAGGACAGGAATGAAGGTTTCTGTGGACAAGGGAAATTCAACTGGGATTTTGACAGTTTCTGGGTGCGTCACTTGAACTGTTTTGGGTTCTGTGGGTTTCTAGGAAAGAAATGAAGGTTTCTATGGACAAGGGATTCAGCTGGGATTTGGCCAGTTCCTGGGTGCGTCATTTGGACTTTTTTGGGTTCTGTAAGTTCCTAGGAGAGGAATGAAGGTTTCTGTGGACAAGAGATTCAACTGGGATTTTGCTAGTTCCTGTGTGCGTCATTTGGACTTTTTTGGGTTCTGTGGGTGCCTAAGAGAGGAATGAAGGTTTCTGTGGACAAGGGATTCAACTGGGATATAGGAGTTATTTTTTTCAAATTTATGCAACTTATTGTACATAAAAAAATTATTATTATTATTATAATTATTTTTTTTGAAAATAATTTTCAGGCTTTTGTATAGAGGGCGCTGAAAATGACATTAAAAAAAAGACATCCAAAACGGTTCGATGGATATCGCCTTTCCCATGTATCTGAAACAAAAAAATCAAATGTCATTTTAAAGTACACACCACTAATTTGCCATCCCCCCTACGCACTACAGAGCTGCATGAATGTGTTTGATATGATAAAGTGCATCGAGCATTTTATTGGGTTGTTCGTCATCTACCTTATTCTTTAAAGCATAAGCAAACTTAATACAGCAATCTCTCACAAAAAAAGGACTCACTCTACAGCATTTGTGTTAGCCTCTCATCAAGATATGCACTTTCTCATTAATTCTAAATACATTATACATTCGATACGATCAAATAGAGACAACCAAATCGATGCAAAAAACAACGAGAACACAAAGCAAAACAAATATGTTATAGAGAAAAAACTGCATCCGATGTGATTTTCTTTTTGCTCTGAAGCAATAAAAACCTTTTAAACACAAAACAATAACATTGTACATAGCTAGTTGGCAAGTCGTTGATTTTTCGTTAATTTTATATTCGTTTTATGATATTTACTTATTATTTTTCATTGTCTAATCATTTTCAAAAATAAGAATAAAATAACCAAGAACTCAGTGTCCAACACTGAGATTTCAACATATTTCAACCCATTTAAATTTTTCTTTATATGCTTGATTTGATAAAGTGCTCGTTTTTCTTGTTTTCGTTATGCTCATTTGTTCTTGCTTTCTATGTTGTTTATGTTTAAATACTGTTAAAGATGAGAGTTGAATAGAGTGGACATGCGAACCACAAACAAATGTGTTGCAAATATACCCGTGCAGCTCTTTACTACGCACAACCCCCGGAGGGTTTTTTTAAAATTATGGCGAAAGTTAAAGTAAAAAATTAAAAAAAGAGATAGATTTTCTCGCTTTTTTATCTAAAAAAAAAAAAAAATAAAAAATAGTAGGTACTTAGAATTTAGAGGGGATGCTTAAAGAAAAAAATTTCAAACAAAATGCAAAAAAATTCATTGAAATTGAACCAATAGATTTCGAGTTATCTATCGAACCGTTTTAAAAAACTAGTTTTGCGGAAATCACGTTTATAGCTTTTGTTTTTCTAAATTTTGCATATATTTTTTAAAATGATCGGTTGATAAACTTACTGTTATTTAATCTGCAAATCCAAGTATCGTTTTAAAAACATGTATGTATATTAGGCCGGGTCGATTTGTGGGGAGGCAAAAAAATCGCCCATTGCTCTGTGAAAATCGTATTCTAGGGATCAAAATAAGAAACTTTGCCGAAGGAACCATACCTCTAAAACGAATTCTGATGTCCCCCAATTTGGGTCGAACTTTTGGGTAGAGGCAAATTTTGAAAAATCCCACTTTGATCCATTTAGAGTGCTCCAATCGAGTCCTAATGTATGACCGATCCCCACTAACTTTGGAGGCCCGACCCACCCATGCCAGTGGCACACCCCCTGGAACCCCCTGGGGTTTCCCCATACAAACATTTCAAAAAATCGCCAGTTTTAGCACTTTACATGAAAAAATCAGCGAAATGCCTATGTTTTTTTCTTTTTGAAGTTTTTTTTCTCTTTAGAAATTAATTCAACCTTTTTAAAAAATGAAGGTATCACTGTGACACAATTGCAAATCGGAAAATTGCTTGTGTGCGTTTTTTAAGGCACCACAAGACACAGCTGCATGTCGTAAACTTATTTGTGCCACCACAAGACACTGCAGGTACAATTGAAATTACCATTTCATTCTTATTACCTCGTCTCGTAGACCATATATAACGCAATAGTTTTTGTGAATGCATTAAGTCGTTGTGAAGAACTCAAAGTGTGAAGTGCTAATTTCAGATAAACAATATTTAAAAAACAAATAATAAGTGATGTTGACCATTCCAAATCAAAAAGTTTACAATGAATCCACCATCCTCTACACCGCAAGATGAAGCAACAACAACATCAACAACTATCGAAAACCCAATGAGTCATATACCCAAGCACGATGTTACTGTTTTTGGTGTGTCTACTGATTTGACTGATCTTAATTTACCAACCCATCTAGATATCTTGAGATATTATTTTTTCTTAAGCGAACGTGCTAAAACAGAACAAAAAAAGTTTTCCCATAAATCATTCACTATTCAAGTACAAGATAAGTTGAATGGAATTTGGGAAAAACTTGGTATGGAAATAATGCTGAAAAAAAGTGTATTTAATAAATTGAATAAATTGCTTGACAAGTATCAAGAGCAAATCAAGAGAAGAAACAAAACCCAACAATTTACTGAGTATGTAAAATCTCTGGAAACAATTTTTTACATTGGAGCATGTAAATGCGATTTGAAGGCAGCTCCATGTGCATGCGGCTGGGTTCCCGAACGCCTCAAAGAGTTCATGCACGATCAACATAATCAGAGAAGACTAACAATGGATGCAGTTGTGATGGAAACTGAAGAGCAAGGAGCAACGTCTATGTCATCAATGCCAACATACCAAGATCCCGATGATTCAACATACGCACCGCCACCGGTTCAAGAAGATATGGATAGAATCACAAGTTCACAATACACAGAGAGATACGATTGTTTTAACTTTGCCTTGGTATGTGACAGATTTGGTGTGCCTGATAGAGTAGCATCGGCATTGGGAACTGCTCTTTTCCAAGATTTTAAAATGAAAGATAAGCATGGCAAACCTCTCATCATGGATAAATCGAAAGTTCGCAGAGAAAAAGAGAAATGCAGACAAGAAGTGGTTCGCAAACGGTTAGATCATACCAATTTGTTAGCGTTTTCATTCGATGGCAGAAAAGATGATACTTTAACGACAGCTAAAGTTGATGAGAAGTATCATACTAGGATGGTAAAAGAACCTCATCTTGTTATTTTGAGAGAACCCAATTCTGAATTGATTGGTTACGTAAGACTGGAACATGAAACCGCTGAATACAAAACAACCAAATTAAATGATTTTTTCAACGATAAAAATATATCACTGGATGCATTAATTGGAATATGCACTGACGGTGAGCCAACAAACACTGGCCCACACGGTGGAATTATACGACGATTCGAATTGCAGTTTAAAAGACCATTGCATTGGTTCGTTTGCCTTCTACACTTCAACGAACTTCCGTTTCGGCATTTGTTTGAAGCTTTGGATTAATCAACCAGCACTGGACCAAGATCGGCAACCGGAAAACTGAGCCGTCAAATCGAAACTTGTGAAACTCTTCCAGTAAGTTATTGCTATCTCTCATTTATTATAATTGTCAACCATTTTTAATTATTTTATTATTATCTATTTTCAGGTGGTGGACGGCTTCCAGAAAATTGAGTTGCAAAATATGCTCCCGCTCCAGAAAAAAATTGGATTTTCCACCGATTCGAAGTACTTATACGACATGGCCCATGCAATTTCTAGCGGCGTGGTTTCGGTCAACATCAAACCAGGGAAAATTGTACATTCTCGGTGGCTGACCAAGGCCGCTAGATTATTACGATTATATGTGACAACGGAAAATCCAGATGCAAATTTAAGAATTCTGGTTGAATTTATAATTAAATGTTATGTGCCAATGTACTTCAATATCAAGTATTACAGCTCTGTCGTGTACGGCAGTGTATTATTTATCAACTTCATTAGTTGGTCACGATTTCTAGAACCTCGTTTACGCAAAATTGTCAATCAAGTAATTACAGATAATTCATATTATGCGCATTCGGAAAATATCTTGTTATCAATGTTGTTTGATGATAGCAAAGAAAAGCGCGACTGTGCTATCAACATAATTCTACGCTATCGAACAGATGTTGACTACCCAACGCAACTTAAAGCTTATAAAAAACCAGATATAAAGTTTAATTGCAGAAGTTACACGGAAATGATCAATATGAATGACACAAATAACGTATTTGAACCACCATTCACGCGAAGCATTCCGATACATACATTGTATGTATCGATACATTGAAAGAATATTTAAATCAAGATGATCCACCGTTCAATGATCCAAAAATTGCATCACACATACAAGGAACGGAACGACATGTTCAATTGCTAGCTAGCGTTTCCAAACGGGTTATACCGGAAAATGTAGAGGCTGTTATGGCGACGACATTAGAGAGCCGTGCGAAATTGCCCAGACTTGAAAGTAAAAAAGACTTCAAACAATAATTTTTTTAGTTTCTTTTCTATAACTAACTTAAATTAATTTATTCATTTACATATGTTCTGACTAAATAAATTTCAAAAGAGAAAAAATAGATATTATTATAAATAAATAATAAATATTATTATAAATAAATAAATAAAAATAAAGAAAAAACATAGCCATTTCGCTGATTTTTTCATGTAAAGTGCCAAAACTGGTGATTTTTTGAAATGTTTGTATGCGGAACCCCACAGGGGGGTTCCAGGGGGTGTGCCACTGGCATGGGTGGGACAAGCCTCCAAAGTTAGTGGGGGTCGGTCATACATTTGGACTCGATTGGAGCACTCTAAATGGGTCAAAGTGGGATTTTTCAAAATTTGCCCCTTCCCAAAAGTTCGACCCAAATTGGGGGACATCAGAATTCGTTTTAGAGGTATGGCTCCTTCGGCAAAGTTTCTTATTTTGATCCCTAGAATACGATTTTCACAGAGCATTGAGCGATTTTTAAATCGACTCTCCCTAATGTATATTCTATAGAAACTTTGAAGAACATATTACGCAAAAAAAAAATTTTTTTTTGAAAAATTTACACGTATATTATACCTTAAGCAGTTGCCCAGATTGGGCATACCCTTGCTTCTAGGGAAATTGATAGCAGAGATAATTTTTGAAAGTGTGCTTTGAGGAACAGATTTCACATTCGTTTCCGGTTAAGCATTGGTAACCCTCACTTCTAAGAATTCCTAAGGTTGCACATAATCTTAAAATTTTTGGAATATGTTTTGACCGACACCCACTATCTACGTTAATTGTCTCCAATACAGAACAGATAAAGGATCAGATTTATACTTGAGAATCCTTCGTTCTCGTATTAATTTATTTTTTCTTCACATTCATCGTCGCTCAAAAAAAGAATTCGATTTCGGTACCGAAACATTTAAAAAGTATTTTTTTAAAAAAGGTCTTGGTTAAACAGATATTTAGCCTTCGGCCAATATAGTGGTCCGACTGGTTAGAGAAGTACCGAAATTTTAAAACCACATATTTTTTGACAACTATTACACTACAGTGACACTAGGCATACTTTCAGTTGGTAACATTAGACGTAACTAAATAAAAAATTGTAAGCTTCCCGACGAATAAGTAATGCAAAAGTGTGAACGTTCTACCAGCCATGAGTTTATATGTTATATTCATGGAATTGATGTATCTTATCAGTCTTAGAAAGGCAACAGGGTCGTCAACTTACTATCAACCTATGTTGAAGTAAAAACGATATCCAGTATAGGAAATGAAACGATAAAACCATTAAGAGATTTGACAAAAAGGAAAAAACCGTCAAAATGATTCCATGTCCTCAAATTATAAAAGAATATAATCGACACATAGGTGGTGCCAACTTAATGGACAGCTCCATGGGCCGGCATAAGATAGCTATGCCGTAAGTGGACAAATATAATGTTCCATCACCTTTTGGTCATGACGCTTGTAAATTCCTGGCTCTTATACAAACGAATAAATAAAAATCGACAAGGATTTAAGGCTATGAGATTGAGTGATTTTAAATTGCAGCTGTTTGATACCTTATTCTCCTTTAAATCGGTACAACATCCAGCTCTCAGACACCCTCGTATTGAAGCAAAAATTCAAGAAAAACGTCTCAAACCTAATTCCTATATGCCGCCTCCGAAGAACACCAGATTGGATAGAACTGATCATCGGTCAACTATTGATAAGAAGGGTAGATGAAAATTTCCAAACTGCTCAGGACAAATAGGGATGCATTGCACCAAATGTAAAGTAAATTTATGCTTAAGAAAAAATTTGTTTTTATAATTATCACAATTCGTAAAAAATTAAGCTATTCACAGTTTAAGTTCGCAAGCCTGTTTAATTTACGATTTCTTATTTTTTCGCCAACGCTTTCGTAAGCGTATTTTTCTTTGTTGTTGTTTTGTATGCAAGCGCAAATACGCAAACACTCGTAAATAAAAATAGCTCTTGGAGGTGTTATTTGTGCCTCGTATTTTTATGCCCTATCTACAGCATATATAACAGGGTTGCAAAATCATTAAATACGGCAAACACATACTGAGGTGCTCACAGTTGCAAAAATAACAAATGCTATAAATACGCTTTGTTAATTTACGTTTAAACTGTGAATAGCCCAAATGTAATTTATTGTATTATTTGCTATTATATATGTATATAAATGAATTTACAAAAGGGATATGTATTTTTTTGATTTTATTTACGTTTTTGCTTATTATTTTAGTTTTCAGTTTTTTTTTTAATAAAAATGTGTTAAAATAATTTAAACCTTTTAAAATAAATGAAATAATAAAAATTTTTTTTTCATTGTATTTTCATTAGAATTCCAGGTGTGGGTATGTGCACATTGTATCTTTCAAGACACAACCACTTTTTTTAAAAAAACTTAATGAAAAAAATAAATTGAAAAACTAAAAATACAGGTTTTATTTTTACTCAAATTTATATGAAATATATTTTTTCGGTCAAAATCGGTGGCATTGTGCATTTAAGGCTTAAATTTAAAAAATTCTTGTAAAAATCAAAATTTTTAACAAAATCAAAAAAATTTTTTTTTAACCTGAATATCTCACAGACTAAACATGACAGAAAAATAAAATGTACACGTTTAATTTTCTATAATATGTTTTTTTTTCTTTTTGATCCGCTATTGCCGCAAATCGAAAATTGCGAAAACTCAATGATATTGGGTGTGAAGGAGGAGAAAAATTTTGTATTCAGAAAAGTCTGACAAAAACAATAAGTCTGACAAATCACGCAATAGAATTTTGCTGTTTTTACATTGTGTGTGCGTGTATTTGTGAGAGCATCTCGTGATTATGAGGCCAAATTAGCAAGCAGTGTAGAAAGCGTTGACAGTGTCGCTGGAACCCTAATCTAGGCCAAGTGTGCTCATCAAAAGCAACTAGAGTTCTCTTTGAACTATGTTAAGAACTATCCCTTTAAATATTATGATCATTATTATGTATTGTAACGAAGCTGCGATTCTTCGACTCTACAGCTGAGGTATCCTCAGTCGTTTCCTAGGACTCGTCACAAAAATAAGATTTGTATTTTTAGGACTTCAAACTAAAGCTTTATTGCAAAAGTTTTTAATTTTTGGTTTCTTACAATAGGTTATTTTTATTTCAAAAGAAATAGATTTGTAAGGTGGTGTGGTGAACAGTGTGGCGAATGTTACGAGTTGACCGTGTGCTGCAGGATTTCTTTGTGTTTGTGTTGGGTCAGTATCTACTTTTTTTTAGAGGAAAACAATGATCAGCCAGTGACCCGATGGTGCGCTACTCAAATATTTATTTACCACCCTTCCGGCCTGACGGTACCCTTTAAAGTTTATGATAGTTTAAATAAAATCACCCAGCGACCCGAAAGTGTGCTTCTGAGCATTTATTTACCACCCTTGCGGCCTAACGGGGTGCCTCAAATATACGCTATCTTAAATAAAATCACCCAGCGACTCTAAGGTGCGCTCCTAGAGTACTTATTTACCACCCTTGCGGCCTAACGGTGCGCCTTAAATATACGCTAGCTTGCACAAAATTTCCCAGCAATCCGAAGGTGCGCTTCTAGAGTAACCACCATTGCGACGTGACGGTGCGCCTTAAAATATAAGCTAACTTAAATAAAATCAGTTAGCGACCCGAAGGTGCGCTCCAAAATATTTCCTAAATCAGCAACGTTGTTATTATTCCTGTCTTCGTCTACACCATTGCTGTTCTCACTGATTGCTTTGGCTCTCTTACTGTTAGCATTGCACTCACTGCTGTTTGCAGAAACTGATTCTTACTGTTTTGTGTTACTTTCTATAGTCAGCTGCTATTCGTTGTTGCTGATCTTGTATGTTGAGTACCGCTATAATTTTTACCACATTTGCCTACTGCTTACACCAACTGCATATAATTACATTTAATACAGAAAATTTATGTTGGCTCAGGGTGCGTATTCAAAATCTTAATTAATGAAAATTAATTGTACGAGGGCCGTTTAATAAGTCAGTGAAAAATTAATCAAGGAATCATTTTTACGCCGAAAATTGTTTTATTTCTCAATATAGTCTCCTTTTAGCTCGATACACTTCGTCTAACGTTCCTCCAATATTTTGCTCCCATCTGAAAAATACGTTTTTGGAATGTCCTCAAAAGTGACGAGCTCCGGTGACGGTGATGAGCTCCTCTCTGGTGAAGAATCTCTTTCCAACGATTTCTTCATGTTGGGAAACAGAAAAAAATCACTGGGAGCCAAATCTGGAGAATATGCTGGATGAGAAAGCAATTCGTACTTCAATTCATAAAATTTTGAACGCGCGAATTAATTTTATTATAAATAAAATTCAATTTTTTAAGAAGTTCAACTGCTCTTCTTTATTCTCAATTATCAACTGGCTCTTACTTAAAATATAATTTGCTCACAAGCTGAGCTTTACATGTCTTTTTCTTAGCTATACATTTATATTATTTTTCAGTTGCCTGCACAAACGCTGACGCTGCATATTATCATATCAGACATACAGTGTGTGTATGTCAGTATGCTAACTTATGTTTATTGTTTATATTTGAGCAGCTACCAGCAGAAATGCTGACACTGAATATTAGCATATCATACATATACTATATATATATATATGTTAGTATGCTAACTTTCCCCCCTCTTAAATAGCTACGTCCCGAAGCTAAACATCCAGACGTGATAAAGCTTCCTTGTATAGCTGCTCCTGGACAGATTTGTGATATTCAGAACGACATTGCTGCCACATTTGAAAGCCTTTGAAAATTAAAAAACTTATGATGCATATTATTAATAATATAAAACATGTCCAAAGGATAGGATGAGATTTTATTTCTAACTGGAAAGCGCTGATTTCGTCAATGTTGTTAAATTGTAATTCTTTATTTGTGGCTTGCTTTTCACTGATAATTTCGTAGTCAGATTCGTGGTGGTATTTTATATAATCAAGAATCTCGTTGGTAGGATTTACATATGTTTCATTATCAATGATGATAGTTCTATCGAATAGGATTAAGTATGTTCCATTCAAGCTTTTGTTGAAAACAGTATGTTCTTCTGAAATTAGAATAGCTCCATCACGTATAATTTCCATCGGTTTGTTTTTTTCTTGTATTCTTGTGCAGTTGGCCTGTTGCTTATTTAATAATTGAGATAAACATGTACTAGTGTTAGTTATTTTACAATAATTGTTACTTAATTCGACTTTACAATTTTCAATGTTTAAAAATGTATCATTACATCTTACAATTTTGTTCTCTAGTTCTAATTTTCCATTTTTTTGGCTTATTGCTCTAACAATAAAAAATTTACAATTTCTTAATATAATAGGGTATTGTATATGTATAACTATAATGTCTTTGTTTTGTAAAATTTTAAATTTAGATGCGTCCATTAGGTCTAGTAGCGATACGGTAGCATGTTCATGTTGAGTTATGTCTTTTATTTCGTCTAAGTGTAATAACGTTGAGCTTAAGGTACCTGTCCTTGCTAGTGCTATTGCGTTTATTATGTTTTGTAAGTCGTTTACTGCTAATTTATTTCACTGCATTAAAAGTGCTCTGTATTTTCCATTACCATCTATTTTATTTAGTCTATCCGATATATTTTTAATACTTTTGAATATTTGTGAGTTTATATTATATTGCTTATGGTTATTGTCAATAAATTTATTGATTTTTTTCTCTACTGCCAAAAAATCTTCATGGTCTGGAGATCCAGCTAGCCATTTCCAGGCCGTTCCTAATTCGTCGATAGCTCTTTTGGATGTTCTGTAGTCTTTCAGTTGTCGCAACAGGGTTTCTATTAAGCCTACTTCCATTTCTATGTCATAATCTTTATTGTTATGTATGTAAAATTGAGTTTCTTTTAGTATAATTTAAAAGTAAGTTAAGTTGGTTATGCGATACAAGTTTCCATAAGTGCTGTAAATAGCAGCATTACCGTCTTCTATCAGTGCGTAGGGATCTCGAGTTACATCAATTATTTTCCCGTCGTTGATAGGTAAAAAAATGAGGAGGATTAACAACATTTTCTGTAAGAGAAGATGTGCATTAGTTTCGAATATTATCTTTATGAATTAATGCAAGTTTAGATGACTGCGCATTTCTTGTGGTCACTGTATTTCCTTTGTCCTGTAGAACTGTTCTCTTTCGAAATCTATTAGTCATCTTATTTCGTCTATTTTCTTTAGTGTAAATTATTTCGCCTTCTTTGAAAGTTCTTGGTTCTCTACCTTTGTTTCTTCTTAATGTTTTTTCTTGGGCTGCTTTTATCTTCTCTAAAACTTCATCTTTGTATTGGTTATTATTATGAAATACTTCTATTGGCTTTTGATTAATTACTGTGTGAATACTTTCATTATATTTCCTAACAGCGCTAAGCATGGCATCTTCTATGTTTATTTTAGGTTGGTCAACTTTAATAATTCGTATTATTTCTAGCAATGTTGAATTAACCCTTTCTACTGTTACGTTTGTTGTTGAGTGAGCCACTGCCGTCTTTATATGGGTTATACCCAAGTTCTCTAGTGGCAGTGAAAATAGTGTTGTGTCTAGGGATTTTTCGTTATCTGTCACTATATATTTTACTTTTGGGAATAAGTTAATGGCTTCGAAAATTCTTTGCCTCATTTCAGGCAAATCTGTTATTAAATTTGATATTAAAAATTTTGAATGAGCATCTAAGATATTAACGAATCTCTTTTTTTCTGCATGGAATATGCCAACATGAAGTGTTTCTCCCACCTCTAGAGGAGTAGGAGTCTTTCCTATAATTTTTTTTACTGGTTTTCGTTCATATTTCGTTAATTTACAAGTTTCACAATTTGCATTTATTCTTTTAACCTCACAGAGTAGTTTTGGCCACCAATACTTCTTTGTAATTTGTTTAGCGACTTCGCTTGCTTGGCGATGTGCTCTTTCATGCTCTTTTACTATCATGTCAATTTGCTCGTCAGGTGCCGTAAGATCTTCTAAGAGTATGTCTGTGTACAAGATTTCAATGTTTGGAAAATTGTTTACTAAATCGTTTTCAATTTTATTTAATGTTTCCGCGGTGCATTTTATTGCAATCGTATTTTGGTGAATAAGTTTGGCGAGTTCTTTGACTAAATATTCATTATTACTGAATTTAATTATTGATCTCCAATATGTTGGGAACGTTTCTACTGTGAATGTTCTATTTGTAATGTCGTGTTTTTCTAATATAAATTGATTTTTAAAAGAATTTATGGGAATGTGCAATCTTTTTATTATATCTTTTTTCGGTGAGCTGTCTGATGAATGAATGGTTTTGATAGAGTCATTGTCTGATAAAGAAATAATTTCATCGTTTGATAATACGTTTAGTTCCTGCCTTGAAAGGGCGTCGGCAACTATATTTTCTTTTACTGGTTTATATATAATTTCAGGTGAAAATTGATCAATAAAAGATCGCCACCGTCTAATTTTTGCATTGTAGTTTTTGTCATTTAAAGCAAATGTTAAGGGTTGGTGATCTGTGTATATTTTCACCCCTTGTACACTTTGCAAATAATTATTTAAATTTTTGAACGCCCAAACGATCGCTAACATTTCACGTTCATTAGTTGCATAGTTTTGTTCAGTGCTAGAGAGTGTTCTAGATATAAAGGTTATTGGTTTTCCATTTTGGCTGAGCACAGCGCCTATGGCATTGTTACTAGCGTCTGTGGTTAACTCAAAAGGCTTGGAATAGTCTGGTTGTGTTAAAGAAATTGTTTCAGCTAGGAGTTGTTTAATTCGATTAAAAGATTCTTTTGCAATTTTATTTAATTCTAATTTTACACTTTGACTCTTGTATTTTGATGTGGTGCCATTTTCACCTTTGAGATATGTTGTCATTGGTTTTGCTATATGAGCATAATTTTTTATAAATTTGCGATAATACCCAGCAAGGCCTAAAAAGGAACGCAACTGCCTCAAGGTGGTTGGTTCTGGGTATTCTTGTATGCATTTTATTTTTTTAGAGTCTACTTTAAGGGCATTATAGCTCACTACGTAGCCTAAAAACTCGACCTCTCTCTGAAAATATTTACTTTTGTCTTCAGATATTTTCATGTTGGCTTTAGACACGGCTTCTAAGACTTTTTCTATATGAGAGAGGTGTTCTTCGCAAGTTTTTGAGAAAATGACTATGTCATCTATATAAACATAGCAATAACCGTCCTGTATGCATTGCCTCAGAATATCATCCATGGCTCTTTGGAAAATGCTTGGCGCATTTTTCATACCAAAAGCCATCCTGGTAAATTCGTATTTACCATTATTAACACTAAACGCTGTTTTTGGAATATCCTGTTCCTCTATGAGGATCTGATGGAATCCAGACTGCAAGTCTAATGTAGTAAAATACGAAGCTTTTCCTAAATTTGATAGTATGGCAGACGTATCCGGTATGGGATATCTATCTGTTTCTGTAAACGAGTTCAATTTTCGGAAATCTACAACTAATCTTTGTCTATGTTTTCCGTCATTCTTGACAACCATAACAGGGGAGTTGTATGGGCTATATGACTTACGGATAACGCCATTTTTTAATAATGTTTCTATTTCATTATTGACAAATTCCGTTACACTAAAAGGAATAGTATATTGCTTAGACCATATGGGTTCATTTATTGTTGTTTTTATTGAACATTTTATGTTTATGTTGTAAGGTAAATAACTTTTTTCTTTGTCTTTTACAAAGACTCCTTGATATTTTTTAACTAAATTTTCCAAATTTTCTTTAATGTGTTTGGGTGTATTTTTTTCAATGAATAAATTATTTATGAATTTAATTCTATCAAAATATATTTTTTCACTCCCTGTTCTGTATGAAAGTAAATTTTTACATAAATCAATATTTCCATCGATTTTTCGCAGTGTTTTCATGCCTATTATTGCTTCATGTTCATTAAGATCGTCTAGTTCTAAAAATTTCACGTATGTGTTAAATATGTAAATAACATGATAATATTCTATTAAGCTTGTACCATGCACTGATTGAACTATACTCTTATTTTTAAGAATTTTTGGGTTCGTCAATATGCCTGGTTTCACATAGTTATGTGTGGCACCAGTGTCAATTAACATTCTAAGCCTATTCCCCGTTTCTTTATCTAACCTTTGGATGAACGGTAATCCTGGCCTTGGTCTAAAAAATCCTCTTTTTCATTTAAGTTATGGAAATTATTCTGGTTAGAAGATCTCCAATTTCCTGATTGTTGTCTGTTATTAAAGGGATTATTAAAATTTCCTACAGCATTTTGTCTGTATTTAAAGGGATTATTAAAATTTCCTACAGCATTTTGTCTGTGTTTTGAAATGCTAGAGTCTATTTCCATAGGCTCAGGTTTTTGGAGGTTATTATTGTTTTTATTATGATATTGCTGGGGTTGTACATAATTTTGTTGTGTCCGTCCATGGTTTTGATCTGTGTGTCTGTTATAATTATTATAGCTTCTAGGTCTGAAATGCTTGTCAGCGTCATTGTATCGCATGGCTAAATGAGGTTTTTCCATTAATGCTTCCTCTGCAATGGCTATAGCTGTCGGGAGATCACTAGGCCCTAACGAGTAGACAACATTACTAAGTGAGTGATGTAGTCCGTTAATAAAAACTTTTAATGCACTATGCCTTGCCTCAGCGTTTAGTTCTAATGTAGCTCTTGAGTCTGCCCCGTATGTCATAGTATTTTTATTAGTTATCAATGTTAGTATGACGTTGATTTTATCGTAAAAATCTCTAGGAGAACTGTTGCCCTGTTTTAAACTTTCTAGCTCTTTCTGGAGCATTCTTTTAGACCGTTTGTCTTGGTAAGTAAAGTCTAATCGTTCTATTATTTCGTCGAAATTAAGAATGGTTCCATAGCTTGCTAACATAGCCTTCGCTTGACCAGTTATTTTACTTCGTAAAAGTGCTAATGCAGTGTAATATTTATTGAGACCGTTTTCAGTGTTTGCTTTTGAGAATGTTTTCATTGCATCAAAAGCTTCAGTACGCCACGTTGCGTATTCGTTCAAGTTACCACTAAAATTAGGTAAAGCTTTAATAAGTTCTGGTTGTCCGTCCTCTGTTGGTATATAGCTAGCTGGCTCTCTTATTTGGACACTAGGGTTCGTTAAATTGGCTTGCACTTGAGCAGTAATTCTAGCAGTCAGTTCGTGTAGCTGGTCTTGAGTTAAGGTTATAAAAGAGTCGCCTGTAGCCATTTCGTCTGTATATAAATTCCTTCTGTATTCGTCAAATTTATTTTTTAACTTATGCATAAACTACTTATTTTAGTTATATTTTACACTTAAAAAAAAAATTATTATTACGTTTTTTCCAATGATGTGGATACTTCTGTTGAGATTTTCTGCTTAACGCTTTTCCAACGATGTGGATACTTTCGTTTAGAGTTGACTGCTTAAAGTTTTTTTCCAACGATGTGGATATTTCTGTTGAGATTTTCAGCTTAACGCTTTTCCAACGATGTGGATACTTTCGTTTAGAGTTGATGAATTGTGGGATTTCCAACAATCAGAAAGTTACTTATTACTTTTCACTTTAATTTATTGTAGGCCCCACGTTGGGCGCCAATTAATTTTATTATAAATAAAATTCAATTTTTTAAGAAGTTCAACTGCTCTTCTTTATTCTCAATTATCAACTGGCTCTTACTTAAAATATAATTTGCTCACAAGCTGAGCTTTACATGTCTTTTTCTTAGCTATACATTTATATTATTTTTCAGTTGCCTGCACAAACGCTGACGCTGCATATTATCATATCAGACATACAGTGTGTGTATGTCAGTATGCTAACTTATGTTTATTGTTTATATTTGAGCAGCTACCAGCAGAAATGCTGACACTGAATATTAGCATATCATACATATACTATATATATATATATGTTAGTATGCTAACTCGCGCATTGTCTTGATGGAAGAGCACTTTTTTCCTCGCCAAATGGAGACGTTTATCTTTCAAAGCGTCGTTGAAACGATCCAATTCGGCTGCATGGTATTCGCCATTGATCGTTCTTTTCGGTGGAAGGTAATCGATGTAGATTATACCGCGTTCATCCCAAAATACTGTCACCATAACCTTTCCGGCCGATAGCACCTTCTTCTCCTTCTTCGGAGCACGTTTGGTAGGTAAAGTCGACTGTTTCGACTGTTCCTTTGTCTCTGGTGTGTAGTGATGGATCCATGTTTCGTTCATGGTAACTAATCGACGGGAAAAATCCTTCTTATCTTTGTTCAACGTCGCCAAACACGCCTTTGAATCAGTCACACGATCGTGTTTATGGTCGAGAGTGAGCAAACGCGGCACCCATCTTGCGGATAATTTTTTCATATCTAAATGAAAAAATGTTCCAAACCCGTTCGTCTGAGATGCCTACGACCTCGACAATCTCGCGCACTTTAACTCTGCGATCGTTAAACGATATCGTGAACTTAAGTGACCATTTCTGATGTGGTGACCCCATTTGGGCGTCCAGAACGTTCGGCGTCTTCTCAACCATTGCAAAAATTCACAAGATCGTCTGCTGTCAATAGCTGCCAAATACAAACTAAGCGTCGCAGCGGGCTGAAATTTTGACAGTAGTCTATTGCCAGATGGTAGTTGACATAATCCGTGTTGTATTTAAAGTTACAACGTGGGAAATTTTATTATTCACTGAATTATCAAACTGCCCTCGTAGATTTATGTTCATTCATTAATATATATTATAATCATTAACAATAATAATAAATTTAGAACAAAGGTTATCACAAAGGGTAATATGAAAATATTAATTAAAAAAAGTAGCAAAGATAATATGAAAAGAATCTTAAAATAATCCAGCAGCGTGGTCATGAACCTTCGCTTACCTTTGCTGATGGTTGCTTATGTGTGTGCGTGCATGTACTCTTCCTGTGCGGCAAAATTTGAGGCATTTTTTGCCTCATCACAGTATCTTATTTTTTTAACTTTCAGCTTATGCTCTTTTCTTATTCTTATCATTTATATTTTCTTTCTGACACAATTCTAAATTCTACATGTATCTTTTTATAGTGAACTGGTTATCATGGAAATTAATCATGTAACTTAGCTTTTATTATTGTTGCAGTATGTCTACTTTTTGTGTTTTCTCACCAATATGTGTTTTGTCCTAATGTATACAACTGTGGTGTTAATAATAAAGCTCTTGCGAATGTTTTATGTAGAAGATACGCAGGCAAAATTGTTTATTAATATACACAATTTAATTTCAAACAAGCTACATAGATTATATGAAGCACTACTGCAGGCAAATATATCGTGAATTTGTTTAAAAATCAAAAATCTTTATTTATTCTTCTAAATTCATTTCATCCCCCTCAAAGTAATCCCTCCCTTGTGCCAACGTTTTTTCCAATTTTTAAAACATGCTACAAATTCCTCTACCGGTATAGTATTTAATTCCTTCCTCGTTTCGGTTTCTATCTCTTCTATCGATTCAAAACGGTGTGCACGGAGCACTGTGTTTCTTTTTGCCATAAATAGAAAAAAATCAATTTCCAAAAAATCCCAAAAAAATTTGTTCTGATAGAACACACTTCAGCTAAAATAAAGCCCAAAGGGTTTTTAATTTTTTTATTTCGTTAGGTTACACGGAGCTCTGATAGTTAAGTGTTAGAAAAACGGATCATTTCGCAAAAAAAAAAAAATAAATTTTGGTGCAACTTTCGAATCCTCTTATGTATTTAGTTATTTGAAATGTAACTCTAATTAAAAAAGCATATTTTAAAAATATGTTATCAAATGCAACTAAGAAAATTATTTAGTCTTGTTTTGATTACAACTTTCGTTTTACGGTTATTTTCATAGTCATAGAGATTGTTCAAGCGAAAAAAGTGCTATCTAAAGTTTAAAAGAGAATTTAAAAGAAATAATTGCGAAAAGTATGTATTATAAAATATATGTAAATAAAATATGTCCCAGGTGCAATTGCCCTTAAATATTGACGAAATTTGGTTTTGTATAGCGACATGTTCTATAAAAATTGGTGATATCTTCACTGCATGGCTCGAAATGAAAGATAAATCTGATTGCATTGGAAATATGTTATGCTTTGTAAACGCCAAAACTTGCACACACTAAATCACGATAAACTTATAATTCAAATAAAATTTTTAGAAGCATCATTTCAAAATAAGTGGCGCGAGACTTTAAGTATGATTACAAACACTTTTTGATTTTTTTTTATGTACGGTGTAGAAATATATTAAAGATTTGTATATAATTTTTTTTTTGACGAATAAATATTCTTATAAACAAAACTTGTAAACTAGATTTTTAATTGATTGTTTGTGGTTTTTTATATTTACGTAGTGAGATTTATATAACAGAAAAGCAAATTAAGAATAAAGAATAAAAAAAAAAAATTAATGTTAACAAATAATAAAGAGTTCTTCTAATTTGTGAAGCATACTTTCAGGGAAATACAGGGTAAATACTCAAAGATCTTGTTGTGCTAGTTGTCAAAGCTAGTTGAAAAGCTTTGATCTATCTTCGAATAATAGAACATACTTTCCCTGAAAGTTTGCTTCACAAATTAGAAGAACTTTAAGCTGCTTTCATATCATTTGTATTCTCGTACCGCAATTCAGGGTAATTTACTAATTGCATTCACGAAACAAGTAGAAAATTAAGAGCTTAGTGGATCACAGCAAGAATCACGATAAAAGGCTACTGATGAGTTGGTCTAGCGGCCAACGAAACAGCTGTCTAGTCTGCTATGTGATTGATACTCTATATAGGGTATTGTTGTTGTTAGTTGTTTTTCCTTCAGTTGTTTTCTTCGGAAAGCAACATTGACCTTGAACTCGATAAAATATAACCTTTAATAATTGAACAATTATTGGAGTTATATAAACACATAACTTAAAACTTATGAAAGAAGGTCGTAATTAATTTACAAATTAATGATCATAATATTTAAAGTGATAATTTTTACCATGATAGTGGCGCAGTGGGTAGTGTGTGTGCCCCATACACCTGAAAACCCTGGTTCAAATACCATATGACTCAGAAAGATGGATTTTTCTCTGCAGAAAATGGCAAACCTCAGAGAGTAAAAACTGCCATGAAAAGCTTCTTGAGAACATAAGGCGTTCGAAGTCGGCATAAAACGTGTAGGGAAAGTTCTCGATCATTTGTGTTCAAACATTTCACAAAGACATTCAACACAACTGATCATAAGAAGCTCGGTCAAAGTTCTTTCAAGGGCTAAAATGGCCATTTGGTTTTTTTTTTAGTTCTTAACATAGTTCAAAGAGAAGTGTAGTTGCTATTAATAAGCACACTTGACCTAGCTTAGGGTTCCAGCGACGCTGTCAGCGCTTTCTATACTGCTTGCTAATTTAGCCTCATAATCACGAGATGCTCTCACAAATACACGCCCACGCAATGTAAAAACAGCAAAAATTGCGTGATTAGTCAGACTTATTGTTTTTGCTAGAATTTCATGAATATAAAATTTTTCGCCTCCACACCCAGTATCGTTGAGAGTTAATTGCCGCTTAATAATATAATTTTTTTATACCGAAAAATAATTTTCGGTTTGCGGCAATAGCTTTGAACAAACAGTTGCTCTCATATGCTGTCTCAAGTTTAGCAATAATAAGTTGTTTTTGGTACGAACTCTTCAAATGTCATGCAGCTTGACAGTGTCGCATTTTCGAAGCTAGCAAATTCTGCTTAAAAAGCCGGTAAGGTTCTCGGTTAGGTAAGGTTAGGTAGACGCGGCAGCCGGTGTAAATGAAATACATACACCAGCTCACTTAGACCAGATAGGTCCATTGTGATACCGCTGCACACAGGCTTTTATTAATAATGGAACCAACTTGAGCTCCTGATGAACCCTTTTAGACGCCTGACATCAGTCGTTGACAGGTCGTCAAGCTCATGAAAGAAGAAAGAGCCTAAATATTTGTGACTTTTTCTGCCTAGCGCAGGACAGAAGCACAGAAGATGGGAGATGGTTTCTTCCTCTTCCTCGTCCCTGCAGCTGCAGCTACAGAAGTCATTTGAGATAACTTCAAACCTCTAGGCATGTCTGCCTATCAAGCAGTGCCCTTTGATGACAGCCACTATTGTGGCTAGTTCTGGTCTTGCCAGTGAGAGGAGGGCTCTTGATCGCCCGAGATCTAGTGTCGGCCAGATAAGCCTTGATGCTCTGCATATCGAGAGCTCAGCCCACCTAGTGTTGGCTTTCGATATGATATTGTTACTGATTAGCAGCTTGAGAGTCGCTAACGGAATACCCGGTGGGTTCACCATATATAATGGCGCTTGTGTCCCATTTCTAGCGAGCTCATCTGCCTTTTCATAACCTTTTATGCCTTTATGCCCAGGTACCCATATTAGGTTGATGTTGAAATAGTTCGACATTTCCCCTAATGAAGCACGGCATTCTTTGGCTACTTTAGAGTTTGTGGCTACTTGTTCCAACGATTTTATCGCAGCCTGACTATCAAAAAAGATATGAATTTCCCGTTTAGAGACAAAGTTTTTTGAAAGCCATGATGCAACCTCTCCTATTGCCATCAATTCGGCTTGAAACACACTACAGTGGTCAGGAAGCCTACGAGCCAGAGATATTCCAAGCTCTTTTGAGTAGACCCCATACACGGCCTTGTCGTTTAATTTTGATCCATCTGTATAGAAATATAGACACCCTCGTTTCTATGGTGCACCATTGACCCAGTATGTTCTAGCCGGAATAAGCGTACCATACCTTCCTTCGAAGGAAAGCGAGGGCTTGCAGTAATCAGTTCTTGATGGAATGAAGTTGAAGTTGTTAAGTATGGATGAGTGACCCGTTGTCATACTCTTCCATACTCCCAGTTCTCTAAGTCTTGTCGCCGAACAGGCTGCAGTCTGTTTAGCAACCAGGTCCAGTGGTAAAAGATGAAGTATGGTCTCTAGGGCTGCAGTCGGTGTTGTTCTCAGATCTCTTGTGACTTTGTCTATGGACGGCCACCATATTACTACTCCATATAGTAGAATAGGTCTTATGACCCCGGTATACAGCCAGTGAACGATACGAGGCGAAAACCCCCATCTTGTTCCTATGGCTTTTTTACAAGTATAAAGTGCCACTGTGGCTTTTTTAGTGCGCTCTGCTATGTTTAACTTCCAGCTGAGCTTTCTAGCTAGAATGAGTCCCAGGTACTTTGTGTTATTCGCAAGGGACAGAACAGACCCATTTAGTCTGATTGGTGTTAAGGAAGGAATATTATATTTCCTGGTAAATAGGACTAGCTCTGTTTTAGCCAGATTAACTCCAAGACCACAGGGCTTGGCCCATTGTTCAAGTCTGCAAAGGGCTCTTTGCATAATGTCGCATAGAGTAGTAGGAAACTTGCCTCTAACTACGATTGCTAGGTCATTGGCATAGGCTGCCACTACAAGTCCATCTCTCTCCAGAGATAGCAGTACGTCATTTACTACCAAATTCCAGAGGAGTGGAGAGAGAACACCTCCTTGAGGCGTACCTCTTGAGACAGATCTAATGGCGCTGTATGCGCCCAGGTCCGATAGAACTATTCTACCGTTAAGTAGCTTGTCTTTAAGCTCTGTAATGATCTTATTCACGCCCAGTACCGACTAGTGCTCGTCGTATTGCTTGTGGTGTTACGTTTTTAAAAGCTCCTTCTATATCTAAGAAGAAACCAAAGTAAACCCATTATTTAAGAGGTAAGGTTCTCATTTGCAGCATAGGGGATTCCGTGTATAGTCACTTCATTGGGAACAGCATTCCTCTCATAATTTTCAAGTTGAGGCTTCAGTGTTCTCACTTGAACATACGGAGTAATGTTTTTGAAACATCATGGGAATCGCACGTTTCAACTTTCGTTTTCAGTTCGTCCATTTCTTCTTTGATCATATCAAGCTCAGTGTATGCTACTTCGAGTACAGAAACTCTCAACCAGTTTTTTTTCTGGTCTTCATATTGGAAAGCTCAGCTGTAACTTCGCCAATTCCCTGCATCCCTATCTTCTTCGACGCAGCTATTGCTTCAGTTAATTGCTCCACAATACTCTCTCTAAAGAAGTTTAGAGCGAAGGGACAATTATTGAACCGAGCAATAATATTATTACTTATATTACTGGTGAGGTAAATAGTATTTGTTTGAAACAAAAAATCAATTAAATCGCATTAAACATGCACATTCTCGTTTTTTTGTATTGACAAAAATTTTATAAATGACTTCAATTACATATTCAAAATGTCCATGACAATAGAACATTTTTAGGGAAAATATTTAATGTACAGAGTTTGTTCCGTTTTATTATAGCTAAAATAAGCAAAAACAAAAACTATACAATTAATATCTAACCGCCGAAAAACCGTAATCGCAAAAAATTTACTTAAAAACTTTTTCAAGCTTTGTCTGCATAGGTGTAACATGTAAACTTATTTTTTTTCAGAGATCTACCTTTATAAGTGTTGATGGCTTAGTATACGTATACGATATAATGGTATACGATCAAAAAGTGACTTCCTTAAAAACGTAGCGTTTTCGTTTATTCGGCGGTTAGGAATCGATATGTTAAATTCAAAATACAGTTGTTAAGTTAACCTTTAATAAAAAAAATTTTTATATTTTAGTCTCACGAATTCAGCAAACAGCCATCACTTCAATGGGTTATGAATTCAGTACACTCCAACCTTTCTGCACTTGCTGGAGACCAGTACCAAATTTTGCGTCAACCCCTTTGGACTGCTATAGACGATGAAATCAATTTGACGGATTGCGACATTTACAGCTATGACCCAGATTTGAGTTCGGATCCTTTCGGAGAACCTGGCTGTCTTTGGGCTTTTAACTATTTTTTTTATAACAAAAAACTTAAACGGATTGTTTTTTTTACAAGTCGCGCTGTAAAGTAAGTAATTTGAAACTTCGCCTATTTATTCATTTGAACTTTATAAAAAAATATGAATTTTTAATGCATTATACAAAAACTTATATAATTATTAGCAGTACGCAGTGTAAAAAAGTGTTACTTTAATTTTAATACTTTATCTAAGTAAATATCTACACCATGAAATTTATATTTGCCATACTAGTGGACATGGTTTGCGCCAAGTAACATGCAAAGAGTGAGTGAGACTATACAAGAGACATGGAAGGTTTTTAAAAACTATATATCAGGTTTAGAATTAATAATTCTACTACGTCTTTACAGTTGAAAAGCGTAAGGTGGGCAATTGTTTTTTTAATTTCCTGGTCAAGTATAAAGCTTAACGTGAATTCATATAAAATAAATAATTGCACCAATAAAAAATTAAAAACTTTTCAGCAAGCATCTAGCTTACCACACGTGCTCAAAATTAAACATTTTAAAAATAATTTTTAAAGCTGATAAAATTCAAATCGCAGACAATTGAATATGAAATATTCAAAGAATATATGGTTGAGATTTGATCTATCGATCACTGTGCATTGCTGATTGTATCTCGTTCCCCACATTATACACACCCTGAATGCTACACCACTCCAGGGCGGCGCCGGGTATCCTATTTAGTTTCTAATATGAGGAAGATCAAACCCCGATTTGAATTTTGCTTTAGGCTGTGTTGTAGATTAACGTAGTGCAGCACAGAGATAAAGAGAAAACTTAATGTTTTTCAATGTTATTTCAGATTTCACCTTTTTCAACTCTTTTTTTTATACAAAACTCACCAATTATGATATTGGATGTCCCATGATATTGGTGAGTTTTTCGTGGTTGATACCTTTTACTCATTTATGGTGAGCTTGGATGTCTCATGCTTGAGGGGAGTTTCTGTGTTTTTGTGCGTGTATTGAACACTCTGTGTTAGTATTTGACGCAATTAGGGCATAAGGCTATCCCTTTCACACATTCCAGAATCAGAGTTTCCTATATCTTTATCTCTGGTGTAGCATCGCTAAAAATAAGCCATATTGTTGCAATTCACTTACAATGGTGTTAAACCAAGGCATACTTGTAGTCACTTCCTTTTGTGACCATACGATAGCCTTGAATTGTAATTTCGAAAAACAACCAAAATGCATTGACAGCACTTTTAATTCATAGTATTTTATTGTAATTGCATGCAAAAAATGCTATAAATGCATTTTTGTTAAACGCTGTTATTAATGACTGAACAAAACTTTACGCAACGTTTGTTTTGCATGACAAGCGTCTTTTATGCAATTTAACAGTCAGTAACTGCTACTCTGAATTATAGTAATAAATTTTGTCTTTACAAAAATATTTTGCATTCAGAGGGGAAAATAAAATTATATTTCATTGAGATGGAAAAATGGTTTAAATGGTTTATATAAAAATCAATTATTGACTGTGCTCGTTGCATTGGGGCTGCCACGCCCACTTGTCCGATTGCGTCTAAACTTTGGCAATAGTTTAGTAGTCATATAATTGGCGTCTACCTTTGATTTCGTTGTTACAGCTTTTTCATTTCGAAGATATAGCGCAAAATGTGTTAAATTTGTATGGGGGCTGCTACGCCCACTTTTCCAAAATTTTTTAAAATACTTTTTTGAACTTTCATTTACCTTAAACATGGAAAACTACAAAAAAGAAATCAACAAAATATTTTTCTCCGTCTAACTTGTATGAATTGCAACACTGTGCGACATCCAGGAGAGGATATTTGGTAAGTAAAACTTTGGTACCCAGGTTCACGCAATAAATCAAATCAATCAAATTAACTATTCCCGGTAACTGGTATCATGCGCCGGTACCCACTTCCACAGCCGACTTAGGTGTACCACAATAGCCCCGTCGTTATAAAAGGATACGTCCAGAAACCGTATCCGCCCAAAAAAAATCTTTAAGGTTAAGGTCCACGAATAAGGTTCTACGGGTATTCTCACGGGAGGATACAACAAATGGCGCAGCCGATAGGACCCCTTTCTTTGACGGGAACATCAAGGATATTTTGAAAAAAACAAAAAAAGCATTTTAATTTATTTATATATCCACACAAGTCCATTTTTAGATACAGCCATTTAAATCGGCATGTAAGGTATCGGCTAGGACTTTTTTTTTTTAAAGGACCCCTCATCAGTATTGGTACATACTTAAAAAGTCCCTATGGAGCCGAAAAACCCTTACTTTTCCCTACGCTCAAAAAATGTATCCCTACAAAATTCGCTACTGCTTTTTTTGTTTTTTTGTTTTATTTCCACTTTAACAATGAGTATTCAACCCTAAATAATTTTATCGTAACACTAAAATGAAACTTAACTAGGTATATATAAACACTTTAAGGTAAATATTTGCTTTATGTGTCTTTTATAGTTTCTAGACTATACGTATATGTTTTTAAAATGATACCTGGCATTGCAAAATTCCGAAAAACAAAAGCTTTAAGGGGAGTGGAAGACTGTTTTTGAACCCTTTTTGAAAAACTTCTCATTTGAAAATGCAGAGTTATTTAAATTCTGTTTTTTTTTATTGTATTAAGAACATATTAAAATATTGAAAAAACTCAAAGAAAATTTTAGGCAATGAAACATTTTTTTTTTTTTTAATACTTACATATATCAATCTGCAATGCTAGCCCCATAAAGAACTCCTTCCTCTCCTTCAAAATATGAGGACTCAGCGGCTCTGTGCTCTTCGGGCAGTTCTACCTTCTTTTGATGTGGCCAAAGCTCTGGCTTCGGACCTTTTCAAACGTTCTCAGAGAAAACTGTATAAAACTCCAAAATGCATTTCTCCGTTTTTTTGTCAGTGCTTATGTCTTCGTTTTCATTATTTTTAAATTTTTTTGCCAGTGTACTTGTGAATTCGGTGTCCTCATCTCTTTCGTGTTGGTTACCACGAAACTGGTGTTTCAAGGCACGAGTTTTTCGATTGCTACCAGTGTTTCTTTTATTTTTATTTCTTTCAAAAGGGTTTCAAAAAACCCTTTAAGGACGATATTCTCAAATATCCAAGCTATAAAAATATGAAAAAAAAAAATCGAAAAAATTTTTGCCAACCGCGATTTCTTCGAAACTGGTTTTATAAAACGGTTCGATAGATGACTCGAAATCTATTGGTTCAATTTCAACGAATCTTAATGCATTTTATCCCTCCTAAATTCAAGTACCTACTATTTTTTTTTATAGACAAAAAAGCGAGCGAAAATATATCTGTTTTTATAATTATAAGTTTTTATTTAACTTGCTTCGTTCGTGTGTATGTATGTATGTATGTCCGCAAATCTTGCAAGCAATTTTCCGACAGCTTATGGGTCTCCGATTAAAATGAAATTTAGCATACATGTGAAAGCCCGGTGACAATGCAATATTATGAAAAAAAATTTGCCACACCCCCTTTTACAGCCCACAAATAAATTAAAATGCTATATTTCGAAAAATACTAGGCCGATTCAGATGAAATTTTGGTAGTAAATTTCCCTCAAGTAGAAAATGGGGTTTAAGAAAAAAATGTTACCACGCACCCTTTTACCGCCCACAAATGAATATATTTCCAAAGCTAATGGGCTGTTTCAGCTGAAATTTTGGCAGTAAATCTCCTTCAAGTAGAAAATGGATTAGAAAAAATATGTTGCCGCATCCCCTTTTACCGCCCACAAATCAATAAGAATGCTATATCTCCAAAACTACTTGAGCGATTCAGATGAAATTTTGAGAGTAAATTTCCTTCAAGTAGAAAATGGGGTTTAAGAAAAAATTTAACCACACCCACTTTTACCGCCCACAAATTAATATATCTCCAAAACTACCGGTCTGTTTCAGCTGAAATTTTTGCAGGAAATGTCCTTCAAGTATTGCATGGGTTAGAAAAAAAATGTTGCCACACCTTCATTTACCGCCCACAAATCAATAAAAATGCTTTATCATAATAAAGTATATAATGCAATAAATAATGTAGATGGTATAAATAATGTTAATATGTACTGTTAAGATTAATGGTCTAAAAAATTAAAATGCTCTATGTAATGCTTTCAAAATAAAAGTTGTTCATAATAAACCTTTAAGACTAAAAAGTAAAAAATAAAAAAAATATAAAAAGTAATTTAAAAAAATAAGCCAAAACGTGAACTAAAAAGAAAAAATAAATTTCATTGACATTTGTCATATATGTATATAGTAGGTACATTCTAGATTCAGAAGAACCTCTCCCTTGGTTACCACTCATCATAATAAAAGCACGTAAATAGGTAAGTTCTAGGGATGTATAAAAATTTAGAAACTTTAAAAATGTAAAATACATTTAAATTTTAAAAGCTTAAGGCACTGATATTGTGCAGTAAGCCTGTATAGCGGATCGCGGTTTATATACAGATAAGCCTACTAAAAGATTCAGTTCCACTGATATTGTGTAGTAAACTTGTATATTTTACATTTTTAAAATTTCTAAATTTATATACGTCCCTAGAACTTACCTATTTACGTACGCTTTTATTATGATGAGTGGTAACCAAGGGAGAGGTTCTTCTGAATCTAGAATATACCTACTATATACATATGACAAATGTCAATAAATTTATTTTTTCTTTTTAGTTCACGTTTTGGTTTTAAATAAAAGCTTATTTTTTAAAAATTTTTTTTATATTTTTTTTTTTTAACTTTTTAATCTAACTGTCGCCATAATTTCGAAAACCACCCGGGGGTCGTGCGTAGAGGGGGTGCCGAGTTAATGGTCTGTACTATAAAATGACATTTGATTTTTTGTTTTAGATACATGGGAAGACCATATCCACCGAAACGTTTTGAATGTCTTTTTTTTAATTTCATTTTCAGCTCCCTCTATATAAATGCCTGAAAATTATTTCCAAAAAAATTATTTTTATAAAGAACTTTTTATGTACAATAAGCTGTATAAATTTGAAAAAATAGTAACATCTAAAAAAATTTGAAAAAAACTGGTTTTTTTTTTGGTTGTAACACGTATATTATACCTTAAGGATGTTTAAATATTTAATTTAGTAACACGGATTTAGTTCCATATTCAAATTGTTTCTTGCTTAGTGTGTAATAAAATATGTATATTTACATTTCAATCTAATATATAAAAATTGATGTTTGTTTTTTCTTTGTTTGTTCGTATTTTATGCTCTACAATACCGTTCATCCGATTGCCATGAGACTTTGTCAACTAATTGCTTGCACTTGCGCAAAAAATATAGGCACATTTAAAATTTGCTACACTTTACCGTCTATAAATTAATATATTTGGTATGTTGAAGACGGTTTTGACCGTATTAGACTAAAATTTTGTGTTCAAGCTCGTATCCTTAATGTCGGCAACTGTACTAAAAATGGGCGTGGCATTATATTTGCACCCACTTTACAGAAATCATTATAATTCCTGAGTTGCAAATGTTTTCATAATAAATATTTTCTTTTTATCTATACTATTAATAAATCTGCAGCCACTTTTTATGTTCACTCATCACGTTTAAACGACAACTCAGATTTTTATAAAATTTTGTACACATATTTATAGGTCAGCAGAGAGTGCAATAGGATACTTTATTTTAACCCATTAACAACCAATGTTACTATATGGAAACATATGCGTATCGAATTTTCATTAAATACTGCATAATATTTCAAAAGTTTTAGTGCCAGTTTTTTAAAAAAAGTAAAATTAGCATGCAATAATAACTTATTTCTGCTCAATGGCATGCATAGTTTTCACCAAAATGTTGCTTCAAGTCTAAAAATGTCTGTTTTTTATGGTTTTCTTTCGGCCCTAATGGATTAAATTGCACTTCGGTTAAACGAGAACAAAATCAATAAACGCTTTTAAATTTCCTTCAATTTGATACCAAAATCATGTATGTAGTTTGAAAACTGTGAAAAATTTTAGTACCAGATCTTTTTAGTATTAATTATAAGCTGAGAATAAGAGAAAAACGACTTGAAATTCACACTTTTAGCTTTGAAGGCAAATATTTCAGTCAGTTTGCAATGGATTTCAATAATTTTTTTTGAAAAATGTTGTTTGTTAAAATATCCTTCAAACATAAGTTGAAATTTTAACTAAACCAAAGTATTAATATTTTTGAAAATTTTTTTAAAAAATGTTCAAAAATTTGTAGTTTAAGCCAAAAAATTGGATAAAAGTTGTTTTTGTTGTAAAAAAAATTAAATCCAAAATTTAGGTTTTCGATTTCCTATCAGATGATATAACAATCTTAAGGTTAATAATTTGTAGTATTACTTAAACAATAAAAAATCGTTTTGGTAGCGAAAAATCAAGCCTACCCACTATCAATTTTTGAATGAAAACTTTTTGAAAACCCGTCGAAGCGGCGGGTTTAAGCTAGTAATCCAATATAAATAAAAAAGTATTAATAACGTGGGTTACAAAAACATTTAATTTATTTGAACCTTTTCCAATATTTGAACCATAATAAAAACAATGAAATTTCTTTAACCATACAGTGGTTGAAACTTTATTATGAAATCTTAATTTCTTCTTCAAATCCACAAATAAACACTACACTTACGCCCACTTTTCAAAGGATACGCGCGGAGCGAAAGGAATCCCGCTAGGTATAAGCTAGTATTCCAATAAAAGCATCAAAAATATAAGACTATTAATTTTATTTATATAAAAACATTTATAATTAAAATATTTAAATATCTTAAAGCTAGTATGGAATGGAGCTTTGGCAGGGTACCGGAGCTAAATAACCCTTCCGTGGTCGTATGGAAGTATATTCAAAGTCTTTAGCAGCCATTAAAATATTTATGCATAATCTGCAAAAATATTTGTATCATACGCTTAATTTTATTTTACCCTTAGCTCCCACATAGAGTAATTTGTAGAGTGCTCATTATGCTCATATTCTCCATCTGACACAGAAAATTTTTTCAACTAAAATAATTTTTCTGTTCGACCGTCACCTCTCTGCAGGCAATGGCAAACCTCAGAGAGTAAAAACTGCCATGAAAAGCTTCTTGAGAACATAAGCCGTTCGGAGTCGGCGTAAAACATGTAGGTCCAGTTCTCGATCATTTGTGTGCAAACATTTCACATCACACACAACACAATTGATCAGAAGAAGAGATGTCCATTTCGTTTTTTTTTTTTTTTGTTTTCATTATGTTAAAGAATATATGTGCAAAATTTGATTGGTAGTATGTGCAAATTCATACCAACGGAGTAAAATAATTTCGTTTATTATTAAAGTGCTACGCCCCCCGTTCAATTTCGCCCAAATTTCTTGACTACTGACTGCTCATTATTCCGAAGTATATGGAAAATTCGCAAGAAGTCGGATAAAGGCTATAGAAGGAGTTCGATATAAATTAAGGTGGCACGCCGTTGTCTAATTCCGTCCAATTTTTTAGACTAATCGCTGCTCATTATTCTAAAGAATATATTTGCGAATTTTGGTTATCACATTTAAATTGCCACGCCCCTTGTCCAATCCACCCCACTTCTCTATGCTTTAAACTTCTCATTATACTAAAGAATATTTGTGCGAAATTTTGTTAAAATCGTAGAAACGGTGTAGATGGAAATTTATTAAAAAAAAAGTGCCACTCCCCTGTCTAGTACGCCAAGTTTTATGAATTACAGACTGATTCTTGTGCCAAATAATATGTGAGCAAAATTTAGTTTAAGTCGGACAAACGGTGTAGAGGGAATTCGATTATAATTAAATTGGCACGCCCTTGTCTAATCCCACCCACTTCTGTAAGCTTAAAACTTCTCATTATTCTATAAAATATATGTAAGAAATTTGGTTGAAATCGGACAAACGGTGTAGATAGAGCTAGTCTAAAAATAAAGTGCCACGCCCTGTTTATTATCGCCCTATTTTATTAACTTAAGATTGCTCAAATTACCCAGGATTATGTGTGAAAAATGTGCTTTAAGTCAGACACACGGTGTAACAGAAGTTCGATCAAAAGTAAAATGCCACATCCCCCTTTTCTAATGTAAAGACTCCATATTATACCGAAGAATATATGTATGGGTTGGATAAACGATGTGGGCGCCATTCGGGTAAATTTTTTTTCTGATCTTTAATTACGCACCAAGGTTTTGTTTCTTAATATGACAGAGGTAAACTATGAAATTTTGAGGAAAAAATATTGATATTTAAACGTGCCTCAAGCGACCTCTATATTGAATATCTGATTTATATGGGATAATAGTGCTGTTTTTTAAAAAAAAATCCCAATTTCATTTTTATAAACTCCAATTTTCAAAAAAACTGGTACGCATTTCGTTTTTCATTTAGTTTTTCTTTTAAATGAAACTTTTTTCTTGTTGTATTAAAAAAAAAAATCGCGAAAATCCAAATTTAAAAATAGTTCAGTCAAGTGTCATGGAAATATTTTCTTAAACTGTACCTAATATAGAAACAAAAAATAGTGCAATTACTTCCTTACTTAGGTGATCGTAACAACCCGTGTCCGGATTTCGAGCGACCTCATCAGCTCTCGCCAGGCGCCTCTGCTTTGCGCGCGCCTTCTCCAATCGGATACACCAAGAGCGGTTAGGGCTTCCTCAGCCTGGTCCATCCATCGGAGGCATGGTCTCCCTCGGCGTCGTTGACCAGCGAAACTCGCCTCGAGCACCTTTTTCGCTGCAACTTCGTCGTCCATACGATGGACATGACCCAGCCAGCGTAGTCGCTGCACAGTTATACGCCGAACTACGTCAATGTCTTCGTAGAGCTCATACAGCTCGTGGTTCATTCGGATGCGATAGTCATCGCCGACTCGAACAGGACCGAAGATTTTGCGAAGAACTTTTCTCTCGAACACCCCCAGAGCGGCTGCGTCAGTTTATGAAACTACCCATGCCTCAGAGCCATAAAGCAGCACAGGTAGAACGAGCGTCTTGTAGAGTGTTAGTTTTGTCGATCGAGAGAGGGCTCTGGAACTTAGTTGCTTACTGAGCCCGTAGTAGCACCTATTAGCAATTATTGTTCTTCGCTTTATCTCCAGGCTGATTTCGTTGGTGGAATTAATGGCGGTGCCAAGGTATACAAACTCCTTGACTACTTCAAAGTTATAGCTGCCGGATGAAACGTGGGAGTCTAAACGCCGCGCTCCCTTGTTTGTAGACAGCATATACTTTGTTTTACCCTCATTTATCTTCAAACCCACTTTGGCTGATTCCTTTTCGATAGCGGCGAAAGCAGCGGTAACATCTCTCTTGGTTCTGCCAACAATATCAATATCATCAGCATACGCAAGGAGCTGGACGCCTTTATAGAAAATGGTGCCATTACGATGCACACCGGCCTTTCGTACGATCCCCTCCATGATGATGTTGAAGAGATCGCAAGACAGTGGAGCCTTGCCTGAAACCTCTTTCGGTATTGAAGGTTTCGGAGAGGTCATTTCCTAAATATAAAAATATAAAAAAAATTTTTAAAAAATAAGCTTTTATTTAAAACCAAAACGTGAAGTAAAAAGATAAAAATAAATTTCAGTGACATTTGTCATATATGTATATAAAAGACATATTCTAGATTCAGAAGAACATCTCTCTTTGTTACCCATCATCATAATAAAAGCGTACGTTAATAGGTAAGTTCTAGGGACGTATATAAATTTAGAAAATTTCAAAATGTAAAATACATTTAAATTTTAAAAGCTTAAGTTATTGATATTGTACAGTAAACCTGTATAATGGATGGCGGTTTATATACAGATAAGCCTACTAAAAGATTTAATTCCACTGATATTGTGTAGTAAACTTGTATATTTTACATTTTGAAAATTTCTAAATTTATATACGTCCCTAGAACTTACCTATTTACGTACGCTTTTATTATGATGAGTGGTAACCAAGAGAGAGGTTCTTCTGAATCTGGAATATATCTTCTATATACATATATGACAAATGTCACTGAAATTTATTTTTATCTTTTTAGTTCACGTTTTGGTTTTTAATAAAAGCTTATTTTTTAAACATTATTTTTTTATATAGTTTTATATATTATAGTCATCACAAAAAATATAAGTCTCGTCAAAGTAAAACTTCGCTCACCAAAGTGGTTGTTAAAACCGCCAATTTGGCGAGATATCGCTTTAAGTGTCAACAATGCTTGGTATAAGTAGGTTTCTAGTTACAATTATCTTGACAGATAAAAAAAAATTTTTAATGTGATAAAGGCAACAGGTAACAAAAAAAAAAAAAAAAAAATTAATTTTGCTGTAATGGTTATGGGCAACCAAAAAATATTCTGGTTGCGATAATGGTTATGGGCAACCAAAAAACATTTTGGTTACGATAATGGTTATGAGCAACCAAAGTTTGGTTGCGATAATGGTTATGGGCAACCAAAAAATTACTATGGTTACGATAATGATTATGGGCAACCAAAAACACTATTTTGGTTGCGATAATGGTTACGGGCAGCCAAAAAATATTTTGGTTATTTTGGTTACTTAATATTCATTAAGTAATATCTTGACTATACTGGAATTGTTACCGCATATAAGGCCGTCATCAACATACAGCAGCAGGTAAAGATATAGTTATTTGTTTCGTACTTGAAAACACAAATCGGCCCATGACTGCTTAAAACCAAAATCGATAAAAAACTGTACAATGCGCTTGTTCCATTGCCGTGAAGCTTGTTTCAAACCATACAAGCTTTTCTTGAGTAAACATACTCGATTCTCTTGACCAAAACCTAGTGGTTGCTCCATATAGATAGTTTCTTCCAAATTTCCATGAAGAAATGCCGTTTTGACATCAAATTGTATTATTTCCATACTTTAAGATGCAGCTATAGCCAATACCGTTCTAACAGATTCATATCTGACGACAGGTGCGTAGATTTCATCGCACTCGATGCCCTGGGTTTAAGAACACCCTCTGACAACTAAACGTGATTTGAATTTGTCGATTTCGCCATTCGACTTAATTTCCTTTTTGAAAATCCAACGGTTGGTAATTGCATGCATATCGCTCGTTCGTGGAACCAAAATCCAAGTATTGTTCTTTTTTGAGATTGAATTTATCGCCTCAGTCCATCTGCCACACTCTACACTTGACATTACCTACACACAATTCAGCAACAGCTTCTTCAGCACCTTTTTGTGTTTTCGATGCGCTCCTTAGTGCATAAGGGCTGCATAATGATTGAAAATAAGCCCTTTTTGTGATTTTTCCGTTTTGTCTATTGTTGGTGATTGATGAACAACCTCCTTTTCCTGATCGCTGCATTGCTTGGTTTCGCAGAATTCATTGACTCCAAAACGTTTTTCATTGAATATGACGTCACGCCGGATAAGCACTCTTGTACTAGTTGGATCAAAAACTCTGTATGGCTTGCTGTCCACGTTATAGCCAACCAAAATCCCTTTGATAGAATTTTTGTCCCACTTTGTACGCTGCTCCTTGGGAATGTGGATGTATGCGTCACTGCCAAAAACACGAATATGGGCCACAGATGGCTTTTTGCCGAACCATTTTTCATATGGAGTACACCCATTAATAAAGTTGGCAGCCGTTCTATTTTTGATGTAAACTGCTGTATGCGTTGCATCAGTATATATATATCAGTATATCAGTATATACGAGTATATTGCTTTTGGAATTTTTACAACAGCTTTGGCGCTCTACGAATCCATTTTGTTCAGGTGCTCTTGGTGTCGTTACCACATGCCTTATATTGTTTTTCAAAAGTAGACTGTTTACTTCCTCGTTGCAAAATTCAAGACCGCCATCTGATCGCATGCATTTTATTCTATGTCCGTCCGCTTGCACGTCTGCCAAGAACTGCATCAGCTTGCTTATAACATCTGTTTTGTTCTTTAAAATATATACAGAACAATATCGCGAGTAATCATCCTTTAAGAGTAAAAAATAATTAGATCCGCCAATTGATGGACTGCCCATTTTGCCACAAAGATCCATATGGAACGCCTCGCCCGCTTGATTAGCTCGTTTAGTGCCAGATTTTGGAAAAGGATTTCTGTGTTGCTTACCGTAGGCGCAGCCTTCACAGAAAAGTTGTTGTTTTGGTACTTTCGGAATGTCCAAATCCTTCGCGTTTTGAAATTTACGTGGTCAAGCCGCTCGTGCCATAACATTGCAGACTCTGTTACCATCAAACATTTACTAATGACGTCGATACTGCCCTTACATTTATGCGATACAGTCTATTTTCATTTATGCCTTCAGCTACAACGTCATTGGCTTTTATAAAATAAACACGCTGATTCAAATATAACTCTTGAGCTTCTCTCAGTTGCTCTTGAGATTGAAATAAAATTTTTATCGAGTTCACGCACGCAATACATTTTTCAAAACAAAAATATAATTCGACTTGCCTTGTATTTTTATGTCTCCCTTGCTTTGCACTTTTAAACGCCGGCCATCGCCTACTCTAACATGTACATTTTCAGATAACTCATCTGTTACTTTGAATTATCTGTTTCAGATAATTCATAAATACTTCCTGAAACGTCATATGATCAGTGGCACCTGAATCTGCCTAGAAAACGTTTGCGAGCTTATTGAAATTCGTTAGTCTATTAACATTAAATAAATATGCATTTCCATCTATTTTATCTGTTGACGTTTATCATTTGGTTCATTTTGAAGTGCCAGTAAGTGTGGTTCGCTTCTTCTTTCTTCTCTGTTTTGTTGATCTCTTTGACGTTTTCTGCAGTCTCTTGCCCAATGTCCCGGCTTATGGCAATAATTACACTTGCTATTGCGCTTTTGATTTGATGATTTGATGAATTGTTGTTTCAATGTTTGCCTCTGCTCTTATTTACTGCTTAGACTGTATTCGTAGTGTTGTTGTTATTGTTACCGTTTGTGCGTGAATTCATGAGGCTTTCTTCATTAACAAAATGTTGTGACTCAGTCGTCAAAAACCAATAAAACTTTAATAAATTAATGCCGAAAGCAAATATCGACTAACCTTGATCATGAATTGCGGTATGCATAAACAGATAGTAAAATAAAACGCAGCACAAATTGTTTTAAGCACCGACCTACCTCAATTCATGATACCAGGCATGATCCAATTACGGCAAACAGAAGCACTTCAGAGCGCGTGCTTAAGTTATAGCAGCAATTAGTAATATGCTGACTTAATAAAATAATGCCACACAGGTGAACGACGCTATACGCCTGATACCTGAGTAGCGATACTGTTTGATGAAATTGGGAAATGTCGTACAAGCAGTGAACTCGATATTTGATCTACTTTATTTCATGCAACTGTTGGTCGCTATTTTGTGGCCAACTGAAAATGCATAATTGCCAAAGCTCAATAAACAATGTATGTATGTTTGAATGCGCATATAATTTAACAAGGAAGTAAGATAAGTTAAGATTGTTACACAATCGCAATGTGACAAAAACTGTCAATTGTACAAAATTATAATCGTGTAAAATTTATATGTAATAGTGTAAAATGATAATGTAAAGATTTTGAACGCCAGATATTTGTTATAAATATCTGTTCTTCAGCTAGAAATAAGGAGAATGAATAAAGAGTCTGAAGACGGAGTATGAATGAGGAGTCCGAATATAGTAGGTTAATAGTTCCCAGACACCAACAAGTATTCTTTCTTTTCTTTGAAGCGGACCAGTGTGGATCCAGTACACATTAAAGTAAGTATACAATGGGCTGGTGAAACATTATAATACACACCCAAAATCTTTTTGCAACCTCACGACTGCCTATTCATTTGACAGCTACCCTGCCGATTAAATATAAGATAATATTTTTTTTTTATCTAGGGAAATTTTGGTAGGATGCGGTCTTTCCTATTGGAGAAAAGACGCATAAGGTTTCGAATCAGATAGCACTTCACTTTATGGCCATGACTAAGGACCTACGAGTATCCCCCCAGGGAGGATCCCAACATTTTTGGCTCAGAAGGTAGGATCCTTTTTGTTTACGGGAACATCAAGGATGTTTAAAAAAAAATTATAAAATAAAATGACTGAACTAAACATAAAAAAAAAAAATTTATGAAATCAATTGGTAGGCTTCGCTCGTAACAGGTTCAAGTGCTTGTTGCGATAACCACAGCAGAAAGTCAATTACAAGTTCCAAGTGCTTGGTGTAATTGCAAAAGAAACAAAACCAAAGCCGATACCCAACAGATTCATGTGCTTGTTGGAATATTTGGCCAATGTTTCCGGGTTAGAGAAATGAACAATAAAATATCAAATCTAATATCGGAAGTGACAATGTTATTTAAAAAAAAGGAGTCTTAAAACACAAACGAAAATTAGTGTTAAAACTTAAAAGGTTTCGGATTTAAAAAATGTCCGTCCAAAAATTGTAAGGGTCGGTTAAGTAGTGTTTGAGCTAGGTTGCCCGCAGTTTTGAAAAACGTAGTTTTGAGTAACACTACTTTAAAGTTATACGAAAGAAATAATACTAAGACGTTAGTGTTAAAACTTAATTAAATCACTATAAGGGTGTTCACAGATTAAGTACGCAGGTCTGTTTAATTTACGATTTGTTATTTTTACGCCAACTTACGTAAGCGTATTTTGCTTTGTTGTTGTTTTGCATGCAAACGCAAATACGCAGGCACGCGTAAATAAAAGTAGCCCTTGGGCGTGTTTTTTGTGTCTCGTATTTTTATGCCCTGTCTACAGCATTTATAACAGCGTTGTAGAATTATTGAATACGGTAGTCACACACTGAGGTGCTCACAGTTACAATAATAATAAATGCTATAAATACGCTTTGTTAATATACGATTTAACTGTGAACAGCCCATATATATACACACAAAAGAATTATTGTTAACATTCTTTAGAATGTTCTCCTTCTCAAATATACCGTGTTGATTAGATAAAATAAATGATATAATAAAATAGCAGCTATAGTAACTTGATTTTTATATTATAACGAACTCATGCGCTGGTCTTTTTTCAAGCTTATAACTTTCATTATATTCAAGATATATTTATAAAATTTTTTTGAAAATATTTTTGAGATGTCAAGTCATTTAAAATAAAAAAATTATTTTGATTCTGGGATGCCTCTAAATGTATTGCCGGCCTTCACAGCGCTTTGAATTGCATGAAAAATTTTTCTATTTCACGTATAAGGTCAGGATTTTCCTTCATAAAAACTAATTTAATAGGACGACAAAAAAGTGACTGACTTTCTAAAACAGATATTTTTAATGGAACTAATGCAACGACAAAAAGGAACTCGTCAGTATAATTTTCATTTGAAAAAGTTTGTTTATATGTGCTGTGACTTGAACTGCCATCAAACCCCCATTTACATTCTAAAGTAATTTTCATACTCGAATTGATATCGCATAGCAGGGCAGTGTAATTGACTTACGCATTAGACATCTGCCCGAATACATCCGAACGCCTCTTCAAAACATTTGATTGAAACACGTATGCTTACACTCTATCATTTTCAACAACCAACTACGAGAGAGTACACGGCAAAACAAAGGCAAAACATTCATGTACTGTACTCAAAACGGATGTGTTTTCAATATCAAATTTGCTCGCGTACTTGTGCTCGTATACCAAGTACTCCAATTGTACCAAGTATACCAAATTCAACTATTTAAAATGTGTGTCCAGTATATTGTTGGCACTTTGTTGAACAATGACTGACAATAAGAGCGCATAAATGCAGTACAGCAAAATCTACTTGGTGAACATGTTATGTTTTGAAAAGACGGTAAGGAAGTCTGCAGAAAAATATCTATGCAACTAATCCAAATGATCAGAAAGTTTTGTACACAGTCTGTTAAGATCCAACCGAATGTTGTACAGTACTCGCTTCAGCCTGTGTTTGATTTGAAAGTACTGTACACAACTTTGAAAGATACTGTAAAATGTTTTACAGTAAGAAAGTGTACACTTTGCAGCAGGCAAAACAATTGTATTCATGCAGATGTATATTACACATATTTGTTTTAAATTTTGAATATCAATGCTTGGACTAAGCCAATGCACATTGGGCCAGCCAGTTCTGTTTTGTCGCCAAAAGCCAATATCTCTGCTTAACTTAATGATATATGGCCGAAATTTTGTACATGGAGTATATATATAATAAACCTTCTAGAGAACGAAAATGGGCGTAATTTATCAATAACCACGCCTGCCTCTTATATAACGAAAAAAACGAAATGGCCATCTCAGCCCTTAAAAGGACTTTGACTTTCTTATGATCAATTGTGTTGTGTGTGTTGTGAAATGTTTGAACACAAATGATCGAGAACTAGACGGACCTACAAGTTTTATGCCAACTCCGAACAGTTTATAAGCTTTTCATGACAGTTTTTACTCTCTGAGTTTTGTCATTATTTGCAGAGAGGTGACGGTCGAACAGAAATATTAATTCGATTGAAAAAACTTTCTGTGTCAGGTGAGAATCGAACCAGGGCTCTCTGGCGTATGGGCCTCACACTCTACCCACTACGCCACGGCCGCCACATCTTATATAACACAAAAAGTTAAACGCTACTCGTATATTTTTTAGTATTAAAGTTATATCTAAATAACTCACTCTTAAATCTGTAATATATGAAATTTAAAATAATTGTGATGTCGTGCATAAGCAGAAATTAAACCGGGTTTTCAATAACATCGCTAGATATGTGTTTGGAATAAGGCGTTATAATCGTGCTTCCCATTTTGCTAAACAAATATATTCCATGTCCTTGAACTATTTGCTTAATTACAGAACGCTTATTTTACTGCATAACATCGTTTATACCAAAGGAACCGCAGTATTTGCACAAAAAACCAACTTTTTCAAGATCATCCCTGAATTTTTTAATAAAACCAATTAAACATCAAACCTAAATGTCTAAACGTCAAATTTTTGTCAATGCTATTCGCCTCTGGAACTCATTACCAAATAACATAAAGGTCATTGGCAACGCTAAAGCATTTAAAACTAACTTATTTAATTTTCTAAAGACTTGCTAATAAAATATGTTAATAAATGGTACTTAATTAGGCTTTTTAATTGAATATATTGACTTAGTCATTTTATTGTGTTTTGTTTTTTGCATTAAATTTTTTTTTTAAATTTATATGTATTCTTCTTAAATTGTAAGCTACTTGTTGTGACCAAAGATTTTAATGGTAAAGTTCATCGTAATGATCTTTGTAGCAATACGATAACGAAATAACTTAAATAAATAAATAAATAATTATGTGAATATACGTTTGGATTAACAAAAATTATTTTGCCACACCCACCTCTCAGACTTTTTACAATAACTTTGCATAGCATTAAGTATACCAATAAAATTTGGAGTCGACGTATACCAATAAAATTTGGTATATGGTAGAAGTAGAAATCAGCTATATAAGATCACAGACGAAAATATTTGTAAATCCGCCCACAATCACGCCTACCTACCATATAAAACAAAAATTTAAAACACTACTCTTTGGGAAGTATTATATTGTATATTATAGCCTACAAAATCCAGTGTAGTTTCCAGGGCCTTCCACGAAGAGGTGTACTACGCCCATTTTTTAATTTTTTATTTTTTTTATATGACCTCTTTGTTATATGATGAATGTGAGTAAACAATTTTTTAACGTTTTGCTTAAATTTTTTTAATATTTATTTTCATATTTATTTATGAATATTTTTTTTTAAAAATTTAAAATAAACGAGTTACATTTAAAAGATTAATTCACAATTTTTAAAAATCAAAAACAAAGGAATAAATTAAAAACACCTATAACTTAAAAATCACGTCTACTTATTTTTCGTCAACTTGTTAAATCTTTTATTTTTTTGTTTTTAATTTTTTATTTTGTTTTTTTATTATTTGATTGATTTCGGTTTGTTTTTTGTTTTTTTTAAATTTTATTTATTATTTGTTTTGTTTTTTTTTTTTTTTAAATTTGATTAATAATTTTTTTTTATAGTTTTACTAACAAGACCTAGGGTCCGCGGCTATACTACCAAAACCGTCTGAAATATAGCATTTTCATTAATTTGTGGGCGGTAAAAGAGGGCGTGGAAACCCATTTTTGATACGATTGCCGAAAGTATTAAACTTATACAAACTAAATTTCCAAATTTTCGTCTCGTACAATCGAAACAGTCGGAAATATTGAATTTTTATTGATTTTTGGTGGAGAAAAAGAGGGGGCGAAAAAGAGGGGGAGGCGTGGGTAAAACTAAGTATGCAATAACCTAATCTAGGAAGCAAGTAATACATGTTTTAGGTTTTAGCGAAATCCGTTCAACCGTTTTTGCCGTTCAACCGATTTGTAAAAAATTCAAACAAACAAACAAACAGAAAATGATTTTTATTAATAAAATAAATAGGTAATACTATGTTCACACTGAGAACTAAATTCGCAATTACAGAATCCAACGTATATTTTTGTCCCTTTAACTCCTACAAGGATCATACTGCTAGGCATTGTAAATTGCTAATGCGTATTTCAATAAATGCGCCTTTAGCTCTCAGTGTGAACGTAGTATAAAAAAAGGAAAAAATTTAAACTTTATAAAAATTATATTTTGGGCATTTTCTTATTTAGTATGTATCTTTAAAAATATTTTGGCATTTAATACTTTTGAAAGCTTGGCACACTTCGTGGAATTATCTAATAGAACTGAGCCTATTTACATATGACGAGCACAGAATAAAAACAGTGTGTAATATTTCACAGAAGAAAAACACGAAATTTTGCCAGCGTAAAAAGAAGTAATCTCTGCAGCGTGCGTGTAAATTTTGTAAGAATGCACGCGTGCTTGTATTCGTCGTTTTTAATCGGTTTTATTTTATTATTTTTTGCTTCGGCTTTGGTCGACAATCAACGCGGGCGTGGTTGATTGTTATTTCGCTGTAATATTTTCATAAATGCAATTTTGCATTCAGTTCTTTAAATACATTCAATTTTTGATGTTTATATAATAAAATTAAGTTTATATTGGCTATTTCGTAGTTAATTTTATTAATTTTTTTATTGGTTTTAAAGTCATGAAAGGAGAGAAAAAATTTTTGTAATTAATGAATCTATCTGTCTATATTACTAAAAATCATTTCCTGTTTGTTTATTTGATTGTTTGTTTTTTTGTTTGTTTGCTTTTTTTGTTTGTTTATTTGACTTTTTTGTAAATGATTTCGCTCAAACTTAAAACGTGTATTACTTGCGTCCTAGATTAGGTTATTGCATACTTAGTTTTCACCACGCCTCCTTTTACCACCCAAAAATCAATAAAAATGCTATATTTCCGACTGTTTCGATTGTATGAGACTAAAATTTGATAGTTCAGTTTGTGTGGTTACTTTCGGCAATTGTACCAAAAATGCGTTTTCACGCCCTCTTTTACCGCCCACAAATCAATGGAAATGCTATATTTCAAACGGTTTTGGTCGTATAAGACTGAAATTTGGTAATTAAGTTTGTACACTTACCGTCAGCAACTTTACTACAAATGGCACTATATTTACGCCCACTTTTAAGAAACCTTTGGGCAAATTGCGCTGAAATTTTGGCAGTAGATTATTTTCGAGCACGATGGTTGTCTTGTGTATTTGCTTTGGTGGCCAAGCAATAATGATTATTATACGAGTGTCAACAGAGGAACGTTGTGAGACTGAGAACTGATTTGATTTTCTCTTGCAAATACTTGTGCAGTTGTTCTTTTGTTTTTGGACATTGATTAAAGTTATAACATTTTAAAAAAATGCAAGAAGAAAGTGCTGGTAAGGTGTAATGTTTATGGGGTAAGTAAACCTAAAAGCGATTGAAAATATTGCAAATGAAAATGTTGAGCGCGGCACAGAGCATCCAACAGCCAGTGGTAAATTTATTAGTGCAAAAAAATTTCGAGGGCATATTATTTGCAATTGCAGTAATCTTTTGTGAAGAAATTAATATTATTCGCCAGAAAGAAGTTTTTGATAATTTTTACCTTACATCTAATTGGACACAAAAAACTTTATTGATTTGATCAACAGTCAAGAAGATTGCGCTCTCTTCTAAGCCAAGAAAAATTATTCCAATAAGGGGAGGTTCTCATGAAACTCGACCAGGAAACTCAACTGTTTATTTCCATTTTTCAATAGTTTATGATATGTAGCATAAGTTTCCAAAGTGGTTTGGCCAATAACGATTACATCTTGACATCTTTTTTACGAAAATTATTATTAAGTTATCATCAAAAGTATGTCACTAAAAATGAGTATCTCACATCAAACTTTTTGAAATGCACGCCATATTCCCTACTATACTGTTGTAAGAATAGTTACCTGAGGCATTACCAGATGTCGCTAGATACGCTGTGGCGTTGAAATAATGTAAAGCTAATAACTCGAAAAAATCGTTAACCAAATCTTAAAACGCGTCTTCTAAAAGACTATGTTTTCTGAACTGGTCTCCACGATATCTCAAGAACTACTTTATGGATTGACTAAGGTTTGTTTTTTTGTTTTAAAGCAGATAAAATTTATTGGATCCCATACCTCTTAATTCAAATAACATTGGCCGTTTTTTTTTATTTTTTGAGCATTTCAAGAGCAAAAAATGTACAAAAAACAGTACTTAAAATTCAGATGTCCGCAATTTTTGTAATTTTCAACTTTTTGTTGATATTATAGGTATAAACTCCAGTTACTAAAGGGTCCGCCAAATAACTTTTTTTTTTTTGAAAATACGAAAAAAAAACTAGTGAATATTTTCTCAAATTTCTTTTTTTATTTGAATGTACAATCCTTCCGGTTAATAATGGAAAATAATTTCATTCAAAAGGCTGCCTCGGCTGGCCATGCAGTAGCCTACACGATCGGTCCAATTTTTAAGCATATTATCGATTGTGTGCAGCTGTATTTCACCAATGGCTTCACGAATATTGTCCTTTAAAGCGTCAATTGTCTCTGACTTGTCGGCGTTACACTTATCTTTGAGGGCACCCCACAAATAATAGTCCAACGGTGTCAAATCGCAGCTCCGAGGTGTCCAAACGACATCAGCTCTGCGGCTGATAATGCGATCTTCAAAAACAGGGCGCAAAACATCGAGTGTAGCTTCGGCTGTGTGGCACGTAGCGCCGTCCTGTTGAAACCAAATGTTGCCAATATCCTCCTCTTCAATTTGTGTGAACAAAAATTCGTTCAACATGGCCCGATAACGATGGCCATTGACTGTAACGGCCACTCCTTGCTCATTTTCGAAGAAAAATGGCCCATCGAAATGGTGCATCGAAATGTTCAATTGTTGAGAACGACTGTGAATTGATGTTGATATCGCTTCACGCACACTTTCTGCCACAGCAGCAATATTCTCGTGTGTACGCACTGTTTTTGGCTTTTCACGCTTTGGTTTATCGATGAGGATGCCAGTTTCTTTCACTTTTTCACAAGATAACGAACATACGGAGCTGACGGTGCTTCTGTTCCAAAATCCGTACGCAATTTTCGCACACATTCTGCAACATTACCATGATTTTCAAAGTAATGTCGCAATATTTCCCAGCCTTGTTCAAGCGTATACACAACCATATTCGTTCAGCGGAAGGATAAAACTAATTATCTGTCAAATCAGACATGTGCTAAGTGTTACCATTCACGAAATAAGCACTAGTTGAAAAAAAACGTTAGATGGCGGACCCTTTATAATATAATTTATAAAATTTTTTGGTTTTTTCATTTTTGCTGACATGCTCGTGCTGTGCGATGGAGACCGGTATGCTACCTTTTTTCTTCAACGTGATGTTTGCGGCGTATTGACACTTCACATTACACTTTGATTCACCAAAACAAATATTTTCTACTGTTTTTGAACCAGTTAATAACTGCCAAAATCTCAAGACGTTAATTTACTTCCTTCTATAAAAAAAAATGAGAAACATCACCGTGTTTTTCGATTTCTATATAAGAATCTGACCTTAAGAGTGCATATTCACAATTTTCAAATTTCAGTGGAAGGTACTGATGGAATATCTCAAAATTTTTGCAGGTCCTTTTAGGTTCTGTTCATAAATTTTTTAGGGGGTAACATGTTTAGGGGGAGCGACGGGGGGGGGGAGAGGTAGGTCAAGTATATGTGATGATATGTGTCATGGGCAGTAAGTATCAATGCGACTCAATTTCAATTTGCAGGAAAATTCGTTTATTCACAATTCGTCTTAAAACCATTAGTTTTCAAACAATTCGTCTGAAACTATCTCTAAAACGACAAACTAAAATTCGCCAAATGAGTCGACTCGAGTAGAAAATTTGACTCGCAGACGGTGATAGTGGCAGTAATTAAAAGATTTTAGGCGAATTTTCCGTAGACGGCTATTTCCACATTTATTTTATTCTCCCTTTGAAATATAAACATAGTGAAAAGCTTTTCGAAATTTTAGAATTTATTCCGCTTTAAAAAATCATTACACTTTCAATTATGTGCTATAGAAAAAGCATTATATTTTTCAAATACAAAAAATATAAATGCAATTTAAAATTAATATTTCTGGTAATTAATATTTTTGGAAAAAGAAACGAATTTCAAAATACGTTTACAATTGAATTGAAATTATTTCTTAATTCTCGTCACAAAATGGAGTAATCACTTCTGCAATATTTATATTTGGTTTTTTAGCTTTCATTGTTGTTACTATCAATTTTGCTTGGCATAATTTCATTATTAATTTACATTGCCTCGTTGTCGCCAAATTTAATCTATTTCTAATTCGACAGGCTACAATATACGGATTGATTTGTTTATGGCAAATAGAGTTGAAAACACCTTTTACATAAAAATAATTGTTAAAGTAAGAAAATCTAAATAATTTTTACTCCTTTTTGTTCAGCGTTAGTTCTCTTCTCTAAAATTGCTCAAACCATGACACAATCATTAGGTAGGTTCATTTTAAATAGTTGCTCAAAAGAAAAGTTTTCCAACGGTAATGGCAATAGTAACTTTGACATATAGCTCCCGTTTTTCTAGTTCCTCTCCAAGCTGAGCCCGCCTTATGATTGTGTCATCACAGATTAAAATCTTGGCCTAAATTTAAAACTTTTTTGGACTATATATACGACAAAACTAAATTAGGACTAAGATTTAGTCTTCCCGACGTTTTCATGAAATATGTTAGTACTTTTTAATTTCAGAAAGAGTCTTTACGAAGTTTAAATGTTGTGGTTTAAATCAGAGATTTCCATAAGACCATTCGTCATTACGGGCCACTCGAATAACATTCGCCGTCAGCCACAATCGCGCATAAAAATTAATGCATGCATGGTGCTCGAGTTCGTAAACAACGATTGCTGCTAAGCACATCTTTTCACGATTGCGAAGCGAAGCAAAGGCACCATCCAGACTATGCAGACATTCGAAAAATTCGCTTAAAGCTCGAGTGTCTGTCGCAGCTCGAGTGTCTGCCACAGCTCGAGTGTCTGCCACAGCTCGAGTGTCTGCCGCAGCTAGAGTTTCTGCTGCTGCATGAGTTTTTGTTTTCGTACTTCACTGCCGTTTCCTCGCAGCGTATTGGTAAACAAACTACTGTTCTGATCTCAATAAACATTCAAGAAGAAGAGACAAATGTATTATTTATTTAATCATTTATTTTTCAATTAATTTTTAATAAAACTTATAATTTTTCAAGACAAGATTCAGTTCAATTAAAGTTCAGTTTAAGATTTTTTCAGTTAACAATCAATACAAATTTTTTTTTTATTTTTTTAAATGATGTTAGTAAAAAAGTCTTTATAACAGAAACAAAACAAACTTAAAAAGTGCAAGTACTTTTAGTAGCTCAGTATATGGATAAACAAACAAAAATAAAAATATTTTTTTCTTAAAATTTCTAAAAAAAATATGTTAGAAGAGATGTGCATTTTCGAACTTTCGAGCTACCCGGGTAGTTTAGAGTTTTTGATGTTTTTGAAGTGGGAAGAGTGTGATGGAGAGTCGAACAGAGGCGAAAGGAAAGGAAACAAAGAACATGCGTTAATTTTTAAGGTTGCGAACATAGTGAACGCTTGTTTCTGATCAGATCAGATAAGATTTTCACATTGAAGCAACGTGCACAAAGAAACCAAGTCATGCATCTCTTTTTCTCTAATGTGTTTTCTGATCTGATATGCCTGCTTGTCTGAATCAGAGTTCACTTTGTTCCCAACATAATAAAAGAAAGAGTTCTGAACTATCAATCGTTGCACAGTGTGCGATTTGACCAATCTGGGCGGACAAAATTCTAAATTATTGTGATGATTCCCGGCTTTCTTCCTAAAAAAAATTGTTCTGGAGTTGGTGTCTATCTCAAACACACTATTAATTACAGGGCATTTCACTGAGTTGCCTATAGAGGGAAATTAACACTTTATGCTTTGACTTTGACTTTGACACTAAATTGTATTAGAACAACATAACATTTTATAACATTCTTCTCTGTTATTACAAATAATGCATGTTTAGAAGAACTTGCAGGCTTTTCGGTTTTCAAAGAAACCCCTATTTATTTTTCATCAAAAAAGCTGTAAAAATACAAAAACATACAAAATAAGAGTATTTTTCGACTTTTGGGGACTTTTCGTTAAAATACCTATATTCAAAAAATTTTCGAATGGAAATCAGAAAAATTTTTCTTGAATTATTAAAGTTACCCCGAGAGAGAAATAACTTTTTTTCAAATTTTTATACTGTTTTTCGTAATCGAGATGCTAGGCACTTAAAGTATTTTTGAAAAAAGTCAAGTTTCAACAGGTATTCCTTTTTCCCCGAATTTCGGTTTTTTCAATTTCTTGCAGAAAGTAGCTCAAGCCTATGCTTATATCATCCGTCCTGTTTTTTCCATATTTTGCATTTTTGGATTTTCGGAACTTTTTTTTATTTTTTCAAAATAAAATTTCAAAAAAGGTAAAGATATTTTCAAAAAGGTGCACTTCTAGCAAAAAAAAATCATAACGACCAGGTTATCCAACATATTTACATAATTTTTTGTATCTCCATTTGGTATAGTTTATGAAAATATTTCCAAAAGATTTCATTGAAATTTTTTAAAATTGGATTTTTAAAATTTTTTTTAATACAAAAAGAACAAAAAGGATTTTTTTTTTCGAAAAGTAAAAAAATAACAACTCTGGAGGATTTCATACAATTTTTATGTTTAAGAGCTTATTTTAAAGAAAATTTATATATAAAGTGAACTGCGAACCAGTTTTTTCAAAATTTACAATTATACAAAAGTAATCTGGGCTTTTTGAAAAAATTAGCACTTTTTTGCCACATAACCAAGTACTGACATGTACCGATGCAAGTCGGCACGGGTTCCCGTGGTTCTATGCACACCAACATGTTTTACATTTATTTCAACATCATACAAAAGAATTGAGGCGGTAACACATAAAAAAAAACAACTTCGACTTTTTTGGGAGACCCCAATACATATGCATACAAACTTTTTGCCATTCCATCAAATTGTAGATAAATTTATAGTTTTTTAGTTATGTTACATTTCCATCACTAATTTAAATGAAATTTTGATAAATAAGCGACTTTTTTATTTTGAATTAATCTACATAATTTCAAAACAGTTTTCCATTGCAAAAGAAGTTAAAATGTTAACAACTTTAATCAGTGCATTGATACGTATAAAAACTACTCTCTTGACGCTTACAAATAATTTGGAAAAACCCAAAATGCACCGTTTTATGTCTGCCGTTTATTGGGTTTCGGATAAATATATCGGATAAGGCAGCATTTTCAAATTTTTGACACATAATTTAATTGTTTGGAAGTTTCATTTTCTACTTTTGTCCTAGTAGATTGATAAAATGCCACACTGTGTGCTGTTCTGATTTGTGTTTTCAAGTTCTTTTGAATGCATTTGTTATTGTTTTGAATTTTTTTGTTATGGATCATAGCGTTGTTCGTGGAATTATAGGCAAAAATAACATTTTATTATTGTTGTTTTGTATCTATCATCAATTTTGTCTTCTTTGTTATTAAAAAACAAACACATGTACAAGCAACAATAACACAAATTGCACTTGACGCATTAACATTTTCAACTCAACAACAACAATTGCATGCGCAATAACAAAAACCATCACGCCGGTGCAAATACTAATAGCCCCGTTAGCAAAAGATATGCATGACTTGGTTTCTTTATTGCTCCAATGTGAAAATTTGATTTGATCTGCCTTCCTATCTGAACTGGCCTTCACTATGATCGCAACCTTAGAAGCTACCACAACGAAATGTCTCTTTTTGTATTAAAAATCACCGCAAAGTTTTTGTTTCCTTTTCCTTCACACTCTTCTTATTCCAAAATTTTTACAAAATGCAACACAAGGAAAAAAATTAAAACAAACAGAAACTAGTCACAACCCGGGTTGCCCGGTTACTCGAAATACTTGATATTTGAGAGCCCTATAAATAATGCAAATATATGTAGCTACTGAGCGAATATGTAGTTACAAAAATTGTATTACTAGCTGTAGGGATGTTAAAATTAGCATATTTATTTATTTATTGTATAACTCAAATTTATATAAATAATCTTCAACCAAAAAACAGAATTTTTCTCTGAATTTGAAAACAGAATTTTAACAAACAAAATAGATAATCAATCAAATTAAAATCTTTCTGCAGTTAACATTTTTTTCTTGGAGCGAAGGGACATAAAAGCATGAAGTTTCGCTGCTTTTGACGAATGTTGCTCATGTCATGCTTTGTTGGCCATTCGTGTCTCGTAGACATTCGTAATCGCAGGCGCTCGAACTCTATGGCATTCGTAACCACAGCGATTGGTGCATGCATTCGCACATTAATTTTAATGCAGAAGGCATATTCGTAGCTAGTGTATTGACGAAACATTCGAAACGCCATTTGAATGCACTCAAGCTGTTCTCTGGTTTAAATCTTAGTCTTTAACGGTTTCAAATTTAATCCTCGGAAAGTTTAATTTTGAAACAAATTTATGACTAAGATTAAACCAATTTAAGTCTTAGTATTAGTATATGCTAGGATTAAATTTAAGTCTTTTATGGTTTCAAGTTTAATCGTCGAAAAGTCTCAGTTTTAAACCTATTTAGGACTACGATTTAAAGCAGTGGGAATAAAAAGCAAGTGTTTGTTTATTTATATTTTATTGTGTTAATTTTTTAATTGTACAATTGTACTTTCGTTGCAAAATGGTATACAGATTTAATATAGAATATTTGTAACAAGCAAATACATGTTCTTGGAATCGCCAATATAATAATATATAGGGTTTCTTAAAAGTAATATCAGTAAACTTAAATATCTCATATGAGAACTTAATTGACAGTTTATATGCATTTAAATTTGTTATGATTTCCTTACTAGTGTATATCTTCAAATAAGAATATAATTCATTATTTAAAAAATAAATGCTTTCTATAGCTCCAAACTTAAATAAATCTGAATTGTTTTTGCCCAAATATAATTCAAAGCTTTTTCAATAGTGAACCCCTTATTGGAATTCTACCCAATTGGCAGTATTTATTGATATTTTTAGAGATGATGATAGAGATTGAATATATTTAAAGACTATTGCTTCGAGTTCTGCAACTGATTTTGATGTTAGGTTTCCATGTGATAAATTGTTTTCGAAGGTTAAATTTTCCCATATAAGACTCATTTTTTGTTGATGCCGATAAGCAAGTGTTTTGCATATGTTTGTATAATTACCAGACATTGAACTATGCTTAATAAAATGTTTGTGTTTAGCTTCGTATCTCATTGCCCATGTGTTTATTATTGGGCCAATTTTTTTTATAGGGGAACAGGGGGCGAATCTTCACATGGCAACGTGTCTGACTGCCTCAACCTGGCGAGGCCAGCATTATCCATGTTGAAATCGTCCCAAGTCGACTCAAACCTCCACGTGGTGTTCCCTGGGCAACGGCAAACTGGCATCCGTCAGTTTGGCGGCTAATTTGAGCGGCGGGTCTCCTAGCCTTAAATAGGTTGTGCGTCGGGTTTGAAGCCCACCACGGAAAAAAAAAGATTTCAATGAAAAGTTATAAAAGAAATATGAGAAAAATGATCCCCAAATCTGATGACGACCACCGCAAACGAAAATCTGATAATGATTTACGGATATGCACCTAGGTGGAGGACAACCTGACGAAACTTGGAGCTTCCAACTGGCGCCATCAAGCGCAAAACAGAAATGGCTGGCGCAATTTCTTACGACAGGCGGAAACCTACTTACGGTTGTAGGCGCCATCTAAGTAAGTAGTAAGCTTTTTTATAACACGAGGATAATGGGTGAGCATATGATGTTTTGGCAAAAGATTTAACTTAAAGTCTTCAACAATACAATTCAAATGTGATCTTAAATAATTTTCTAACTTCCCTATGTAAGTGCTCGTAATATGTTGCGACATAGTTATAATAATTATTTGGAGAAGACTTGTAAAAGCTTTCCACAATTGCGGTAACTTGTTACGAAAATTTAAAAAAATAAATGGGAAATGCAAAATTAAACATAAATTTTGAGAAGCTGTTAGTCCCACAGATGCTCCATTTTTATCTAATGCTATTGAGGATGGCATACTGTCTTTATAAAGATATCCGTATTGAAAAGATTTTATTTTTATATTAATTTCAGATATAGAAAGAAAGCCTTCCATTACTAGTTTTTTAAGAAAATTTTTAATTATAAAAAGCACAACCCCCTCTAAAATATCATGCATAAGATCAACATTGTTGTTATCTATAATATGATAATGAGACAGTTCATATAATACACAAAAGTTCTTCATTCCTTTTGAGTCTTTAAAATTATCAAATTTTATCCGCTTACTTTTCGAAAATAAATCATTGTATTCTGAAGTAGTTCTGAGATATGAAGTATTTTCTTCAATAGCTTTTTGAGTGCCATCAGGATGCATTATGCAGCACTGCAAAAGAAAGAGGCCCTAAAGGATGCGACAAGCCCTGTACAAATATTGGCACCCAAATTGTCATGTGCAACACTCACCAATGTACCTCTCAGATTTTTGCCATCAATTTCTATGTCATTCAAGATATTTGATTTCACTCACTATGGGGTTTAAAACATTAAAATCCACACTATCATTTTTTATGTGATCACAGTGGAAAAGCGCAACAAAATTAATATTTTCAATTTTGGAATTATACTCATAAGGTAAATTTCGTAAAGAAAAATAAATAGCACCATCTTTATGAATAACTGTTTTACTTCCTACAGTATTCACAACTTCGAAATCATAATAAAACAACTGTATCAATATGACGCTTTGATTTTCTTTAAAAAATTTGTTTCCTTTGTAAATTTGAGAGCAACAAAACTAAATATATGTATCATTTTCGCAAGTGTGGTAATTTTTAAAGTACAGCTTCTTAAATGATTTATTTTTAAAAAGACACTTTAGTGTATTAACTATTGATACATATTGGAATGTACTTTGAGCAAAACGTTTTTCAATGCTCACATTTTTAATTTTACTCTCCCATCGACCTCCTAATGTTTTTAATATTGGTTCTACAAAGAACTCTTCATCTTTATTTTTTATTTGTCTCTAATATTTTGATGAATAGCTCTTTAAATTGCTGAAGGTTTCCTGCAAATTCCTTGCATCAGTGTCATTGCAACAATTGATAACATTAGCCTTAAGTAGGTTAATTATATCGGCGCACGTTTCCCCAAATTTTTCTAAAATTGAGTTTATCTTTTCGTCAGGGATTCCAAAACAAGATAAGAGTTTAGGAAGTTTTGATATCGGCATAGTTATTTGGTTTTCAAAAAAGCCGATATCATTCGGTTCATCTCTCAAAACATTATTACCATCAACAATCTCTTCTACTAAATTTTCAGAGTGTTTTTTTAAGCAATCCTCAATAGTGTTTTTACTAATAACTTGTTTTTCTATAACTGAAATATCCATGGTATGTTTTTTGACTCAGCCCATTAAAAGTAAAAAGTTCTTTACGGCATAGTTTTAATCTTATACATTTAAGTGCTTGAGTCTCCGAAAAAAAAATGATAATTTCTTAGGTGGTAAAGTTAGGAAGATTTCTGACAATTTAGTTAGGAAAAAGAATTAATAGTTAAAAAATATTTTCATTTTATCTGGATAAATTAAATTTTGTTTGAAATTTTGTCTCAATTTCTATTTGTCGGGTATTAGCCTTTGAACTTAAACTTATATTATATATAAACCTTTCAAAAAATGTTAAAAATATACGATGGATCGAACTTAATGTTTAGTAAACAAAATAACTTTAAATAAGTATCAAAAGTAGCTACAAAGTTCTGTTCTATAGGAAAATGTATAATTTTTCCATCTACTGCAATGAAGTGTTGACTGATTGCATATTTGTTAGGACCTACCAGAATTATTGTTGGATGTGTTGACGAAGTGGTGTATTCTTCAGTTGGTTTATTAACCTACGTTATATTTACAATAACTACCACCCAAATAAAATCAAAGAAAATAACATACATCTTCGAAATTAATAAATTTGCTAACAGTAGTATGAAATCTAGCTCGTGCTCGCTGTTTTGCTGTTACAGAATGCAATAACTTCATAAGACACAAAAATGGCTTCACTTCCAAATTCCAACCTATAAATACGTAAAAAAAATAAATAATTTTTAAATCTATTTTATTTTAGTTTTCGTCACCTGATAAACCAAAATCTTCGAAGATGTTGCACTCTTTAAGAACTTCTTCTGCAAATGTGGCATATTTGTACCAGTTTGATAATAAATTGTTGGATTTATCACCATATCGTAGTTCAAAATCATAGTTGATCTTTAAAAAAAAAAATCTTATATATGACCAGTTACCAATGACGAATCATACAAGAAAACAGGAAATATCGTTAAAATATCAGTCCTTTGTAGAGTAAATAACTTGCGAGCTTCTACTGTTTTTAAAAGTCTGAGCTTGATTTTTAACTTTTGTTGGCTTGCTATAGTTTTGAAAAAATTCTATATCCGCTGCATCCAACTCATCTTTTTCTTCCTCACTACTGAAGTTTAGTACACTTTCATGATTTGCATCATTGCTGCCGCCAAACGCAATTTTACTACGTTTGTAGTTAATATTCTTCAACCTCTATACAATATATCCAGTGTTATTTATTTTATTTATACAGATGAATTTTTTATGAAGGGTGTACGCAACTCAGTAACCAAGCGGCAATGAGATGGTAGGCAAAAACCAGAAAAAATTTTACGGAATTACTGCGAGCATTTTAGACTATCCAGACTATGTCAGACTAGGCCAATCACCTTGCTACCGCTTGGCTATTGAGTAGCGAACACTCGGTACAATCTTGCATAGCCTCCTATTTTGCTGTTGCAAACCTTATAAGTTGGGAACAGATTTATTATCGCTTTTGCCAATAATTCTTTATTTTCTTTTTTTGGATAGTTTCCGCAGATTTTAAAATATGTAATTGAAGTCTCCTTTCCGTATATAGTTTTTCAATTCCTTAAACAAGTTAATCACAAAAAAGTTAAAGTTATAAATATTAAACAAATCTGATTTATTTACCTGCGAATTTATCCTTACATTAGAAAACAGCTCGTTCGATAAGTTTCCACCAATTGTTTCTTTAATTAATATTCATATTCAAAAACATAAATAATTCTAATTACGTGCAAGTGCTTACTTCTATTCAGCGATATAATGTTTATAATGAAGCTGCTGCAGGATTTGTACTGCTGTATTATTTCGGCTGTCTTTAATAGAAATCTTTGCACCACCCGCATCCTTTAGGACAACTTCCTCATTTTCTTGGCAGTTTAAACAGCCCAAAACTGAAAATAAAAAAAAGCAGGATAGAGTTGGACAATATTATCGCCCGACACTGGAAAATTTATCATGCCTCCACGATTACTAGATTAGTAAAACGGCATAGCTAGTGGAAAATAGTAGAGAAATGAAAAATACAAATTTTTAGCGTTAATCGTGGTCAGTTTGTCATCGTGGATCAGTTCGCGGCCTGTTCGTATACCTGCCTTCGTTCCAGAACTTCAGGCAGCGGCTGGTAGACAAGCCGTGAATGGCCAGCTGAAGGAATCACATTGCATTAATCGCAAAGATGTTATTATTAAGAACAATGAGAGTATTTCTGCACTTTTTAATTTTATTTTCATGCTATTTTCTTTGTCCCGTTAGAGTGGAAGCATAAAAAAATGCTGTTGGTATTAAAATATTTTTAATTTGTCTTCACGCATACATCTGACGCTAACAATTTGCATTTTGCACTTCTCTGTCATTTTCCACTACGCCGCTTTCAAGTTTATATTTCTAAAATTTAAATTAATTACTTACTTTTTGTTAAAATGCCATCTTCAGGTTCAATCTTTATAAATTGGAAGTCACCGCCTTTGCGCACTTTAACAAACATGTTTCTTTTTTTGTAATACCAAACCTATCAGTAAGCGGAGTTATAGTTACCACCACATTTTTTTTAATAAAATTTAAAAATAAATCTTTGAGTACTTTCTTATTTTTTATATTCTTGATAAGAATTTGATATTCTCTTGATTTAGCCATGTCCGTCCGTATGTCTGTCTGAGTTTAGTAAACGAAGAGAGTTTAAGAGAAGTGAATTATACTTATGGATTGGTGTTCGTGAATTCAAAGGGCATGGACGTGCCGCCCGACCGTGACCGCTTAATTAATTTCCAAATATCGTTTGTACATGTTCAACCTTCTTTTTTATCTCTGTGGTGTGCGTTCTAAGTGTTATTTCAAATAAATAAAGTACAATAACTTAACTATAGTCGAACAAATTAAACTATAAAAGAATTTTAACTGCAAAGTGCATAAATAAGAAAAAAAAAACTAAAAAATCCGTGCTTTCGTTTCGTTCCACTAAAAATGTCCGTCGTCAAATGAGTTTCCATTATTGCAAGTGCAAGTGCTTAAAAAGAATAATAAAAAAAAGAAATATTAACGAAATCAACGCAAACAGCAGCATAACAACAATTAACAAAGCAGAAACCACAATATCAACAATATCGGTGGATTCCAAGCTTTTCTTTGCTGAGTGCGGCCATCAGCAACAACAACATCATCGATAAGCTGTGGAGCATGATTTTTTTTTTTAGCTGACTACGCGAAGGGCCTTTCTATGCTCTTCGCACCGTAAGTTATTGTTGTTTATTCGTGTCCGTTAACTCCTCCATCCTCTCCAATTATTTGCAACTGTGTTGAGGTTGAGGTTGTGTTGAGGTGTTGAGGGGCAGAATTGTGCTAAGGTGAGGGCATAACACTGGCCTTTGCACATATTTATGTCCGCAGAATCAGTTGTAAATAATTACCTCCTTACCCTATTTGTTATATGTTTGCACGGTGCGAGAATTTCGGGTAATTTTCGCAGAGATTTTTGCAATATACGTGGACTGAGGGCGAATTTCTTTTGGGACTATGCTTATTGTTCTCTTAATAGGCCTCAAATAATGGCACTAAGTGATACCCAGGTAGGCGAGGATGCAAATCCACTGGATTTTTATATTCCTGGGTATCACTGCCATTGTTTTCTTCGCATAGGGGCATCGCTCTTTTTGTACGTTCGGATGTAGCATATCAGTGTCTGCGGAGCCTGGATATGACTGATCCAGAGCTTCGCTCTATGTGGGTTAGGTTCAGGATCCGTTCGCATTTGCTACACGTTTGTTTCGTGTTTAAAAGTCCAAATTTAGGGAGGGAGCCCACTTTTAACAAACTGGACCCTCTCTCTGATTTGTTAACGCACATTTTGGGGTTGTTCCCTGATAGCGAAATCGTTGTAGCCGGCGATTTCAATGTCCACAACTCGGCTTGGTTATGTCACTCGAGCCATACAACACCTGAGGGTCAATATGTTGAGCTTTTTGCTGAATCGAACCAATTGATTCAACTAGTGAAGGAACCAACTTTTTTTCCACGAAGTGATCTGCTTAGCCATAACATCCTAGACCTTTTTCTGACTTCACATCATGAAAAATATGATGTGAGTGTCAACGCACCTCTTGGAAATTCGGACCCTTGCACCATCTCCGCTGCTTTTTCATATTCTAACCTTCGCACCTCTACGCATAAAGCCCCAAAGTGGACTGCGTTAAATAATCGAGGCTAGGAATCGCTGTAACGCAATATTAAAACGCGAAGTTTCTTCACGAAACTCGCATTAGAGAACAGGTTCTTCTCTGCCCCAAAGGGAGCAACAACTTTTGGTCATTCGTTAAAGAGTTCAAAATCAAACGTCCTCGTCGATTCCAGCTCTTTAAACAGATGACCAAATCTTCACTGACTCGGTTGATAAAGCGAACCTATTGGCAGGATTATTTGCAGAAAATTCCACAATCTCGGATAGCAATCAGCCAGTGCCATATGTTGAAAATGGTTCTTCTTCAATGCATGAAATATATTTTCGAACGAGAGCAGTAAACAGAGTCCTCACAAATCTCAACATAAACAAAGCTTCTGGTCCTGATGGCATACCACCAATTGTGCTTAAAGCGTGTGCTTCTACAGTGGCTCGGTCTTTGCGCAACCTTTTCAACATCTCTTACAGGACAGGAGTATTTCCATCTTGTTGGAAGGTCGCAAATGCCCAGCCAGTACAAAAAAAATGGGCGATACCACGAACCCTGCAAACTATCGGCCCATAGCGATATGCTCTACGCTCGCCAAAGTTATGGAGAGCATAATTAACTTCAACGTAATGAACTATCTGGAGCACAACGAATTGCGTAGTGATCGCCAAATTGGTTTTCGTAGGACCCGCTCTACCGGTGATCTGATGGCTTTCCTCACCGAAAAATGGAACCAATGCGTTCACTTATTTGGTAAGAGCAGGGTTGTTGCACTGGATATTTCAAAGGCGTTTGACCGAGTGTGGCATAAAGCGCTCGTGTCGAAACTAATTGCATATGGTGTCGGTGGTAACTTTGCTCGGTGGATCACGTGTTTTCTTAAGGACCGAAGAATTTGTTGTTGTTGTTGTCGACGGAATTTCGTCAAATGAGCACGCCATTAACGCAGGAGTACCACAGGGTTCAGACCTATCGCCAACTTTGTTCTTGGTTTTTATCAACGACAGAAGGTCGTTGATCTACAACCCAATTCATACTTTTGCAGACGACAGCAACATTTGTTATTCATATTTCTTCAAAAAATGCCCTGACTCTTTGGAGATTAAGAGAAAAAGGCAAATTATGAATGATACATTTAATAATGACTTTTAAAAAATCTCCCAGTGGGGTCTTGCTAATAGAGTAGAATTTAATGCTAGGAAGACCTAGTGTTGCCTCTTAACCCACAAACGAACGAACTGTCCCTTAGCACCCCTGAATATGAACGGTGTAGATCTTGTGGAGTCAGATGCTCTTGACGTTCTGGGCATGTCGATACAATCAGACCTTCGTTGGAATGATCACATTTTCAATGTGTCAAAAGAAGCGGCCAAGTGCCTAGGTTTTTTAGAACGGTGCAAGAAATACTTGACTTCATCTGATCTTCGCGTGATCTATGCCTCATATATTAGGCCGAAAATGGAGTACAATCCGCACATTTGGGCAAGGGCTTCAAGATCATATTTGGAGCGTCTGGACCGGATTCAACGACGGGCGATATATTTGATAGGGGATGAAAATATTTCATCTTCTCTCAACTCTTGAGCATCGTCACAATGTTGGTTGCCTAAGCCTTCTATACAGGTACTACCATGGTAAGTGCTCAAGGGAGATACAAGGCATGACGCCACCAGCCCGTGTGTTTCCTAGGTCCACTCGGGCAGCTCTTCAAGCCCATCCTTTTGCCATTGCCTCTTTGCCCAACAGAACATCGCTATTCCGAGATAATTCGTTCTTAAGTCGTCCAGTAAAATTGTGGAACAATATCAATAGCAGTGACCCAAAAATTAAAAGCTATTAAAAACTAATAATTTTATGATATTCTCTTAGACAAACATATAAATTTTATCAATTCAACTAATTTATACATAAATTCATTTGCCATAATGAGCAAACACACAAATGTGTTTCACAAATGTGTTTTTTTTTTAGTAAATAATTAGTAAATTTTTTGTAAAGTTTTTGTTCTAGTAAAAATGGAAGGAATTGGCTAAAGATAATGAAAAATAATTGAGGCAAGGGGAGAAAAAATATATTAAATTAGTTTTTCAATTACTAAAGTACATAATTTCTAAATTACCTAATTGCATAATTACGCAATTGAATTACAATGGAAATTTAATGAAAAAAAGCCCTAAACAAAAAAAAAACGGGAAAAGATCTTTAAATTTGATTACTTGGAAAATAAACTTATATTATTTCAAATCTTTCTAAAAAACGTTTTATACAAAAGTCTTGCTAATTCGAAATTAAAATTTTGTTACTAAAAATTCAGAAACTAATATAAATAAAGAAACCTTTTAAAAATTTGACTTTTTCCAAAATATAAAAAACTTTTTTAAAATTTGACTTTTCTATTCTGCTTTTTTAACTTTTTCGGACAAAACGTACGTAATGCCAGTTGGGAAATATCCATATATATATTTATTATCGAGCAGTGCACAGCAAACAAATTAAGTTGAGAAAAGTACTTTAACATCTAAAAACATTGAAGATTTGCTTATCACTAAACTAAATTCAATAATTTTTTTTGATTTTGTGTTAGTTTTTTATTTAAGTTTAAATTTATAAAGTCTTGCATCTAAGTTTTAAGTTATGTATTGGCATTGAAATATAATTCTAAAGTAAATTTATATTCCTAATAATTCAGTTTGGCATTTAAGTACATAAAATAAACAAACAATAAATAAATAAAACCAATAACCAATAAATATCAATAAATAAACTCACCGCTAGCGATGTCTTTAATTTTTAGGCACTGCACAAAATTAATCACAACCGACTGAAAGAAATTTAGCACAAATCACACATACTTCTTTCACAATTTTCATGATTATAAACGCTTATTTAACGCACGATTTTTATAGAATTTTTGTGTTTTTTATAGAATTTATGTTTTTTATATTCTCTTCCTCTCTTAGCTTTGTTGCACGAATGATAAAAACATTGAAATGATAAAATCGATGCTACTTGTATAATTATATAATGGTTCAGAACCTCGTGCACTTTCACACAAAGTGGATTGCTCAGTGAGAAACATATTGAAGAAAAGTGCTGAGAGTTATTTTTAGTCTCTGTTTTTTGTATTAACATTAGGCTTCAATGAAAAAAATTTTGTCTGTAGGATTTTTCGAAAACGCTAATGTCATATCAGAAAATTTAAAAAATTGGATGACATTACAGCTAATGTAAAGTTATTTAAGAAAAATTCGTAGCATTTTTTTAAATTAGTGATGAGGTGCATTTAACCTTCGACCCCATGAGATAGTTTCTTATCTAGTTTTAAGATAATAACATAACTGCTTTTTTGAAAAGATTTCACAAAATAACATTTTTTTTATGCAACTTGGCAACTCTTTCCATACGAAAAGTCAAGTAATTCGGGTAAGTGAAACTTTTTAAGACTACGATTAAAACTAAAAAAATTTTAAATTTCACTTAAACTTTGACGATGTTTTAAATTAAAACTTTTTTGGACTAAGAATGCACCTAAACTAAATGAAAGTTTTGAAGTTAGTTCAAGATTTTTAACTGTGATAGTTTCAAACTTTGAAAGAGTTAACCCTATTCACGTCACGCTGTGTATTTGAGTCACTATTCTATTTCAATTTCAATTTAATTTCAATTTATTGATCAAATATGTTAGCATATAAGAATAATTTTCTTTTGTATGCCGCAGATTAAATAAATGAGATAATAAAATTTAACAATAAGATTATTAAAATTATTACAATTATTAAAATTAAATAACAAGTGAATGATGAATTAAAAACTTAAATTATAAAAATATAAATGATTGAACGGATTTAAAATTATAAAAATAATATACAACAATTTTGAGAACTTTAAATAATTTCTTAAAATAATTAAAAATAAAAACTATTAAAAATTGCATGCACTTATTTATAAGAACAAAGCATAAATCTAACCAAATTAACATTTTATGAAGAAGAAGAACAGTAGAAGAGAAAAGCAGGTAGAGTTAGGAGAAATATTCAAAGATTAAACGCTTAAAGGCTTTTTGGTTGGAAACGACTTTAATGCTGTTTGGTAGAGAATTCCACAGTCTTATTGCACTGACGAAAAATAGCCTGCTAGAATTTTTGTAATAGTAGCTCGGAATCAGCAGGTTCACATTTTTACTTGACCTACAGAACTGAAGTTTTTCATACAAGTAATATGGGCAAAGCGAGTAGATTATTTTATGCAGAAATATACAGTTTCTTGCTTCGAGATAACGAAATAAGTAGCGACCAAGTAGCTTAGTGCGAAAGAAGGATACATGATCGAACCTCTTCAGTCCATAGACGTAACGGGCAGCGTTATTTAGAGCAACTAACAATTTGTGGGATGAACGTGAATCTAAATTGCTATAAACTACTTCCGAGTAAGTGATGATGGGCATCAGAAGTTGTAATACAAGTTTTCGTTTTGTTTCGATGGGACAAACGCCGAGGTCATTCTTAGGTTCCGTAAAACAAAGTAGACTTTACTCACGCAGGAATTAATGTGATCCTCACTGGACAAGAAGCTATTTATTTTAAACCCAATAGATGTTAGATGCCTTAGTAACAACTTTCAGTTCAACGTTATTGAGTAGAATTGGGGGTAGATCAAAGTTTAAGAAAGGTGTTTTAGACATTGATAGAATGTATGATTTTATGGGGTTTAGTTTGAGTTTATTATCTTTAGACCATTTAGCTACAGTATCTAAATCTTCATTCATTCTAACACACAAGTCTTCAATGAGCCCGCTAGGTCTAGACAAATATAATTGAAGATCATCAGAGTACGCATGCATTGTGACGTTTTTGCATATATCGAAAATATCATTGACGAACAAGGAAAATAAAAGTGGACCGAGCCTTGGGGAACTCCAGTATTAGTATTCTTGAATGTAGAGTAATTAAGCCCTACTTTAACTCTCTGTGAACTTTCGCTTAAATAACTTTCCAATAACCGAACTGAAGTATCGGAGAATCCAAAATTGAACTTTATTAAAAATTAACTTTTTTTGAACTAAAAAGTTAAAGTTAAAATTGAACTTTATTATTAAATTTAAAATTGAAATTTGAACAAAGTCTTTGGAAAAGTCCAGTAAGCATAGTAGGGTTAGATGTCCCATATCAAAGGGTATTCTAACATCATCCAATACTTTGACTATTGCAGAGGAGCAGCTATGGCCAGGGCGGAACCCAGATTGAAGGTCCGAAATGAGACCAAATGTGTGTACATGGCTTGAAATCTGCTCAGCCATTAAAGATTCGCAGACCTTTGAAATCGAAGACAGCAAGCTAATTGGTCTAAAGTCAGATGGCTCACTCGCATTAGATCTTTTTGCAATTGGAATAATGGTCGCTACCTTCCAAATTGCAGGATAACAAGAGGTTGTAAAGATGTGGTTAATTATGTGCACGAGCGGGCTGAGCACATAAGGCAATATAAGTTTAACAAATTTTATGGATATGCCATTTTCACCAGACGCGCTTGATTTTATTTTTGTTATGCAGAGGGCGATATCCATTTCACTAACCGCGCTAAAATTAAACTGAGTAGGGAAGATAGAATGACTTATATGATTAATGGATTCATTTGAATCATCAGACAACGAGTTAGCAGTGAAAAAATTGTTGAGGTGGTAGGGATCAATTGGGCAAGATTCGAAATTCTTTTTGCTGATTCCTATACTTTTTATGTTGTTCCACAGCCTTTTCGATGACAGTGAGGGACTGAGCTTAGTCAAATAAAATTGTTTTTTGGACAACCTAACAGCTGACGTAGCTTCGTTCCTTGAAATTTTATGAGCCTCCCAGTTCACCACGGTTGGATTTCGTTTCCACCTGCTGTATGATCTGTTACGCTTTTTTAGAGCCATTTTTACAGAAGATGTGATCCAGGGGCAGGACCTGTTATTGACTCGAAACGTGCTAAGGGGAACATGGGTTTCAAAAAGATCAGACATTTTATAAGTAAAAAAATTTAATTTTTCATCGACTGAGCTCAAAAACCAACAGTCAGTCCAGTTGATATGAGACAAGCTATTTAATAATGATCCGTAATCAATGCTCTTAAAGTTTCGGTAAAAGAAAGTAGTATCAATAACAGCTGGTAAGAGATCAATATCCAGTGCACAAAATATAAGGTCATGGTCTGAAACGAATGACAACTGGTCAAAAAGTAAAACAGAGTCTTGATCGGAAACTGCAAAAATATCCAGTAAGCTAGGAGAAGCATTGTTGGCAAACCTAGTTGGAATAGTTGTATTAACAATGCTAAGGCCGGCTTCAGCTAAATTATCGACAAAATTTCTACGGAGGCTGTCATTTGCAAGTATATTTATATTGAAATCACCACATAGAATAAAGTGTTGAAAGTCTATGGCACAGGAAGAGATGTCTTTAAGTAAAGGTTCTAATCTACAGTTGCGATTCGGGTTGTATACACATGAAAGAAAGACTTTAGTTCTGTTTTTATAAATTTCAACATCCAAGTATTCAACATCCGAACCAAAAGATTTGTTCAGCACTTTAACATTCAGATATTTTTTGCAATATATTGCAACGCCACCGCCTTTTTTGTTTGACCTGTCATTCCGAAACAGGTTAAAATTTTTAATATTTAAATAAGAATTTTCAACATCCTCATGAAACCAGGTTTCCGACACACAAATTATATCAATCGAGGAATTTTCAAAAACATATTTAACTGAGTTCATCTTAAAGTCATTGAGACTTCTTGCGTTAAAATGTGAGATTTTCAGGCCGGAGCGTTGCTTGCATAAGACTTCAATCATTGTTTTATGATCTTCGTTAGTGCGAGAGTCAATGTTATTCGCTACGAGCATAGAATACAAAGAAAACAATAGCACAATAAGCATTTAATAGAAAAGATGCAAAAGGACAAAAGAATCTAAAAGAGTATAAAGTGGCAGATATAGAAATGAGTAGAAGAGAAAGGGTAAAATAAAAAGCATTTTTGAAAAAAAGAGCATTACAGAGATACTTCTGCTTCGGCGACTCCACTTGCGTAATTTTGTAGCTCATCAATGCTGCAGACTTTAATTTTATCCCCATCTTTGTGCAGTCTAATGAAGATAGAACCACGCAGAGAAAAGGCGTTGAAAATTTGTTTTTCGCGCTTGTAGGCAATCGCGGCTTGTAATATTTTTCTTGCCACGACAGCAAGGCTTTCGTGTATAAACACATTGTTGTCCGAGTCAAGACCAGCATTACGGAGATTAACCGCTTGCTTCAAACGCCTGCAAAAGGCTTTGAGAGCTCGATTTCGATCGTACGTAGTGTAGATCGACTTAACAACAACCAAAAGGTTCGCGACATTTGTATTGGCCTTAACTCGAAAAATATCTCTGAGCTGCGGCGAGAGGAAGTCAATAGATCGGCATGTAAGATTGAATATGCTTTTCAAGTCTGAGTTTTCTCCCTTACTGAACGGCACTCCAAACAAAATAGCGTCAGAGTTGTGGTCAATTGTGTGGCTGTTGGTGTTTTTGTTCTTGCTATTATTGATTTTTTCAACAAGATCAGCTAACTTGTCACAGCGAGTGGTGAGCGCGCAGACTTCGTTTTGTAGAGAGAGCATTTTTTTATCGTATTTGATAAATTTTGCGCTGATTTTGGCAACTTCACTCTTTACCTTCTCGATGTTGTTGGCGAAGGCTGTCGAGGGGGAGTTAAAGAGAATATCTGAGTGTTGCCGGAGACGCTCTTCAGAAAGTCTTAGTTCTTCTCTCGTGTTTGCTTTTAATCTTTCTTCTAGCGCGCTTAATTGAGCAGAGAGTGTAGAATCGCTGCTGCTTCCAAGGTTTGGTGTGCCTACAGTTTTTGTTGTGCCTCTAATTATTGGTCGCTCTGTTTCTGTAATATCCAATTAATTTTTTTTTATGTTTTGATAATATTTACTTATTACACAAAATAAGTAAATATAAAAAATAGCATAAACTGCTACTCAGATCACGTGACAAGAGTAGAGTTAAATACTTCAACCTGATAATACTGAAAACCTCCATGTTAAAACACCTGATTTTTTTTATTATATTATGTGTCAATCCGTATATATGTCATGTTGTCAATAAAACTAGTAAGGATGGAGCTTCGGCAGGTTACCGGAACTACAATACGCCATGACATTCAGTCTTATATTTTAACGAAAGTTTTCCTATTTCACTTTGCATGGGAGGTAGGCGTGGTTTTGATCGGCTTTTGCCAAATATCATAGAGATGGTTCATATTTTATATCAAAGCTAATGTACAAAATTTCAAGACGTTTCATTAATATTTGTGGATTTTTAAGAGATTTTACGTTGAAAATAAAGCCTTTTTGTATGGGAAGTGGGTGTGGTTTTCATCCGATTTTGCCATATATCATAGAGATGGCTTCTTTTAAATATCAAAGCTTATGTGCAAAATTTTAAGACATTTCTTTAATTTTTGCAGATTTTTAAGAGATTTTACAGATAATATAAAGCCTTTTTGTATGGGAGGTAGGCGTGGTTTTCATCCGATTTTGCCAAATATTATAGTGATGGTCTATATTAAATATCAAAGCTTATGTGCAAAATTTCATGACATTTATTTAATTTGATCAGATTTTTACTGATTTTATTTTGAAGAGATTTTACTTTTAAAATAAAGCCTTTTTGCATGCGAGGTAGGCATGGCAAGTTTCATAGCCAGGATTTAATTTGACGATCGAAGCTTACGTGCCAAATTTCAAGGCATTTCATTAATTTTTGTGGATTTCAAAGACATTTTACGGTTAAAATAAAGTCACTTTGTGTAGGAGGTAGCGTGGTTTCCATCCGATTTGGCCCGTTTTCGAACTTGATCTTCCTTTTTTAAAAATAAACTTATATTTTGAATTTCATCGCGATAGCTTTAAAATTACGGCTGTAATCGTGTTGACAGACAGACAGACGGACACACGGAAATCGACTCAGGAATTGATGCTGATCGAAAATATATATTTTTTTCTATACCTGCCACGCCTCCTTCTTGTCGCTACAAACGGAATGACAAAGTTATTATACTTCTTACGCAGTACGCGTTGGGGTATAAAAATCGCCTATTGTCTTCGAATGCCTAAAATTTAGTTTTTATTCACCATAATCTACCTTTTCTTAATTATGATAATTAATTTTAATCCTTTTACTATTTGAACGTTTTTCTAAGTTTTTAGTTTATATATGAATTTATTATTAACCCATTAATGACGATTGCTACATATATGTAGAGGCGTTCGTTCTTTTAATTTTTATAGAAAATATAAATAAATCCATTTCGCCTGTTTCACACAACTTTGAAAATTAAAATTTTGTTGAACGCTCGTCACTAATGGGTAAAAGTGAATACATACTAAGAATGTAATCACTATGAACACAATAATGAGTTTTTTGGAATATTTTTTGTAAATATTTTGTTACTTTTGTATCTTTAAGTAAAAGACGCCTTAATTAGTTCCTATATAATTTTTTTTTTACTTAAAAAAGATTTATTTAAATAAAATAATTTTAAGAAACTATCTGGCCGGCCGGATACCGGATATTGAGTTATTATCCGGCATTCGGCCGAATAGTAAATTTCAGCCGAATATCCGGCAATTTAAGAGAAACAATTTATAAAAGGCATTTGAAACACTATCAACAAGTATAGCAGCTTCAAAAAACAAAGATCAAGAGCAAGTAAGAACTGCAAACGGAGCTAAAACGTATTGAAGTTTAGTTTAAAATTTAATTTTTATTATTTATGTCCTACTAGCTTATACCCGGCGCGCTTCGCTTCACCCCGCGCTTATCTGAAATATACTAGTTGAATTTTAATTGATTTCTGGTGCCATCTCGTGTTCGAAAAGAATCTACTGCAAAAATTTCAGCGCAATTGGCCCAGAGGTTTCTTAAAAGTGGGCGAAATTGTAGTGCCACCACGCTCATTTTTAGTACAGTTGCAGACGGTAAGCATACAAACTTAATTACCATATTTCTTCTACGACCAAAACAGTTGGAAATATAGCATTCTTATTGATTTTTGGGTGGTAAAAGGGGGCGTGGTTAAAACTTCGTATTCAGTAACCTAATGTAGGACACAAGTAATACACGTTTTAAGTTTAAGCGAAATCCGTTTAGCCATTTAGATTTGCAAAAAAGTCAAACAAACAAAGAAATAAACAAACAGGAAATGATTTTTATTAATATAGATAGATAGATAGATTCATTAATTATAAAAATTTTTCTCTTCTTTCATGACTTTAAAATCAATAAAAAAATTTATAAAATTAACTACGAAATAGCCAATATAAACTTAATTTTATTATATAAACATCAAAAATTGGATGTTTTTAAAGAACTGAACGCAAAATTGCATTTATGAAAATATTACAACAAAATAACAACCGGAAATCTAGTTTAATTAATCCGCTTGAATTTCAGAAAGTTGTTTGGTACAAAGCATGGCTGAATTATAAATGTTTTATACGTTCAAGGTAGCATATTTTTCGTAGATTATAATGGTATTGAAAAAAAAGGCCACAATCCCCCCTGTGGCCCAAGCAACTCCTTGAAATTTAGCGGGTTCATTAAAGTAGACATAAGCCTAACAATCAACCACGCCCACGTTGTTTGTTGACTAAAGCCGAAGCAAAAAATAATAAAATAAAACCGATTATAAACGACGAGTACAAGCACGCATGAATACTTACAAAATTTACACGCACGCTGCAGAGATAACTTCTTTTTACGCTGGCAAAATTTCGTAAGTGTTTTTCTTCTGTGAAATGTTATCCTCTGTTTTTATTCTGTGCTCGTCATACATTGTAATATTTTTGCATATACACTGAAACTTCATTGCATTATCTACAAAATTAAAAGATTTTATGTAAAATTTTCGAATTCGAGGTTTTTTGAGGGAATTTATATTAAAATAGATACTACAAGGATTATTTTGGCATGTTTACATTTTCGATAGCATTGGGGACTTCGGGGAACTTTTGAATCAAAATAGTAATTAATCTAAAAAACTAAGAATAGTTTATGAATTAATTTTTTCCATCACAAAAGCAAAGTATTTTCGAAGCTTCAATTTTTTTGTTCTTGCATATAAGGTATGTATACGAAAAAAACTGAACGGAAATAAATTTTGATACCCATTTATTTCCGGCCAAATGGGTTTTTTCATTCAATGGGTTAGTTCATTTGTTTGATGTGTATGTGAAGGATCTTAATTTTGAATTTTCACCTGCCATTAGGCGCTGCACATCACTTGGGGTGAACTGAGATGATGCTTTGATCCAAGTTCTTTTTCACTTTTGGCAACTTGCTTTGTTTGTAGTAATTTTCTTTTCATTGTTGCCCAGTATTTCTCAATTGGCCGAAGCTCAGGCAGAACCAGCAAACGTTTCTGTTAACACTCATTCGCATAAATTTGTTGATTGACTGAACCAGTAGTGACAAAAACTGTGCTTTTGAGACCACACTGTAATGAACAACTCCGTAAGTTTGCGTGAATGTGGTTTGGCTCTGAATTGAAATATGAAAATAGTAAAAATAGTGGTACTTTCACCCTATTCAATGACAACTTGGCACTATTGCCATGGTTGAACATATCTTCTTGCCAAAGTCTATAAACCATCTCTGTATTCAGTTTTGAGAGACATCAAGAGAGCCGTCAAAAAATGGTAAACTTTCTTTTTCATCTAACTGTTGAACAGAGAAGTTGTTCCTACAGTGGCTTATATGATCAGCAATTGAAATTTTACTTAAATTAAAAATCAAGTAAGTCTCAAAAAATCAATTAACTTTTCAAGCAATATCTTTACAAATTTTCAATGAAAATTGCTTTGTTATACGCTGAATAAGTTATTAAATTAGTGTTAATAGAAGTGTATGATTTTCACTAAATGATTTTACAATTTGGTTGTATTTTTGCGTAGGAAATGATGTCCAAGTAGATCAATTGAAGTTTTACAAAAATTCAACCGTGGCAGGTACAATTAAATTTAGATTCACCAGCAAAATTTATAAAAAAGAGAATGGATTTTACAATGTTTTAAAAGAAGATCACATTTCATCGGAGTACTTGCTGGATTGTGAGCAAAATTATTCTAAGCTGCCACGTGTGGCACGAATACCCTATTAACCAATCGAAATTTTGAGTTCCATCACTGCCATCACGCATCAACTCTTCGCAATCTCTTGAAATGCAGAGTGGCAGTCTATAGAATTGCATCGTGTCTCAGTAAAACCATCAACAACTTGATAATTAGAACGGTAAACGGAGCACAGAGCACCAAGAAAAAGTCGCGGATCGTATAATTTTATTATAAAAACATATATAAAATCAGTCCAGAAATCGGTAGAACATTTCATAAGTTAGTTGTTTTAAGGCTACCTAAACAAGTGAAATACGAACAAAGTGATGCGGAGTCAAATATACGGTTATAATTTTTAACAAAAAAAAAAAAAATGTGTGTAGCATTAAAAATTTGCTTAACAAAATGTCAGTATAAATTTCGTTTGCTAAAGTTTTAAGTTTTTTTAAATTTTAAAAGCATATTGAATTTTTGTTACATTAGTATTGTTTTGCCAATTCCCGATCCAGTGAGCCAAAAGCATTAACCACTAACAGAAAGAGGTTCTCTCGCTTAATTAACATATTAATAACAAAAAAAAAAACAAACAAAAAACATAATTTTTTCTTTAGCTCAATGCTCATTATCATCATTGAAGGCCTTCATCGATGGATTACAGCATAATGTAGTACAAAGAGAGTAGTTTAACCAGTCTTTCTAAATATAAAAATAAAGACAGAGTAAAATATGTAAAATTTAAACAAAATAACTAAATTGCAAATAAAAACAATTCCCGTGAATTTAAAATTAAATAACAATGAGATGTGAAATATTAAAATTTTTATGGTAGAGTAAATTAGGTTATTCTACCAACAACAACGCCAAATGCATAACACTGGAGACTTTCTCTCGCTCGCTCTTTTAGCTTAGTTGCAAGGTGTAGACTTTATCTAATTGTTTAATTCTTTTTTGACGATAAGTGATATGGGCTTGGCATGATAATTATATTTTTTGTTTGGAAGAAGTAGTTTACTTTTCTTTAACATAACCCTTTAGACATTTTTTTTTATATATGAAGTTTAGTTATTAAATGAACTTATACTAAGCGATTTTTGTGATAAGATATTAAAAGAAAACCAAAGAGAAGGCGAGAATGAGTTCATGTATCTTACATAAACGCAATCTTATTATTCTTTTATTTTATAAAATCTAGTATTATTAGGCGTTATTTTCTGCTACTATATTTTCACATAAATTAATTTAAGAACAAGAAAGAAGAATTTTAGTAATAAGCAATGCATTGTAAACATGTTACAGTGGATGTTATTTCAACATTTAATAATTTTTAGTTGAGTTGAATAAAATATTTTTGATTACAATGTCTAAATAAAAAAATTAGAAGTTTTTTTTAGTGTGATGTGGTAGGATATGGGTTAATATTTAAAGTGGGGTTTTATGAGTACTGGCGCAGAATAAAACCAATGGTAGGGTGGGTTGTGAGCACGCATTTTCATAATCATCTTGAAGATGCATAAAAAAAAACTAAAATGATTTACAAGGTTGATAGTCGCAACTAATTTACAACTTTTTTTATGATTATCGGGGCTCAGTTTGCATATGGTCATGCAGGTCTATTTCTAGTTAACTCAGGTAGTCTATAATATTATTTTGTGTGTGTAGTTTTATGGTTAGTGGAATTGGTCAAGTGCCCCCCCAACTGACTGAAGCTAGTGGCTTTAATGGCTCCCGCCAGGACCTCTTCAGGACGATGGTTAGCAAACTAGTTTCTTTTCAGGATAATCGAGTTCAACCAGGTGGCTCATACTTTCCTTTCGGTATAAAAAAAAAAAAAGTAAAAGCACATTACAACACTTACAAATTGCTTTCCAAACCAAGCAAGCATTTTTTTCTTTAAACTTATGCGCAACCTTGCCTTTCTTCTTTGCATAAACAAGTTTACCAGGAATCTGATTGAAATCCTCTTTAACGTCATCTCTTTTATCGAAATCCTCTTTTCTTTGAGAACTTTCTGTACTTCATTGGCCACATCTCTTGTGGAAAATCCGGGATTTTTTTTGAAATAAATCGACCACTGACTTAGCTTTTTTTCTGAAGTTTTTTTTCGTCCATTTCCAATTTTTCTTTCCGTAGTCAAAAGTTCACTGAAGTTTTTCAGCACAAAAGTTACAGTCGATTTTGCAACATTTAATTTTTTTGCAATGTCTTTGTGAGATAAATGTGGAAAATTATGTTTTTTGCGCACAATTAATTCGAGTTCACCTTCTTTGCCTGAACTCATTTGGCATGCTATACGAAATTGCAGAAAAATAATTACGCAGTAATCAAAAACAACAAATTCTACAACAATTAATACCGTTACATGGAGTGATAATCTTAAATTGACGCGACAGCGTGTGTCTGTTGCCGACCATTTTTTTTCGTATACATACCTTATCTAAGGATATATTAAAAAAACTAAGAAGGATTGAAATTGTTCCTTCTTAGTTACAATAAAATTAATTTATATTCAAGGTACGTGCCATTTTTATTAATATTTTCGATAATTTTATTTCTGCCAACCAAGCAGGACTTAATCAATTTAGTTGAAATTTTCAGTAGAGATAGCTTGAAGCTTGAATATTTGCAATCCAAATGCCATAACTCATTTTTGCAATTTCCAAAGTTTTTATTTTGACTTATAGCGACCGAACCGGCGTTGCTGGCCCTCTGTACAATGGTAGTCTTTTGTTTCAAAAAATGATGGAGACCTACTGCAGTCAATCCAATTCTTTTGGAACTTTGATGCTACCTTTTCAAGTTAATCGATTTCCAATGGAATGATAACCTTAAGTTTAACGTAACTTATAATTTCAGATAAAAGTTATTCAAATCATTTTTTCTGTGATGCAAGACAAACTTAAAAAAGTTCACTTATTTTAGGATTTGGCTCGACTGGGGGATTTTTGGGATTTTGAAGCATTTCATACTTTTCTGAATAATACAAGATAAACAAAAAACGACTGCAATATACAACCTCTGATATTTTTTTTTTTAAATCACTGCCAAATAGTATCCAAATCAAAAATCCAAAGCAAAGGTAAAAAGTGATGGACGTAATCGAAGACGAAAACTCATTAATTTAGTTTTAGTTAGAGGAGAGCAGTTATACAAAATATTGCAACCGAAAGATTCGTGTGCAAAAATTCACTTTTTATGCACGCATTTTTCTATGACTTCTAAGAAGTACTTAGTTAGTTGGAAGAGACAGACGAAAACAAAAGAAGAATAATAGTGATGGAAATAACAATTTAATTCAGTATGTAATCTTTTTGTTTGCTGTTTCTCCCAGCCGAATAAAATATTCGACTTTATTTAGGAGGTCTTTACCTAGTGGTAAAAGTACCTGGGTACCACGCAGATCCGGGTTCGAATCCCATCATACACAAATTTTTTTTAAAATTACTTATAAATTATTATTTTATATTTTAGTTGCGGCCATGGCGCAGTGGGTAGAGTGTGTGGCCCATATGCCAGAGAACCCTGGTTCGAATCCCACCTGACACAGAAAGTTTTTTAATTGAATTAATTTTTCTGTTCGGCCGCCCCCTCTCTGCAGACAATGGCAAACCTCAGTGAGTAAAGACTGCCATGAAAAGCTTCCTGAGAACATAAGTCGTTCGGAGTCGGCATACAACATGTATGTCCAGTTCTCGATCATTTGTGTTCAAACATTTCACAACACACATAACACAATTGATCATAAGAAGTTAGGTCAAAGTCCTTTCAAGGTCTGAAATGGCCACTTTTTTTTAAATTAAGTTATTATTATTAAATTATTTTTAAATTAAAGTCGAACGTTTTTTAAGTTATGGTAGTTATTTCTGTGGAAAAACTTAAAAAAATGTACACAAAAGATACTGCTACAGAAATGCAATTTTCTTAAAGATTTTTAGAACATTTTGCATAGTTTCAAAAATAATATATAAAAAAAAATATTGGAAACGTACTATTTTCCATCTATTTTTTTTTTTAATCACTTTCAATGTTAAAAAAATGTTTACTTTTTAGTGAAAAAAGAATTTTAACGATACTATTACTACCGGCACAACGATTAATGAAATATATATAAAAAAAAACTAAAACGGCTTCTATTATTTCCATATTTACCTTACGTATATAACTTATATTTCCTGAATCAGTTAATTTAAAGAATTATTAATATTTTGCATGTTTTTCCTTTAGCAAAATAAACTTCAAGAAAAAATGTTAAAATTGCAATTACAATAATGCAATTTTTGGAAAGATTTGCAGTTATTTTGAAGTAATTTTCTTTTAGTACCATTATTTATACTTAGAAAAATGACATAATAAAAAACCTCAGAGGTACTATTTCGTATTTTTTTTTTAAATTTTCAAAAGTTGATGAAATTTCATTTAATTTATTAGTCAGAGGCCACTTTGTAAAAGTAGTTTTAATTACACTTCTGATGGGGATTACGATATTTTTATTTTTGTTGAGACCTGGCTTAACCACGACTTTTTCGATGGCGAATTCTTCGATACTAAAAAGTTTCAAGTTTTATCATAAAGACCGTAACTCTGTAAAAACTGGATTTAATAGAGGTGGCGGCGTACTTATTGCACTAAAGAGTGTACTCTGCTCTTCGATACATAATCTGCAAAATCCTGATTCTCTGCTTGATCAACTTTGTGTCGTGCTAACTGGACCATATAGAGCTGTCTATATGTGCGTATCATATATCCCGCCGTCGAGCCCTGATTATATCTATGCTGCTAAAAATGTGGATAATGTCATTGCGCTTCATTTATCAATTAGTTCTAAGTAACTGTCACTTATCTGTTTTTGGTGATTTTATCCTTAGCAATGTATCCTGGACTTATCTCGCTGGTGAACTTACTCCAGTTAACATCAAACAATCTCATGAAATTTATCTTATTGATAGTCTGCTATGTATCGATCTGCTTCAAATTAATTCTTATCTTAATAGTCTAAATCGAATTTTAGATCTTATATTTATATCTAATAACATTAATTATGAACTTACTGAGTGTTTGTGTCCGATTCGTCGGAAGAATTAAAAACCTTCGCAATAAACATCTTAGATTATTTAAATCTACAAACGATGCTGAGCATAAGTCCAAATACTTACATTTTATGAGAGAGTTTAATTTTCTCAATAAATTCTTATATAAGCAATACATTATTGGGCTTGAATCTAATATTAAAATTAATCCCAAATCTTTTTGTAATTTTATTGAGTCAAAAAAGTGTTGCTCAAATATTTGGAATATTTCAGCAACACAATGAATTGGAATGGTGTTGTGATGAGTCAAAACAGCCCAGCAGTTTTGCCACACACAAAGCACACACACACACACACACACACAAAATGCACACATGAAATAACAGACACAAAGTGACACGGAAAACAACAAGCGGAACAAGCAGCAACACAATAGGAAAACGCAAGAAACATATTTGTTTTATTAGTTCTATTTATAATTGAATTTTAAATAAGTAAAATGTTACTTTAAAATTGCATTTAATTTTCATTATAACTTTTTTATTAAACTAAATGAATTAATAACATCTGACATAATGTTATTTTATAAGTAGACTTTAAAATAAGCACCCTGTGCCAACATAAATGAATAGTTAACATATAAGTATATGGTGGTGAGTGTAACAAACAACAGCACTTAAATTCAGAGCAACAAACAGCAAAGAGACAAGTGATATTAAGAAAGAGAAGAAAACCAGTTTGGTATTAACAATGAGAGGCAACCAACGAACACAGCCACAGACACAAGAGCAACAACACTCAAAAGCAGAAAGAAGAAGAAGTGCAGTAGACAACAGCATAGCTAGAGGTTGGTTTGCAAATTGATGAAGAGTTAGTTGCTGACGGACCACGAAAGCGAGCAGTCGAGTGTGCTGCAGATAGTCAAGGCCCAACCAAAAAAGACGAGTTGCTTCGTAACGAGTAGAGACGAAAATGTTCGCTTTAATGCAACTCAATGTTGTTACCCAAAATGAACAAACTTAATTTAACGAAGCTGAACGAAACAGCTTGTCCATGCGTTTTGTTCCGTAAGAACCGAACTGCTAGCGTCTCAACTCGTCAGACGTTCGACAAGTTGCAATAGTCTCGTTTCGTCTATTTTGGTTGGGCCTTTAGTCGCTGACGGACCACAAAAACGAACAGTCGAGTGTGCGGCAGATAGCTGATTTTGCTGACGGACCACGGAGGTAACAAGTAAGCATAGGAAGCAAAGGAAAATTATAAGAGTTGGTTGTGTCAAGAAGACACCAAGGCGAGAAGGACAATATTAAAGGAGCCAGCAGCAACACGGTACGTGGGTAAGTTGTGGTTAGACAAGGACGAGAGTGCATAAGTAGAAAATATTGAATTTATCAGTGGGCTTAGTTGTGGCCGTCAGGTCCGCCACTTTAAGCGGGCTAGATTTGATTTATTAGTGGACTTAGTTGTGGCCGTCAGGTCCGCCACTTTAAGCAGGCTAGATTTGATTTATTAGTGGACTCAGTTGTGGCTATCAGGTCCGCCACTTTAAGCAGGAAAACTTAAATCTATTAGCAAGTTTAGTTGTAACTCTAGTAGGTAAACTTGAGCTAGTAATTAGCAAAAAGACCAGGACTAACTGCATTACAAAAGCATAACCACCAAGAAGTCGCAGACGGAGTAAAAATTACCACATCAGACACACTATAGTTTGTTTCTTCACCATCTTAAGCGAACTTAAGGAATTTGGCCTAAAGAACCAAAAATAAAACGATTAAACTATATTATCGCGTCTTTTATTTCTATAAATTTTGTATGAATCTTGGAATCCCTACGAGCTTACCTCAGCTATAGACCCGGAAGACCGGGAGCTTCGTAAGATGGCGCTCGAACAGGGACATGCATAATATAGTTAAATTATAAAAGAGCAAACTGTGTGGCTAATTTTTATAAAAAAAAAATTAAATTAATTATCAATTAACAAGTGGACACGAAACAATTAAAAAAAACTATATGAAATATACAAGTGTACAAAGATTTAAAAAAAAAAAAAATAAGAGGAATTAAAAACTAAGGAAGAATTTTATCATCAAGAAAAATTTATTAAAGAAAATTGAACATTGAAGAAAATCTAGCATAGTGAAGAACTATACACGAAGAGCATATTGTGGAGGAAAAAGAAAGTTGAAAGGAAGAAAAAACCAAAAAAAAAAAACATATATATATAATTTTTGGAAAACATTTAAAACGCAAGAATCATGGTGAAGATTTCCTGGATCTATTCACTGAGACGCGAAGACCTTCTCAGTTATGCGGAAGAATTTGGTTTAGACCCCGAAGGCTCGGTAGAGGAGTTAAGGAAGCGGTTTGAAGCGCTTGTTAACGAGGATGTGCTAAAACAGGAGCAGGAACAGCGGCTGACAGAATTAGAGATGAAACACAGGCGAGGAAGCTCACCAAGTGTACCTTCAACCAGCGATCAAATGTTAATGAAGTAACACGATCACCATTTATAGAGGGGGTAGCAGGGTTCCGAATACAACCAGCAGTGCATTCAGAGGCTCCGAGAGACACGCAGAGGACAATAGGCTATGGAGGTATCATCGACAGAATAAAGAAATGGTCGGTAAGATACCCGGGTGAAGGAGACCCACTGGCGTTCGTGGAACGAGTTGAAGAGCTTGCGAAAGTCTATAATATAGATGTCAACTTCTTGCCGCGGGCCATGCCTCAATTTCTACAAAATAGAGCACTCTGTTGGCTAAGGAATAATAACGGTCACTGGAGGCACTGGAGAAGTTTTAAGGCCGATTTTCTAGAGTTTTTCTTGCCAACAAGATTTTTCGAGACACTAGAAGATGACATTCGCTGCCGCCACCAACTTCCTGGCGAAAGTTTCAAGGATTTCGTATTAGCGATATAAAACATGATGCGCCACCCTAACTTAGACGAACGACGTAAATTGGAAAGGATATATCGAAAAAGTAGTGACGAATTACAATTATACGTAAAACGAAGGGATTTTTCGAATCTGGACGAACTGATTAGTTTGGCAGGAGATTTTGAGAATCTTGAGAGGCCAGGTGCAACACAGAATTGGCCGGATCCCAGAAGATTAGAGGAGCAACATAGGCGAAGTTTGCAAGGTCCGAATACTTTCATTGATCCACGCACAGCCTGCCGACGCTGCGGACAGAGCGGGCATTTGGCACGAATCTGCCAGGGGCCTTTAGTACATTTCTGTTGCGACTGCGGTCGAAAAGATATTCGCACATTTGATTGCTTCCGTCAGAGGCAGGGAAACGGTCAAGGGCCTGTTCTACGTCGAGAAGAACGGACACCCTATTATGCCAGACCTCGATGCCACTAGATGACCTCCGAGTCGATGGAGGTCGTATCATCGCCACTGTAGCGCTCGATGATGTATGGATGGAAGCTACACTGGACACGGGTGTAACGCGTAGCTTTATTAGCATTATGCCGGCAAGTTATGAAATCACAACAACACCATCGCCACCACCACGCAAGTCTGCTTAGCTGATGGAAGGGCCCAGAAGAGTACCGAGGCACTTAACACAGAAGTCTCATTAGGAAAACATAGTTATCGTGCAACGATTTTGATCCTCCCAGAGGTGTTGGATGACCTAATTCTAGGGCTGGACTTCCTATCTGGCATCGGAACGATGGTCTGTTGTGGAAAGTTTTCTCTTGAATTACGAGCTACACCAACCAGAAATACGAAAGTGGAAGCCATCCACCGCGTCGCAGCAGCACCTGCGTCACCAACTGCCGTCGCAGCAGCACCTGCGTCACCACCTGCCGCAACAACAATGGCGCCACGACTGGTGTCTACAAGAAGGAAATGGTCACAAAGGGCAACGACACCTGCGTTACCAACTGACAAGAAAGCATCAAATGCAGCGACACCTGCATTATCAACTGGCAAGAAAGCATCAAGGGCAAGAGGTCGACCTCACCCAGCATGACACAACACGCTGACGGCGATTCATGTGTAGTCAGCCGCATTAACGAAATCCAGGGCATCGAGAATCAGAAGATCGATAATTTCCTTCAGGAAGAGCTGAAAAGTTTCGAGGACATACAGGGCATATCAAATATAACGGCACACCGCATCGTCATGCGCAACGATCGTCCGATAAAGCAGAGATATTTCCCGAAGAATCCGGCAATGCAAAAGATAATTGATGATGAGATCGACGAACTACTTGCAAAGGACTGCATCGAGCCATCCCGGAGTCCCCACAGCGCACCTATAGTCCTAGTAAAGAAGAATACGGGTCAGTGGCGACTATGCATCGATTATCGACAACTAAACGCTCGATCAATTCCAGACGCCTATCCTCTTCCTAGTATCCATCACATCCTTGATCGACTGAGGAATGCAAAATTCATAAGTAGCATCGACCTAAAGAACGGGTCCTGGCAAATACCAATGGAAAAAAGCAGGAAATAATATACAGCCTTCACAGTTCCAGGCAGAGGACTCTTCCAATGGCGCGTGATGCCATTCGGACTTCATTCTGCCCCAGCCACCTTCCAGCGAGCTCTAGACCGGGTCATCTGTGCCGTCTTTGAACCCCACGCGTTAGCGTATCTCGACGACTTTATCATCACCGGAACCACACTAGAGCAGCACATGGAAAATTTAGCAGAAGTATCTAGACGACTTCGAGAAGCCAACTTACGCATAAATCCCGAGAAATGTGAGTTCTTCAAGAAGGAAGTGAAGTACTTCGGCCACGTAGTAAGCGAAGAAGGTATCCACACGGACCCAGACAAAGTATCGGCCATTAAAGAGCTGCGAGCGCCAGAAAACGTGCGAGAACTCCGTCGATGTCTTGGTATCGCATCATGGTACAGACGTTTTGTTCCCGAGTTCTCGAAAATTGTCCATCACCTAACCTCCCTGTTGAAGAAAGGAAAGCATTTCAAGTGGGAACAAGAACAACAACTGTCATTCGAGGAACTGAAACGAAAGCTCACCGAAGCACCCATCCTAGCCTGTCCGGACTTCAATCAGCGTTTCGTGCTCCAGACCGAAGCGTGCGACTATGGCCTCGGAGCTGTGCTAACCCAAAGTATAGATAGATCAGAAAGAGTAATAGCATATGCCAGCCGACACTTGAATAAGGCCGAAATCAATTATACAGCCACCGAGAAAGAATGCCTGGCCATCGTATGGGCAATACGGAAAATGAGACCCTATCTGGAGGGTTATGCGTTCACGGTAATCACGGATCTCCTCTCACATAAATGGTTGAACTCCATTCAGAGCCCGTCCGGCCGTATCGCAAGGTGGACACTTGAACTACAACAGTACACCTATGACCTTCCGACGCGCTGTCTAGACAACCAGAGGAAGTGGTACGCGGCTGTGCCATAGAACAGCGCGACGAAAATGAAGGCACCTGGTATAAGAGACGTGTCAGCGAAGTGAAGTTAAACCCGGAGAAGTTTCCAGAATACACTATAGAAAGCGGAAGATTGTATCGACATTTTCCTAGAACTGTCGGCGACGAGTATTGCACGCCATGGAAGTTTTGCGTGCCAAATTATCTCCAAGAGCGAATCATGACTAAGAACCATGATGCACCTACTGCAGGCCACCTAGGCATCCGGAAGACGATAGTTAGAGTGGTAAATAGATATTACTGGCCAGGGATGTTTCGGCACATAAGACAGTATGTGAGAGGATAAACATGCAATAACAATAGAGTTCAGCTACTACAGCTATATCGCACTTTCTCAGCATTAACCCATCTAAAGCCACTACCCAGTAATCATTGATAATATCAATGTTATGGATACCCGTGACCACAAACAAGTTAATGTGGGAAAAATTTACCCACCAATAAATGGGTTGGGCTCAGGGACAACACAAGACGTAACAACTAACCATGCGTATACATAGATCTAATTACACAACTAATTTTAATCTACTTTTGAGTTGACCTTTTGACAAATTAACATCAAAAACGCTACAATTGTCAACAAAGGAACTCATGCGACTTAAAGGAGCAGTAGCCATATAATTTGTTCTACTAAATGGCAAATAAATTAAGTTGTTAGCGTTTCTACTGCTTCTACGGTTAGTGTTAAAATTTATGTGAGAAAGAAGTTCTGGAGAATCGAATACACCTGTTATGAGCTGGTGTAAATATACGGTATCTGCCGATTTCCTTCGATCACCTACAGACTGCATTTTTAATAGTTTTATTTCATTTCATTTCATTTATTGAGTCTAATGGAATATAATATCCTTACAGACTATAATATAACACACAATAATAAGAACTTAAAATTATGTAGTGCAAGCATACATTAACTAATTAAAGTTAAACTAAGTATAAATTGTTGATTGCGTTTTTAAAAGTAATTTTTTGTACAGAGAGATCTAAATCATTATTAGACGATAACTCATTAAAAAGGGTCAATGCCCTAGTCAAAGGCTCATGTAGAGCATAATTTACTTTACATTGTTTTATAAAAAATAATTTATAAAATCTGAGTTGTCTGGATGGAATATTAAACAGAATGCACTCTAAGAGCGATTGGCAATCAATATTTCCAGAAACCAAATCATACACAAATATAAGAGAGGCAATCTTACGCCTTGACTCAAGGGATTTAAGGGAAGTTGTTCATTAAAATTTAAAGAACGCAAAGCGAACTTTGAAAAAGTTTTTTGAATTCTTTCCAGTCTGTTTGTGGCATTAACAAAATAAGGGCTCCAGATAAAGGAAGCATATTCTAACTTTGACCTAACAAAAGAATTGTATACGTATAGCATTTTTAAAGTGTGAGGATCAGAAAACTCTAAGCTATTTCTGCGAATGAAAGCGAGCATAGAATATGCCTTAGGAATAAGAAAGTTTAAATGATCATTAAACGTAAATTTAGAATCAAACACAACTCCAAGATCTTTAAAAGATTTGGTTGATTGAAGTGGGATATAAGTAAGATAATATGAATTGATAATGGTATGTAAAGTAAGCTTAGAGAAGGTCATATGTTAACACTTAGAAATGTTCAGAGCTAGACCATTAACTTCACTCCTCATCACAAGCCTGTTCAAATCAGACTGCAAATGAAGAGCATCCACCTCACAAGAAATTTTCTTAAAAATTTTAAGGTCATCCGCATAAAGTAGAAAACGCGAGTGTTTAAAGCATTTGAAAACGTCATTTATAAAAAGCATAAAGAACATTGGTCCTAAAATACTCCCTTGAGGAACACCCGAGGATGCAGCAAATTCATAAGAATTTACATTGTTAATCCTAACAAAACACATTCTATCCGATACGTAAGAATGCATCCCATTTAACAAAGAAGAGTGAAAGCCCATTTTCGACAATTTCAAAAGCAGCAACTTGTGTGAAACTGTCGAAGGCTTTTGAAAAATCGGTATATACAACATCCACTTGATTATCGAGCTCAAAGGATGATATGCAAAACTCAGAGAACACGGAAAGGTTAGTTACCGTGGAGCGACCCACAAAAAAACCATGCTGCTCAGGGCAAATACGGCGTTTTACTAAAAAACACAGTTTGGTCTTAATTATACTTTCAAACAGCTTAGAGACATTGGATAATTTCGAGATTGGACGGTAATTAGCAATAAGATTCTTTTTACCTGATTTAAAGATAGGCGTGAATTTCCCAACACTTAAGATAAACACCTTCAGATAGGGATTTATTAAAAATTTCACATAAGGGAGCAGCTAAAGAGTAAGCACAATTTAGAAGGAAAATGGAAGCAAAGCCATCAATATCTGTTTTGTAAGAACTTTTAATTTCAATGAGCTGCTCCAGGACATCATTAACAGATAAGGTCAATGAGCCCAGATCAGTAAATGAATCAACGGACTCCACAATCTCCTCAGCAGCAAGATCCTCATCAACAACAAAATAAGACTTGAAAAAATCTGCAAACAGCTTAACCGTATCAGCTATGTTAGTAGAGCACCTACTTTCATGGAAGTAGGAATTTGTGAGCCACCTTTTTTGGACTGAATAAAATTCCAAAAACTTTTCGGATTAGTTTTGATATAGGATTCAAAATTTAATATGTATTGCTTGTATAAAAACTTATTAAGAAAATTAAATTCGCACAATTTTCATGATAACAAGGCTCATTTGTCGCCCTAAACAATTTAAGAAATTTGTTACGCAGGTTTTTAAGCTTTTTGAGTCCCTTTGTATACCACGGCAACTTAAAATTCTTTTTATTGTGACACGGTATATTTTTTTCGCAGATAAGAGCTAAATTTGATTTGAATAAATCATAGCAGAGTTCAGTATTTTTACCTTCGAACAAGGCACTCCAATTTTGAGTGAAAATAAGATTATTTACACTTTCAAAATTGCACAAATTATAGTTGTATGATTTGTTTTCTAAAAAACTATTGATGAATTCATAAAATTCAAAATTTATTATAAGCGGCTTGTGATGCATATCCGATTTTAAACGATCCTCATAAGGAGGAAGGTCTAATATGTCAGTTCCACTTAAGCCCCTTAGAGCAAACTGAACAAAACGTTTTTCGATTCTTTCTATTTGATCAACATGCACATTGTAACTTGGGGACCAAACTTGACTTGCATACTCTAAGTGTGGACGCACGATTGCATAATACAACGTTCTAGTTGTAATCATGCTATTAAATTCTTTGGCCCAGCGTTTTACAAAACCAAGCATTGAAGATGCTTTTTTACAAATATTATCAATATGAATGTTAAACGACAGCTTAGAATCCATGCATATACCAAGGTCTTTGACGGTGTCTACACGACTCAAGGCAGTATCTTTAATCTTATAATCAAAAATAAAATTATTCCTTTTTCGCGAAAAGGTCATAGCTTGGCATTTATCTGGATTTAAAAACATATTATTTTTAGAACACCAAACTTCAAAGGATTTTAGATCAGACTGGAGTAGATCTGAATTATCTCTAGAATTAATCGTTCTGTATATTTTCATATCATCGGCATAAATAAGCAGATGAGAGTGTTCAATGACTTGAGTTACATCATTGATAGCTAAAATAAACAGAAGAGGACCAAGGTGACTACCCTGAAGAACACCTGATCCAGCAATAAATTCAGAAGACAATGCGCCTCGGAAACGTATTTGATAAGATCGCTCCACCAAATACGATTTAATCCAGTTCACAAAATATTGTGGAAATCCCATTAACTCAAGTTTAAATAAGATTAGATTGTGTGGTAGCTTATCAAATGCCTTACTAAAGTCAGTGTAAACACAAACGACCTGGTTACCAGAATCAATAGAATTTAAGCAGAATGTTGTAAAATCGAGAAGATTAGACACAGTGGATCTGCCATTCACAAAACCATGCTGACGAGTTGTTATGACTTTCCCACAGTGAATTTTCACCCGATCATACACCATCCGCTCAAAAAGTTTTGGAATCGATGAGAGCTTAGCGATAGGCCTATAGTTACTGACATCGTTCCTGCAACCCTTTTTAAAAATAGGACTTATAAATGATTTTTTCCAAAAAAGTGGAAAATAACTTTCGTTAATAGATTTATTGAATAATAAAAAAAGTGGTTGACTCAAAACGGAACCGCATTGTGTTAACACTGCGGCAGGAACACCGTCAGGTCCAGCACCAAACTCCTCATCGATCGATCTAATATACATTAAAATATCCTCTGGAGTGAAGGATATATGTTCCAAAGATACTCTGGGTTCGGAATTCATATATTCAAAGTACTCTCCATCAGGAGTAAAAGAATCTGAACAGAATGATTCTTTAAAAAGATTGGCGAAGCTCTGCGTCTTAGAACGTAGTCCTCTTACATTTTGATAGTAAAGGGACAGCCTATTTAGTTTTTTTGAGCCTGGCGGGCGGCTTGAGTCACCCTTTTAGACTTATTTTTTGGCTTGAACTCAGTAACAAGAATATTATCGGTCCACAAATTAGAGATAAGAACAGTTGTAAAATCATCGGCTGCAACTGTTAAAATAAAAGAAGCATGGGAAGGCTTATTTCCAATTTTTTTGCATGAACAGAATGCATTTGAGTTCACTAACTTGGATTGCCTGACAAACGTCAATATATTTTCTACTGATGTGTCGGGCTGAAGACGTGAAATGAAAACATTTCTGGTCCTCGAAACTGCTCTTAAAGTCAAATGACTGTTAGGCGTAGTTGAAATCGTATTTGGACTACTGGTCAATGGAGGAATTTGAACTACTAGTCAATGGATTTTGACTTGCAGTTTTTTCTCAGACTTTATTTTTTTGGAAAAGTTGCAAATTTTCTTGGGCTCATATTTCGTAAACTATTTGAAATTTTGACTTTTTTCAAAAGTAAAGTTGTAGCTATTGTCTCGGGCTACAATTTCTTTGAACATATTACTTACAAGGAAAGGTCCCCATGTGTCACTCACCGATTTGAATAATTTTTGGATATGTGATAAAGGACAAAAATCTAAGGTCGACGTATTTTTTTATACGTGCTCAATCGATAGTTTACGGTTTCAAAATGACGTTTGAAAATCAGCGAAAATTTCGTTTTTTTGGCCACAATTTCACTCTTTCCATAGAACTTTATACAAATTTGGTATCAAACGAAAGGTATTTTATTTCATTATTATTATTCATTACTCATTATTATTCATTCATTATTATTTTATTGTAATTTTGTTGTTGTAGTTTTTAACAGTTTTTAGTCGATATCATAAAAGCGTATTTTCGAAATTTTTTCATTTTCATTTATATTTTATTTAAGAGAATTCTAAAAGTTACCTTTTTTTGTTTTTTTAAATTTTTAAGTTTTTATATTAAAATTTTCTTTATTAAAAATTTTTTCCTTCGGGCAAACAAGTTAAAAGCACAAAGTTGTATAGAAGCCCTGTTAAATATAAACTTTGCCGATCAAATATATACACATACGGAAATTTGGAGAAAAAACAAAATTTTTGATATTGTGGTCTTCATCTCTAAAAAAAAATTTGTCTTAAGAAAATAAATGCATATTTTAATAAAGAAAATTTTAATATAAAAACTTAATAATTTAAAAAACCAAAAAAAAGGTAACTTTTAGAATTCTCTTAAATCAAATATAAATGAAAATGAAACAATTTCGAAAATGCGCTCCTTATGATATCGACTAAATACTGTTAAAAATGACAACAACAAAATTACAATGAAGTTTATTTCTCCAAAATGGATGCCATCATGTGTGACTTAAAATACCTTTCGTTTGATACCAAATTTGTATATATAGGGTCCGCCATCTAACTTTTTTTCAACTAGTGCTTATTTCGTGAATGGTAACACTTAGCACATGTCTGATTTGACAGATAATTTGTTTTATCCTTCCGCTGAACGAATATGGTTGTGCATACGCTTGAACAACGCTGGGAAATATCGACTGCGATCGACTTACAGAAGATGCCGATTTTGCCAAAAAAATCATCTTTTCAGATGAAGCTCATTTTGATCTTGGCGGGTATGTAAACAAGCAAAATTGTCGCATTTGGGGCACAGAAAACCGCACGCATACATTGAAAAGCCGATGCACCCAAAACGAGTCACTGTTTGGTGCGGATTTTGGTACAGAGGCATAATTGGGCCATTTTTCTTCGAAAATGAGCAAGGAGTGGCCGTTACAGTCAATGGCCATCGTTATCGGGCCATGTTGAACGAATTTTTTTTCACAAAAATTAAAGAGGAGGATATTGGCAACATTTGGTTTCAACAGGACGGCGCTACGTGCCACACAGCCGAAGCTACACTCGATGTTTTGCGCCAAACATAAAAAAAAAAAAAAGTTATTTGGCGTACCCTATATTTCTATGGAAAATAGTGAAATTGTGGAAAAAAAACGAAATTTTCGCTGATTTTCAAACGTCATTTTGAATCCGTAAACTATCGGTTGAGCACGTATAGAAAAATACGTCGACCTTAGATTTTTGTCCTCTATCATATATCCAAAAATTAATCAAATTGGTGAGTGACACTTGGGGACCTTTCCTTGTTAGAAAAAACGTCGTTTTCATGGTCAAAAAGTCGTAAATGTAGAAAATTCTCCACTTTTTGTTACTTTTTTTGGATATTTTGGCCTATAACAGCCAAACCATTGAGATTTTCGATCCAATACTAAGACAAAATAGCCAAGACAATAGTTAAGAACTCTCTAGTACATCGCAAAAGCATTGAAACGCTCCTTCAGGCAGTTTTGGCCTTGTGAAAGTGCAAATTTTTCGTGAAAATATTGATAAATTACCTTTTTCAGTTGTTCATAGCGTAAAATCATAAAAATGTTCTATTTCTTATTTTTTTCCACTTTTTTTATCCAAAAATATAATGTTATTTTTTGTTTTGTTCAATATTTATTTTGAAAATTATGAGAAATTCATTTAAAGTACAAAGTAATTGTATTGGTAGAGACAAGGTATGAATCAAAAAGAAAGCAATTATTGTTTTAAACGATTTCACATCAAAAATTCCAATTCAGTGTATTTTTCATTCAAAGATTGCCTCCCAAATTTTTTCGAGATTCCATACGAAACGCTTTCTTTCGGCCTTCAGATACAGGTGCCATTATACGTATACCTTCACGATTTTTGTCGATTGAGCGCTTAACAATACTAGCTAGTAGCTGGACATGACGCTCCGTACCTTGAATATGACAAGGTATTAGTGGGTCTGGAAATGGTGGATCTTCATCATCTACACATTGGAGGTATTGTTGTAAATGCTCATACGGAATTTTCCTGGTAAATGGCGGTTCAAATAACAATGCTTTGTCCTCTAAATCGATCTTGTGAACGTAATCCGTACAATCAAAATTGATGTTTGGTTTTACATATTCGCGAAGCTCAGTTAAATCGCAAACGTTGTCGCGAATATACAATATTTTTTTGAGTGCCAATTTACGAATTTCTTTACAATCATCGAATAACATGCTCAACAAAACATTTTCACTGTGTGCGAAATAGGAATTATTCTGTATTACGGGATTTACGATGTTACGTAAGTTGTCTGGTAAATATTGCGTCCACTAGATGAATTTTCCAAGCAGATCACTACCGTATTCAGCCCAATTGTAGTATTTGACGTTGAAATACATGGGAATATACACTTTCATGATGTACCTTGCCATAATTTGTAAATTTTGTGATGGGTTTTCTGTCGCAATATTCACACGGAGCAATCTACTAGCTTTTGTTATCCATCTCGAATGTCCTACCGATCCAGGCTTGATGTTTGCAAGATTAATTGAGCAACTACCATTTGAAACGGCTTGGGCAATTTGGTATAGATATTTAACGTCCGTGGAAAGTTGATTTTCAGCATCTGTACTCATTGGAGGAATGTGTTCAAGTGAAATAAGTTGAAAATTTTCGATAATCTGCAAAATGTTTATATTATTTCAATAAAAAAATTACAAAACTATATCGTATAGAGAAAGAAGTGCATGAAGTCATGATATTTACTTGTAATGTATTGCAAATATCTATCCTTTGAGCTAACGATCCAGTGCTTTTTGTCGGTCCAGTAGTGACCGATTTTTCGACAGCGTTGTACAGATGTCGGAACGGCAATTCGTTTTAATGAAGTAAACAGATAAACCAATGTATTGGTCTATCTAGGTAGCGTTCGATGAGACGCAATACACCTCCAGATGTGCCAGTGCTTGCCACCTCACCGTCACTACAGACGGCAATTAAATTTTCAAGCGAAAGATTTTTAGATTTGAAAAATGCAATCAATTCGGCTTGTTTCGCTTTAGAGGTTTCGCCTTTGCCTTCTAAATTCACATAGCCAATTAGTGACGAATGTGGTTCACGTATTACTACTAGGTGTAGATCTTTTCGCATTGTAGTGTGGTATACTTCATTAATTTTCTCCCGAGTTAATGAATCATTTTTGCGACCATCAAACGAAAAAGCGATCAACGATTCACCATCGTGATTTGCTCGTAAAATATCGTGTTTCGATTTTTCACGCTCTCGGCTCACTTTTCTTATATCCATAATAATGGTTTCACCTCGCTCATCCTTAAACTGTATGTCAGCGAATAAAGCTGAAGCCAAAACAGATGCTAATCGATCGGATACCCCAAAGCGATCGCACATCATTGCAAACCGTGGTGTAGTATATCGTGGAGTATACTATATCGCACGATTGGTGTATGGATTTCCGAACCAAGAGGTTCATAGTTTTCCAATTCATGCACATCTGATGCGGTTGGTTGAAATATTGGAACAGATAATGCACCTGAATGTAAAGATGATAACACAGTCGATATTTCTGTTTCGACTGGCAAATATTCAGGTATTGTAAGTCTGCGTTCGTTATGTTGATCCAACATGAATTCATGGAGTAGGTCAGGAATTTTGCCACAATTACATCGAGCTGTTTTGAGCTGGCATTTACATTTTCCGATGTAAAATATTTTCGTTATGCTGTCCACAAATTTTCTGAAGTTAGCATAATTTTTTGGGACAGGTCAAGAAGTCATTTCAGCAAGCGAGCGGGCAGAATGACGGCAAGGAGTTTTTAAGATTGTCCGAAGAAAAATGGAGCAAGCAGCACAATCGCAGGCCCGCCACTACAATCTTCGACGTAGGCAATGGAAGCCAGAAATAGGGCAACTAGTATTGGTGATACAGCACCCATTGTCAAAGGCGGTTGACAAGTTCGCAGCCAAACTGGCACCGCGTTTTGTCGGCCCTTATAAAGTAGAGTCATTTGTGTCCCCAGTAATAGTCCGCATCAAGAAAACTGGAGAAAAGCGATCGGGCCGTGCGCGTGGGTGAATTAAAAATATACCACTCAGTTGAAGACCCAACAATTGAAAGTTATAGCCAAACACCAACAACAACCAACCAACGTGAAAATCTGTAGACCACTCCAAAAACAAACGTCACATTTTCTGGGTGTAGGTCAATAAGCCGAATAAATAAATTTTAAGCTACCAGGTGCAGTTATTCTAAATTTAAAACTGCCCCACCAATTGAGTACAACCCAATTAGCAACATCATATGACGGCTTACCAGCAATTACAATCATTTTTTATTTGCCGTCATTGAGCGCGGTTCAGTACATGTATAGCCACCAAGATTTATTATATACAGCCAAGTAGAGCTCACGTATTTCAGTCGATTATTAAGCATTAAGGAAGCAGCACGTATTAATATGGATAAGAAGTTTGAGGAAGCGAGAAAGAGATTCCGTGCAAGACTCTTAGAAGAACAGCGAAGACAGCCTCGAACACGACGGCTAAGCCCCACCTGGGAGGAGAGGGTAAATGAGCCAGATCAGAAGTACCCACGCGTGCGCCTTCATCGGATGACAACGACAGGAATGAACGGCTACAGCGGTACATTAGGATGAACCCAAGCAGCAGATGCTATGAACAATGGACCCGGGTGCAGCCATGACCCACCCAACATGAATTACTCTTACTCCCGAGACAATCAACAGGGGCCATCGACGTCCACATCTTACCGCCGAGTACGATTGCCACTGGAGATAATACTGATCACGAGGAAAACAGCAATGACAACATCAACGATGTTAATGGGGAGGAAAGCGATGAAGGCAGCGACATAGGCCAGTTGTTTGAACAGGAGGAAGTTGAACTACCTAACAACAACAACACCAACAACAATATCGATCAAGAAAGCCACGAAGGCAGCGATATCGGCCAACTATTCGAGCTAGAAGAGATGGGAATACCCAGTTTCGATGAGTCTGAGAAAGATGAGGACGCTGAAAACGCCACGGTCGGCAGCGGCAGTGAGGTGGATCTTGAGGAACCTGGCGAAGAACCCATATATGCTAGCGAGGAAGAAGAGACTACGTGCCACGCCGCGGCCGCTGGTTGACTACGCAAGTTCTGAGAGACCAATTCAGTGGTCAAGGATGGACCCAATACGTGCTACAGTTTTGAGCAACCATGACCATACGGGACCCGGAGCAGACGGGACCTGCCGACGACGAACCATGGGTAGAATTCCCGCCATCACCTACACCACAGTATTTGACATGGGAACCAATGGAGCAAGAGGCAGAGGGCGGCGATAATGACAACCTCACCCCGAAAGTTGACGACGAAACACCCGAGAGAAGATACGCCACAGAGAACCCACCAAATTGTTTCCCAGCACCAAGAGCCATTCCCGAGACTCACCCAGGACAAACCGCTAGACACAAACGAGCCCCACGTTTGCCAACAAGCAAGGCACACAGATAGCAACCGAAGAAGCTAACGTACCAACTGAACCAGCTCCCACATGCCTCTCACCACAAACGGAAGAGCTCCTGTCGAATTATTTGCTTGACTCCGACCAAAGTGACACCATATCCCTCAAAACAGAGCTCTGGGAATGTTTAGATGAGGACGTGGGCCACACGCACGACAACGAGCCAATAGCCGAGGGGGCTGACAACAATCCAGAAGGCGAGCGAGAAGAAACGGCTGTAGACCTAAGCAACCCTCAGACCCCACCGGATCCTGATAGTACCCATGGGGCTGACAGCGATCCAGAAGGCGGGAGACAAGAAACGGCAGACTTCAGCCACGACCCAAACCCACGAGATTCAGACAGAGCCGAGACAGTCAAAGAGGCACTACACACAGAAGTGCTGATGCTCCAAGAGAGTTCGGGGTAGAGAAGACGAATTTCCCGACGCAGGTTTATCCAGGGTACATGGTACCGAATAATGATTGCCAGAAACGGGCAGGTAAAGATAACCGTCGGCGAAGTAGGAGGGAGGTGTGATGAGTCAAAACAGCCCAGCAGTTTTGCCACACACAAAGCACACACACACACACACAAAATGCACACATGAAATAACACACAGTGACATGTGTGGGGTGTGAGGGGGTCAAGAAGAGGACCCCCTCAAGAGCCTTGGAACCAAAATAGCGGAGCTTACTGGACTGATGGGAAATCAGCGTCATGTAAACCAAGCGATGAGGGATCTAGTTTGTAATATCGGCATACTACACAAACGAGCAATGAGTTAAAAAGCAGAAGCAATAATGCGCCAAGACAACTCTTCTTGCAAAACTACGCAGACTTCACCTGCCTCTACACCTCAAAAAGCTCGAGAGAATAAAATACAGCGTGAAACAGAAGACATATTGCCAACTGCAAAAAAAAACAGGAAGATACCGCCGAAGGCCAGAAACGTCGACACACCAACTGAAATGCCAGTCGACACACTAGGCGATACACTAAAAAGTCCACAGTTGATACGCCAACCGGAAAGAAAATGGATAAGGGTCGGAAAGGAGTACCAGTGAAAAAAAATCAACCCTGGAAAAGATCCCCCCGAAAAAATCTCTACAAAAAAGAGGAGTTACCAGAAGAGGAAACCTACGCGTCCTGACGCTATTATTATATCCCAAACTTGCAATCATACATACGCGGATATATTGAAACAACTTAAATCCGAGCCAGAGCTCAAAGAGCTTGGAGCAAGCGTCAACAAAATAAGGACAACTGCGAAAGGTGAACTGCTGATGGAACTTAAAGGCAAGTCAGATGTCCTCACTGAAAAGCATCGAGCAGACATGGCGAGGGTACTGCATAATGCAGCCGATGTGAGAGCACTCTCGCACCAATTAACCATGGAATGCTTAGACTTAGACGAGGTCACTACACCAGACGAGGTGTGCAGTGCAATAGAAGAGCAGTTTCCAAGCTTTGGAAAAATAGAGCAGACCGTAATAAAATCATTGCGAGCTATACCCAACGGCACACAAAAGGCGCTTATAAGCCTACCCGCAAAAGCAGCTCAAACGCTCATAAAAGCTGGGAAAATGAGAGTAGGATGGGTAATATGCCGGATACGTGAGCTTACTACTCCTACCAGGTGCTTTAGGTGCCTGGAGTATGGACATGTAGCCAAGCACTGTCGCAATACCGTTGACCGCACTGGAGTCTGTCTTAGATGCGGCAAGAAAGGGCACCTAGCGAAGACGTGCAAGGAAGAACCCAAATGCGCAATTTGCCCAACAGACTGTAAAGGCGGATCTGATCACCCAACGGGTAGCTTTAAGTGTTAGGCGTACCAACGTGCAGTGAGGGAAAAGGTACGATAGGATGATTAAGTGCCTTCAAATTAATTTGAACCACTGTGAAGCAGCACAAGATATCCTCGCGCAAACTGCAATAGAAGAAAACGTAGATTTAGCAATAATAAGCGAACCATATAAAGTCCCCAGTAATAATGGAAAATGGGCTGAAGACAGAACTGGGAAAGCAGCAATTTTGACCTGTGGCAACCTGCCTTTTGAGAGAAAAGCCAATCGACAACAAGATGGTTTCGTGGAGGCAACAGTTAAAGGCTTATACTTTTTCAGCTGCTACGCCCCACCGAGCCTAAGCCATCAAGAGTTCGAGCAAATGCTAGATAACCTTGTCACAGCGGCACGAGGAAAGTCACCACTTGTCATTGCGGGCGATTTCAATGCCTGGGCAGTAGAATGGGGTAGCAGCAGGACGAACAGCAGAGGCTCGGCACTTTTAGAAGCACTCGCCTGCCTAGATCTTGTGCTCCTCAACCACGGTGACGCTCACACCTTTCACAATGGAAGATCTGGCTCAATAATCGATCTCACGTTTACAAGCCGATCACTCTCAAGATTAATGGACTGGAAAGTTACAGACCTCTATACCCACAGCGATCACCAAGCCATCATCTTCAACATGAAAGAAACAGTGCCACGACATGAAAGAATAAGAATCCGCAAGGCGCAACAGAAAGGATGGCAACTTTCCAAAATGGACACAGAAGTGTTCCTATACATGACTGAAAGTATTGAAGCTATAGAAGGCAACACCGAGCAGCAAACCAAATACGTAATGACCTCCATAGAGAATGCATGTGACGCCGCTATGCCCCGACAGAGGAATGGAAACAGAAAAGCCCCCGTCTACTGGTGGAACGACGATATAGCTACGTTGCGCGCACAATGCCTGCACTACCGTAGACGACAGATGAGAGCTAGAGGCAGAAATGAATATCCGCAGCTAAGAACAGAGTTCAAGGCAAAACGCAAAGAACTACGCAAGGCTATAGCCCGATGTAAAAGCCAATCTTTCTGCAAACTAAGAGACAAAGTCCAAAACAACCCATGGGGAAGTGCGTACCAAATTGTCGTGAAAAAAATAAAAGGAAGTAAAGGAAATGCACCAAAATGCCCAGAAATAATGGCCATGATCGTACTTGGTCTATTCCCTCAACATGAACGTCAGCCACTCAACAGAGAACCACATATTGCAGATACATCCATACCACCAGTAACCTGTCATGAAGTCCTCAATGCTGCTACCACAATCAAAAGCAGTAAAACGCCGGGGCTTGATGGCATACCAAATGCAGCGTTGAAACTGCTGATAAGCAAGAAACCAGAAGTCTTCAGTAACCTTTACACATCATGTAAAAGATTCCCTCCTGTCGTCTTAAAAAAAAAAAAAAAAACATAAAGTGACATGGAAAACAACAAGCGGAACAAGCACCAACACAATAGGAAAACGCAAGAAACATATTTATTTTATTATTTCTATTTATAATTGAATTTGAAATAAGTAAAATGTTATTTTAAAATTGCATTTAATTTTCATTATAACTTTTTTATTAAACTAAATGAATGAATAACATCTGACATAATGTTATTTTATAAGTAGACTTTAAAATAAGCACCCTATGCCATAAATGAATAGTTAACATATTAGTATATGGTGGTGAGTGTAACAAACAACAGCACTTAAATTCAGAGCAACAAACAGCATAGAGACAAGTGATATTAAGAAAGAGAAGAAAACCAGTTTGGTATTAACAATGAGAGGCAACCAACGAACACAACCACAGACACAAGAGCAACAACACTCAAAAGCAGAAAGAAGAAGAAGTGCAGTAGACAACAGCATAGCTAGAGGTTGGTTTGCAAATTGATGAAGAGTTAGTTGCTGACGGACCACGAAAGCGAGCAGTCGAGTGTGCTGCAGATAGTTAAGGCCCAACCAAAATAGACGAGTTGCTTCGTAACGAGTAGAGACGAAAATGTTCGCTTTAATGCAACTCAATGTTGTTGCCCAAAATGAACAAACTTTATTTAACGAAGCTGAACGAAACAGCTTGTCCATGCGTTTTGTTCCGTAAGAACCGAACTGCTAGCGTCTCAACTCGTCAGACGTTCGGCAAGTTGCAATAGTCTCGTTTCGTCTATTTTGGTTGGGCCTTTAGTCGCTGACGGACCACAAAAGCGAACAGTCGAGTGTGCGGCAGATAGCTGATTTTGCTGACGGACCACGGAGGTAACAAGTAAGCATAGGAAGCAAAGGAAAATTATAAGAGTTGGTTGTGTCAAGAAGACACCAAGGCGAGAAGGACAATATTAAAGGAGCCAGCAGCGACACGGTACGTAGGTAAGTTGTGGCTAGACAAGGACGAGAGTGCATAAGTAAAAAATATTGAATTTATCAGTGGGCTTAGTTGTGGCCGTCAGGTCCGCCACTTTGAGCAGGCTAGATTTGATTTATTAGTGGACTCAGTTGTGGCCGTCAGGTCCGCCACCTTAAGCCTGCTAGATTTTATTTATTAGTGGGCTCAGTTGTGGCCGTCAGGTCCGCCACTTTAAGCAGGGAAACTTAAATCTATTAGCAAGTTTAGTTGTAACACTAGTAGGTAAACTTGAGCTAGTAATTAGCAAAGAGACCAGGACTAACTGCATTACAAAGGCACAACCACCAAGATGTTGCAGACGGAGTAAGAATTACCACATCAGACACACTATAGTTTGTTTCCTCACCATCTTAAGCGAACTTAAGGAATTTGGCCTAAAGAACCAAAAATAAAACGATTAAACTATATTATCGCGTCTTTTATTTCTATAAATTTTGTATGAATCTTGGAATCCCGACGATCTTACCTCAGCTATAGACCCGGAAGACCGGGAGCTTCGTTACAGTGTGTCTTCATTTTCCATAGTTGATACAGTTAAACTTTTTGCTGACTTTTTTAGTTCCAAGTATGCTGACGCCACATATTTTGGGTGTGTTGACATGACTAACGTTGATTCTTTTTTGAATTTTGGGTCACTAACGATCTCTTAATTGGATGTCTTTGAATCGTTGTGTGAAGTAAAAACCTTTGTGAAAGCCGACATTGAAGGTTTCTGCCCCCCTTAAAATGTGCTCAGGCTATGTCTGTTCCCTTGTGCCATATTTTTAACATGCCACTTGCGGCTGGTATATTCTTAGATAGTTGGAAGGTTTCCAATATTACTCGTTTTCAAATCTGGTTCTAAACATGATATTTCTAACTATCGACCCATTTTAAAATTGTCTATTATTTTAAAATTTTGGAAAGAATTGTTAAAAATAAGATATTTTTTCTTGTTAAGCGCTATTTATGTCCTGAGCACCATGGTTTCATTACTGGTCGCTCTACCTTAACTAACTTAACGATCTTAAACCAATATTGCATTTCATCGTTTGAGCGTGGTGGTCAGGTTGACGCCATTTACACGGATTTTTCTAAAGCGTTTGATTAGGTTTGCCACAATATCTTTATCGCTAAACTTTCCAAAATGGGTTTCATTCTACTTTTTTAGACTTGAGTAAATCTTACCTCAGCGGTAGATCTTGTTTTGTGTTAATTAATAAATCCTACAAGTCCCTTGCATCTTCCGGGGTGCCGCAATGTAGTATCTTGGGCCCTTTATTCTTCATTTTATTTATTAATGATATTAATAAAATATTCTGAAACTCAAAATATTTGCTTTATGCCGACGACCTTAAATTATTTAAGAGGGTTAGTAGCATAACTGATGCTGTTTCTTTGCAATCTGACTTAGATAATTTACTTCAATGGAGTAAACAAAATTCTCTTCCTTTGAATATTTCTAAATGCTTTCATATAATTTATTCTTAAAGCAGTAATTTATTGGAATTTCAATATAATATTTCTGAAATTCCACACAGATGCGTTGAATCTATAAAAGTCTTGGAGTCTTATTTGACTGTAAGTTCACTTTTAATGAACATATTAACTTTATTGTTCCCAAAGCGTACTCTCTGCTTGCTTTTATACGCAGAAACAGTTCAGAACTTTCTGACCCTGATACTGTTAAGTTACTTTATAATGCTTTTGTTCGCTCGAAACTGGAATATGCTTCTTTCATCTGGAATCCGATTTATGCCGTTCATACCTTTCGGTTGGAACAAATTCAAAAAAGATTTACAAAGTTTGCTCTTCGTGTACTATTTAGTCGTGAAAATCTGCCTCCATATAATGTAAGATAGCCATAAAAAACTTTAGAGTCGCGAAGGAAAGTTCAGTCACTTGTGGTTGTATATGATATTATTTCTGGTATTATTGACTGTCCTTCTCTTTTGGCTCTTATAAATTTGAATTTACAGCCAAGACAGTTGCGGCATTTTAAATCATTCTATATTCAATATCGTAGGTCAAATTTCGCACGAAATGAACCTTTGCAAAGAGTTCTCTCTTTATATAATGAGTTATCGCTACATGTTTTGTTTGAATATTCATTGTTAAAAACTCGTTTTAAATCATTGCTATATGCTGTTTGGTCATATCATTATTTAATTAATATTATTCTTATTTCATTCAATTTAATTTAAAGTAAATTCACAGTAACTTGCAAGGCATTGTAAAAACAACCTTGTTCTGAATTTTTCCCTTAAAGTTAGCTTATTTACTTGGCAAGACTTTTTTGTCTCTATATATTGTACTAAAATTGAATTCGCATTGTATCACATATTGAAATATAAAGCAGTCTTCTTATAACCGCATATAAGTTTAGAGTCTTCGCATAATCATCCATTATTTTTGGCGACCGTGACAGGACAGTTATTGCACTCAACCACATTTTGCAATTGCGGCCTGTAAATTAAAAACTAATTTTATAAAATATTCTGATGATTGTGACCGGAGATTTTATGCTGTAGCAAGGCACAGCCGACAATTATAATTTTAGAATATATAATTATAACTCGTAACCGTGCAATCGCTCAAGGATTGAAAATCGCCGTAGTGAGCAGTGCACACCTCAAGGCTTTCCAGCAGTTCCAGCTTGGAGACGACGCATCGATTCGTAGATCACCACACCTAGATCAGCAAGTCAGCACACGCTTCATCGCACCTAAATTGCATTCGGACGAACTGGGATTGGATTGGGTCCAACAACTTGGTTTGTACAAACAACCAACTGTACACATGCTCTTCACTTGTACATAAGAAACGCCGTTGATCCTCCTTTGCTGACCTTTGTCAATAAAATTTACCACGAATTGAAGTAAATTTCTCTCAGTAGGAAATTTGCATTGTTTCTTTTTTACATCGTTCCTCGCTAGTTCTTGCGATTTTCTTTGACTTCGCATAATTTGTCGTTAGACAACATAAAATTCTGTCATCAATCTTCTACATTGTGCACGCATATTTAGACGCTGACGTTTTTGCAACAGTGCGCTCCGCAGTCGACGTTAACGATCAACTGACGTTTACATAAATAACGTAACCTATAACTTGCTGCTGTTGAATTAGTGTTGGTGGTAACATTTGTTTACAAATTTTGACGTTCTAATTCTTCTGCTAGATTTTGTTCATTGGCAAGCAAATTGTTCAGTAGTAATACAGATTTTACAAAATTGTAAGAAAATCTAAGAAATCTAAAAGTTGTTTAGATGACGAAATGGAACCAACCCAAGATTTGGCCAGCTTGGAACAAACACGCTCAACGTTGAAAAGGAACATCACTAACTTAAAGTCCAAATTAGATAAAAATGATGACAATACAGATGCCAAAATACTTGAGTGTCAATTACAAATCCTCGAGTCTTCCTTCAAGGAGCTATCTTGTGTGCAAACTCAAGTTGAACAACTGTGTACGTCTCTGTGAATGTGTAGGACAACAACCGCGATGAAATAGAGGAAGTCTACATTGCAGCAAAGTCCAAGTTTGTTAAATTAATGAATGGTGCGCGCCGGCAGAGCATGAGAGACCAAAGTTTTTTAAGTTCGACCAATTTAACTTCGCCTACAATGTCTAAAGGTGACTGCATCGCTGCGATCAATTATTGACAATTTTGCTTTCACTAGGTGTGCATTGCTTTCACTTGGCAATGAAAAAGAAGTTATGGATGCAGTACTTATACACGTCATGTTGTCAAAATTAGACATTGATTCGAAATCTGCGTACGATGACAAACAAGATTTTAAAGAGCTACCTACATTTAATTCCTGTTACGAACTGCTTGGTCTTCGATGTCAATTACTTGAAACGCGTTTGAGTCCAACAGAAAGTATTTCATCTCAACATAATAAAGTTGTTCAAAAAGCACTAAGCTTTTCAAATCATTTGTGAATTTGAGCACGATATGTACTTATTGTCAGTCAAAAGACAATAAAAAATTCATTAGACGTTGCAATGATTACTTGACCATCACAGCTTCGCAAAGATTTGATTACGCTAAACAACATTCATTATGCATTAACTGTCTAAGTAGAGGCCATATTAATAGCAAATGTCAATCAAAATCACGATGCCGTGTGTCCAAAAGCCAACACCATACAACGCTTTATCGTTATACAACATCATCAACTGAAAATCCACCAATGGCATCTTCAGAAAAAAATAGCTCTCAGTCAGCTTCAAACTCAAACAATCAGGTTGCCACAACAAATTGTCTTCCAACTTCATTATTGGCTCGAACCACACACCGTGCGATTCTGCCAACAGCAGTCGTGTTAATTAAAGACGCATATGGAGTTTTTCAGCCTGCAAGAACACTTTTGGATTCATGCTCAGAAATAAATTTTATGACGCAGAAAACAGCAAAACGACTCCATCTTAAACAACAATTTAAGCACCTGGAAGTATCCGGCATATCTAATGTTTGTGCTCAAATTAAATTTGAAGTACAAGCCACGCTAAAATCACGAACAACATCATTCGAGTGGACGTCGCAATTTACAGTCACAAAGTGTATTTCGTCGTATCAGCCTGGTGAGAATCTGAATACAACCAACTGGAACGTGCCAACTGACATCGAACTCGCCGATCCTATGTTCTTTAAGCCACGAAAAATCGATCTGCTGATTAGCAGTGAGGTATTTTTTGACATTCTTCGTGATGGCAAACTGTCTTTAGGTGCAGATCTGCCCAGTCTCATTCATACAAAACTCATTGGACAAAACTTGGATGGGTTGTAGCTGGAAAGTTCGACTCAGCTTCAGCCACTCGTGCTTTCATTTGCAATGTAGTCACTCGACAGCCAACCGATGAACTTAATGAAGTTTTCTAAAATTCTGGGAAGTAAAAGAGTACGAGATCTCATAAATGCAATATTTGGATGAAGAACTGATGTGCGAGCAGCATTTTACTAAAAACACTAAAATTGCATCTGATGGTCGAGTACAGGTACGCTTACCGTTTAAAAGCTCATGTAGTTTGCTGGGGGATTCATTTCAGGCATCTCGCAGAAGATTTTTGGCACTGGAGAGGCGACTGTAATGCGACCCATTCATAAAGCAAATGTACGTTGACTTTATGAACGAATATTTGCGTCTCGGACATGTCACCAATTAGCGATTTCAAGCTGGAGCAACCAGGTTATTTTATACCGCATCATTCAGTTTTGCGACTTCAAAGCACGTAAACCAAACTTTGTGTTGTTTTTGACACGTCGGCAAAAACTACAAATAATCAATCGCTCAATAAATTGCTTATGGTTGGACCGACCATACAACATGGTCTCATTACTACATTGCTGGCTCTTTGCTTGAATAAATACGCTTTGATGGCTGACATCTGCAAGATGTATCGCCAATTTTGAGTTCATCCTGAAGACCGAAAATTTCAACGCATGGTATGGAGATCAGATTCCACTCAACCTTTACAGTTTTTTGAATTAAACACAATCACATACGGTACATCCGCCGCTCCATTCCTAGCTGTGAGATGTCTTTTTTACATTGCTGATTCATATGCAGATTTGCATTCGATTGGTGCTGAAGTTTTGAAGAATGTTCTATATGTCGACGACGTTCTTACGGGTGAAGATACCGTTCACGACCTTCAAATTAAAAAAATTGAAATGATCAACATTTTAGCAGAACCAGGGCTTCAACTTTCTAAATGGTATAGCAACTGTTCTGGCGTTGTGGAAGATCTTACTGATAGTGTACAAATTCGACCTGCTGAGAATATTACAAAGGCACTTGGCATGATATGGCAGCCACAAGAAGTAATTTTTTTGTTTTACCAAGATATAGGTTAGATAGATAGATTTTACCAATACATACCAAGATATGTATTCACTTCACGTGCACATAAATGCCAAATACGTGGCTTCGCGGATTCATCGCAACGTGCATTCGGTTGTTGTGTATATGTTCGTGCATTTTTAAACGGATCGTATAAAACAACATTGCTTATTGCGAAGTCCAAGGTGGCACCCGTAAAGGCACAATCATTGCCACGATTGGAATTATGTGCAGTGCTCCTGCTTACACGTACGTGGACAAAATTTAGAGATAAGTTTGGTGACCGTGTAGAGGATACATATTTTTGGACTGACTCAAAAATCGTGCTGCAATGGCTAAAAACACATGCATCAAAATTGAGTGCCTTCGTAGGAAACCGTGTCTCTGAAATTCAGAGCTGTATGCAAGACATTCCATGGCGTCATGTGCCTTTCAAATTTAACAACACTATTTGGGTTGAAGGTCGGAGTTTCTTAAGGAACGACATTAGCACATGGCCTACTACAGAAATTGAAGTTAGCATACTTGAAAATGAATGTCGCAAGGGAATGTCATTAAAATGTGACGTTATAACTACCAACTCGTTAATTGAAGAATTGTTTAAAAATCATTCATCCTATTCAAAAATTTTACGAATCATTTCATACATTCATCGTCCATTTAACAAGGTGTCTGCCGATACAAGTATGGAGCTTGCTCAGGTTAACCCAATATCTCATACTGAGATCGAAAACGCATTTTTATTCATCATATCTGACGTGCAACACAGGTGGTTTTTTAAAGAATAACTAATATTCGAAACAAGAGGCTACTAGCTCTGTCATTGCAAAAGTTGTCACCATTTCTATGCGAAATGACTATTTTTAATCAAACCGTACAAATTCTAAGAGTTGGTGGCCGACTTACGCAAGCGCCTATTCCTTTTGATGCCCGTTTTCCGATTTTGATGCCGAAAAGTCATCCATTCGTCTATTCTTTCGTCAATTACATACATTGCAAACATCTTCACGCTGGAGCATAAGTATTGATTGGTCTCATCCGACAGCGCATCTGGGTCATCAACGCTAGAAATGTTATCCGAAGAGTAGCGAGAGATTGCGTTCATTGCTTCAGATATCGACCAAGGCTAATGACTCAAGTCATGGGTGATTTATTATTATTATTCTTTATTCAGTCTTTGGAACAATTTCCTTACAGACTAGAGACTATTTACAATAACAATTAGGCTAAAGTAAGAATAAACTATTAATATAATTTTTAAAAACTTCTTTAGAAACGGCAAAATCAAAAAAAATTATTTAATGATAAATCATTATATAAAGACAAAGCCCTTGTAATAGGCTCATTTTTAGCATAATTAGTTCTAAATTGTTTAATAAAAAATAATTTAAAACGTCGCAGCTGCCTTGAAGGCACATTAAACATAATTTGTTCAAGCAGGGATGAACAATCAATATTTCCGACTAAAATATCGTATATGAAGACTAAAGAACTAACCTTCCGTCTCGTTTCTAGAGTTTTAAGACCCAAAAGCAAGCATCTTGCATTATACGAGGGCATAAAGTCAACAAATAAAGGTTGCAATGCAGTTTTAGAAAAAGATTTTTGAATCCTTTCCAATCGAAAAACGTGCGTGGCATAATACGGGTTCCAAATTATTGCTGCATATTCTAACCTAGATCTTACAAACGAATTGTAAAGACATTTGAAAGTGTATGGATCCTCAAACGCAGAACTATTTCTTCGTATAAACGCAAGCAAAGAGTATGCTTTAGGAATTATAAAATTTAGATGGTCAATGAATGTTAGCTTTGAGTCCAAGATAACTCCCAAGTCCCGTATAGTATTTACTGACTGTAATAGTGACTCACCCAGAGAATAACTGGAGGTAATAACATTAGAAACCTTAAAATAGGACATGTGAAAACATTTCTTTATATTTATTGGTAACCCATTAATACTGCACCAATTAAAAACATTATCCAGGTCTGACTGTAACGCTGTGATATCACCCGGGCAATATATTTCCTTAAACATTTTGAGGTCATCCGCATACATTAAAAATTGTGAAGATCTAAAGGAATTACAAATGTCATTAATATAAAGAATAAAAAATAGAGGGCCAAGTATACTTCCTTGTGGAACTCCAGACGTTGCAATAAATTTTGTGGTATTTACATTGTTTATAGAAACAAAACAAGAGCGAGAGCTCAAGTAGGATTTAATCCATTCTAGAAAAAATTAGTGGCATCCCATTTTAGCCAGCTTGGCAACTAGTAAATGAAGTGGAACTTTATCAAAGGCTTTTGTGAAGTCCGTTTAAAGATCATCAACTTTATTGCCCAGGGCAACAGAAGAAATGCAGAACTCCGAAAAAACAGCTAGATTAGTTACATTAGACTTCCCGGAAACAAAGCCATGTTGTTGAGAACATATAAAACGTTTAATAGAGCTTATCTTTGACAATACTTTCAAAAAGTTTTGAGACACTTGATAGCTTGGAAATTGACACATCATTTTTAGAGCCAGTTTTGAAAACTGGCGTAATTGCTGCAATTTTCCAACAATCAATAAAGGAACCCGTGGCTAAAAATTTATTAAAAATAGTGAAGAGGGGAACAGACAATACTTTTGCACATCTAAGAAGCACAATGGAAGAAATTCCATCACTGTCTGCTTTAACAGAGCTTTTCAAAGCTAACATCGCATTGAAAACATCACTTTCAGAAAAAGATAAAGATCCAAAGTCAACTATTCCATCAACATTAGCCTAAAAAGATGAATCAATCGCCGCTGTTTCTTCATTATAGTTGGATTTAAAAAAGTTTGCAAAAAGGCTAACAGTATCAATGAGTGTGGTTGATACTAAGAGTCACTCTTTTTGGATTGGATAAAATTCCAAAATGCTTTAGGGTTAGCACTGATATTATTTTCAAAGCGGTTTATATATATGGTTTATACAAAAACTTATTTAAGAAGTTGAATTCCCTCATATAATGCACATATTTGCATTTATGCTCAATTAGATTAGTTGATTTAAATAACTTAAGAAATTTGTTACGTAAATTTTTTAACCCTTTAGTATACCAGGGTAACTTATGAGTTTTATCCGGTAATCGCGAGATATTAGAAACACACACATCAAGAATACGTGATTTAAATAACTCAAAGCATTCTGTGACGTTTTTGTTATTAAAAAGTTCCCTCCAATTTAAGTTCTGAAAACATTCACTTAGTACTCAAAATTACAAGACTTAAAGTTCAAAGGATTGATTAAATTATTGTCATTTTCAACAAAATCATAAAAATCAACATTGAGGATAAGCGGCACATGGATATATTCAGATATATCAAATTTAATATTATTCGAAAGAAAAACTAAATCCAAAATTCGCTTTAAGCTATTAGCAAAATAATTGACTTGTAATAGATCCATACTGAGTAAACAATCAATAAAATAAATCTCATGAGCCAAATTGATATTAGTGGCAGTTAAAACTTTGTCAAAGTAACTCCAAACGATCTTGCTCAAATTAAAATCACCCAGGACGCATACATGATAATTACTATCTAAAACAGAACTAAAAGGTAAAATATTATCTGCATGCGCAGCATAGATACAATCAGAACTTTTAGGCGGAATATAAGAAACTTATATATACAACGATCCACGGGGACTAGCGATAACAACCCCAAGTTGATCCAGTAATGAATCCGCATTTTGCAACGAACATAAAGAGCATCAAAAAGAACGCTTAACTGCTACAAGCACACCACCACCACGTGTACAATCAGTTTTGACAAAATTTGTCTTTCCGAAACACCTGATAGATTGATGTGTCAAAAAATTCACCATCAAAGAAGTCATCATTGAGCCACGTTTCGACGAAAACAATAACATCAAAATCACCATCCGATGTATAAGTTAGCAGGTATCAGCTAACTTTGCCGTTCCACCGGAATTTATACACGCGCATCCGCTCGAAATCATTTCAGCAGCGTAAGCGCCTGCTTTCGTAATTCTATCTGAGTAACAATAAGCAGCAGTATCCAGCCAGCTCATTCGCAACAACAACAACAACAACAAGAATAAGCAGCTACAGCAACAGTAGTTTAGGGTATTTTAATGATGAAATTATTATTGAAAAATTAGTCTAAGATTTACCTCAAACCGTTACAGGCCGGTATAATCCGGTAAAAAAGTAAACTTAACTCAAAATTGTGTTTTATTTATTCGGACAAATAAAAGAAAATTAACTTATATTTGAAAATTGCATCAGATTTGGTACGAATCCCGCGATTTTTTATATTGCAACTCACATTGAGATCAGTAGACTGCAAGCGAGTTAAATCTTAGAAAATTTATAAAAGGTCTTGCTTTTACGTTCTCTTGCCAAAGAGACGGGCTAAGAATGGCTCCAAAAAACTCTTCCGAAACACCAAGTTTGAAGCTAACTCTGCGCAGGTCTTTCAGCCTAGCATCTTTCTTAATGAGCTTGTAGCAAAGCAATTTGTTCTTAGCAATGGACGCATGTTTATGAACATAGTTCATTATGCTCTCTCCAGAGACAGAGGGTTTGAATAACGGCAAGTGTACAAACTTCATCATATTCCCAGCAGCAACATCAAGATCATGATTATAATTGCAACCAACAATGACATCAGTGCGATTTTTTCGTTTCTTGCTCTCTACGGTAGACCAGGCAAAATCCATACTAGACTGAGTTTCAACGTCAGCAAGAGGTGCAGCATGTAATACCGAAGAGTAAGTTTGAGCATTCATATACTCATCTGTAGCAACAAAATCAGAGCGCGCCGTAGCAACAACAACATTAGCCGAAGAGAGCGAGTCATCCAAAACAACAACATCATCAGCAGCAACAACAGCAACAATCTCTAACATCAACACTCAATGCATTAGAATTTTCTAACAAAGCAGACGATAAAGCAGAAGGCGCGATTAACTGAGGTGCAGCATTAGCAGGTTTCCGTTTGCGTAAGCGAGACAAAGCTTCTTCACGAGTATTGCGTGTCGGTACGCATGGTTCAGCAACCATTTCAACAGGAACAGCTAGCTTGCGACTGCGCATTTGCTGAACAGCAAGAGAATCAACATTTGGGCTAGCCAAAGAGCACGACTTCCCAGCAACAACATTTGGCAAATTAATTTCTGGAGACACTCGGTCAGTGACCCCTACACATACACTTATCAATAATATAGATTAAAGATTGCAAATCTCGTTGGACAAATTGTTAACTTTTGATAATAAATCAATTGGCGTATTCAAACACTCTTCGCAGGCATACAAAATGTTGCGATTATTAATTAAAAGTTCAAACTGAATGTCAGTAAAACTATGACAGCGTTTATGAAATGCATTTTTACAATAAATACAAACAATAAAAGCGTCGCACGACAAGTCACTAACACACTTTGCACGCAGCATGAGGAATCAAAAAATACAACTAATCAGAACCACGTCAAATCAGAGACTGAAATTTACCTGTTGACCGGCTGAAAGAACAACGTCCTTTTCTAAATTGCGGCGTGGACTTCTGTGGACCGTTCGCTATATCATATCGCATCAGAAACAAGATACCGTATAAAACATACGTTGCTATTTTTATTTGTTTTGCATCCTAGGCAGTTCACATTGAACTTGCTTCAGATTTAAGCACTAATTATTTTATTAGTTGCTTATTTTATAAGTTTGTTGGTAGACGTGGGATTCCGCAGCGAATCTACTGTGATAACGCCACCAATTTCATTGGCGCTCAAAATAAATTAAAACAGTTCTATCATCGCTTTTTGGGCAATCCAGCTCTTTCTGACCTTCTTTAGTATTGCACGTCAACTGGCCTTGAATTTCGCTTTATACCACCTCGCTCTCCACATTTTGGCGGCCTGTGGGAGGCGCACTTAACTTATGAGGAACTTCTCACACTTGTAGTTGACGTTGAGGGCATCCTGAACTCGCGCCCTGTGGTCGCATTATTCAACGACCCTAATGACGGTGAAGCGCTCACGCCGGCTCATTTACTGATCGGTTCACAGCTTCTGAGCTTACCCGAACAGCAAGTGGATAGTGTAGTCGTTTCATACACCAATCGGTGGCAGCGAGTAACATACCTGAAGCAACAGTTTTGGCGACAATGGCAACGTGACTAAGTGGTTTACTGAAGAGTCCAGCATTCATAATGGTCAGCTCGTGATAGTGCACGATGACAACTTACCATCGCAGCAGTGGCTCCTCGCTCGCGTTACAAACACATTTACAGGACCTGATGGAAGAATTCGCGTTGCTGATGTGAAAACTGCAAAGGGCAATTTACGCAGAGCTGTGCATAAGCTAGCCCCATTACCTGCCTCAATCTTTGCTTGAACGGATTCTTTCAACGGTGGCAGGATGTTTGGTAATATCATTATTTAATTAATAGTATTCTTATTTCATTCAATTTAATTTAAATTAAATTCACAGTAACTTGCAAGGCATTGTAAAAACAACCTTGTTCTGAATTGTTCCCTTTAAGTTAGCCTATTTAGTTGGCAACACTCTTTTGTCTTTCTATATTGTACTAAAATTGAATTCGCATTGTTTCACACATTGAAATAAAAAGCAGTCTTGTTATAACCGCAAAAGAGTTTAGAGTCTTCGCATAATCATCAATCATATACTCTATTTTAAGTTTAATTACTTTGCTTATATTTATTAACCTATTGTTAAGCTAAGTCTGTAAAACAAATCCTTGTTTTTTTTCTATATAATTTATATATACTTACATATACTGAAAGTGTACATATGTAACGTGTGCTTCTTTTACTAGAAAAAGTTATCTTTAGAAATCTCACATTGAATGGTCTCGTGTGTCTACATAAGTCCAAATTTTTAAGAAACATTTTGGACTACACTTAATTCAAGTATTTCCTGTCGATGTATATATGCACTCCTTTTATCTGTTTATTGAAAACATTTTTTTTTTTTAATTATGCCGTACTCGTTACACTGTGCGCCGTTTTTTCCGGCGCGCCGATGCACAACGTAATAGCAATAACAATAAGTAGCAAATAACAGACAACATAAGAAAAAAAAACAACAAGTGCAGAAAGAAAAACTCACCGTGACAACTTTTTCCGGCGCACCAATGGAAACTCGAGAAAAAACAACAAATGCAACAATTGAGTAAAAAACAACCTCTTACTCCCCCCAAAAAACCAACAAAAGTTAGGATTTAAATAGAAAATAAATATTAGATGAAAAACTTTAAATAACTTATAAATAAATATAAAGTTAGAGTAAAATAATTGTAATTTTTTTTTGTAATAAAAAGAGTAACATATAATAATATGGGTCGTTACATCTATAATCGGCCTATCATTACCACGAGGTTTTTTTAAATAGGCTGAAACTTTTTTGATTGATTGGGCCTTCACCTCATAGAAAAACTGCAATAAAACTTTTTCGACCAATTATTTTTGTTAAAAAAAAAATTTTTAATTGTGTTCAAAAAGCTCGTAAATAAAGCAACAACATTAATTGATGAATATTAGACCTGTTCATTAGAACGTATCACCTTGTATGGCAGAAAAATAAACCTATATTTGACCCCGCATCAATTGTTAGACATTTAAAAGACATTTTCAAAAAAAACAAATTGATTTTTTGTAAATTTTGTCTGGTATTTTTTTTCTAGAATCTTTTTTTTGCGAATATTCAACCATCATATCTCAGTTCCTACTATATAATGAAATTCTTAAAATATCAAATAATTAAAGCTCATAAAAAAATATTAAGACCATGGGAACAAATGATATCGATAAAATTTATTTTTGGCGCAGTTCCGACCCATTTTATCCCACAAATAACACTATGCAATGCCCCATTTAAATGCGAATGCATTGAGTTAATTCGGAAGACGGGTGATAGTTAGTTGAAGTATGGAAAGATGGAGTAGTGACGGTGAAGATAAACTTACACAGATCAAAACTGCCGGGGAACACGCTCACAGGGAGATTATTTCACAATCTTACCGTGCGACTAAAAAACGAATTATCTCGGTAATGCGTGGTTCTATTGGGCACCGATGCAATGGTAAAGGGATGGGCTTGAAAAGCTGCCCGAGTAGACCTAGGAAATACACGAACTGGTGGCGTCAGGCCATGTACCTCCCTTGCACATTTCCCATGGTAGAACCTAAACAAAAGGCTTAGGGAACCAACATTGCGACGATGCCCTAGAGAGTCGAGAGAAGATGAAATATTTTCATCCCCTATCAAATATATCGAACGTCGTTGAATCCGGTCCAGAAGCTCCAAATATGATCTTGAAGCCCCTGCCCAAATGTGCGAATTGTACTCCATTTTCGGCCTAATATATGAGGTATAGAGCACGCGAAGATCAGATGAAGTCAAGTATTTCTTGCACCGTCTTAAAAAACCTAGGCACTTGGCTGCTTCTTTCGACACATCGAAAATGTGATCATTCGAACGAAGGTCTGATTGTATCGACATGCCCAGAACGTCAAGAGCATCTGACTCAACAAGATTCTCATCGTTCATATTCAGGGGTGCTAAGGGACAGTTCATTCGTTTGTGGGTTAACATGCAACACTGGGTCTTACTAGCATTAAATTCTACTCTATTAGCAAGACCCCACTCGAAGATTTTTTTAAAGTCATTATTAAGTGTGTCATTCATAATCTGCCTTTTTCTCTCAATCTCCAAAGAGTCAGGGCGTTTTTTGAAGAAATATGAATGACAAATGCTGCTGTCGTCCGCAAAAGAATGAATTGGGTTGTAGATCAACGACAGAAGGTCGTTGGCGATAGGACTGAACCCTGCGGTACTCCTGCGTTGATGGCGTGCTCATTGGACGAAATTCCGTCGACAACACGGATACTTCGGTCCTTAAGAAAACACGTGATTCACCGAGCAAAGTTACCACCGACACCATATGCAATTAGTTTCGACACGAGCGCTTTATGCCACACTCGGTCAAACGCCTTTGAAATATCCAAAGCAACAACCTGCTCTCACCAAATAAGTGAACTCATTGGATCCATTTTTCGTTGAGGAAAGCCATTAGGTCACCGGTAGAGCGGGTCCTACGAAAATCATACTGGCGATCACTAAGCAATTCATTGTGCTCCAGATACTTCATTAGGTTGAAGTTAATTATGCTCTCCATAACTTTGGCGAGCGTAGAGCATATCGCTATGGGCCGATAGTTTACAGGGTTCGTGGCATCGCCCTTTTTTGGTACTGGTTGGACATTTGCGACCTTCCAACAAGATGGAAATACTCCTGTCCTGTAGGAGATGTTGAAAAGGTTGCGCAAAGGCCGAGCCACTGTAGAAGCACACGCTTTAAGCACAATTGGTGGTATGCCATCAGGACCAGAAGCTTTGTTTATGTTGAGATTTGTGAGGACTTTTTTTACTGCTCTCGTTCGAAAATATATAAAGAACAAATAAATTTAATTTGAATTTAACCATTTTAAATTGTCGTCTTTTCATTTTTTGCACCAAAATGGATCCAAAAAAGGCTTTGGTTCCCCATTAGCTCCTTTAAGACAATTGATAAAAGTTAATTATATCGAGTTTTCATTCGCATACGTAGTACAAAAACAAAAAAAAAAATTGAACAAAATGCAGTTCCAAATGGACGACTTGGGCAATACAAACTTGCCAACAAAACGAAATATGGTGCAATACGCGTTGTTATAACAGCATCATACAAATATAAAACGTTGTAAATTTACAGAAAAAGTGTATGAAGATGTCTCAAAATTGTGGAATTTTGCAAAAATACCTATTGTGTCGAGAACCCATATTTGTAGATTGATTAATAATTTACTCAAGAAGTCGTCTCTTCAAATGAAAAACCCGCGTCTATTCCGTGCCAACGAATGGTATGTTCTCTTTCGAATTTTGCGTTGCAAATGCTGCATTGAAAATGGTGTTCCGTGCGTGTGCGTCGACGAGCTCAAAATACCAGAAAATTCAAAAGCTTTTCTCATTGATCAGTGCAGTGCTCGTTTGTGTTCAATACCAAATGAAGATGATGATGATGACCTCGCGAGTATATCTGCTGGAGTTTATGCAAGTGCTACAGCTGCCTGCAGTGCGACTGTATATACACCGTCTTCCGACAGTAAAGACGAATATGAGCTCGAAAGAAGTCAGATGGAGGATGCAGACATTCCAATGGAAAACGTCCAACTCAAAATAGCCAACATTCGCTTACGGTATTTTTGTTCTGCATTAGGCCGGAGTGATACATCAAGCCGCCATGGTACATTGCACGCCTCCATGCTAATAAGGACTTACAAAATGCCATTGCCGCAGAGGAATCTATAGCCGCTGACGTACGCGATTTAATGGGAAAGATGCTTGATGACATCGTAATTGACAAGAGCAAAGTTTTCCGTGAACGGCAAAAGTTCCGCAAAGAAGCGAAAACGGCCGCACAATGCCATGTTTTTTTAACCTGCATCTCTTTCGAGGGAAAAAAAGCGAACTTTAAAAACGAGCAATGTCGAAGTGATCGAAGAGCACATCACCATTTTAAAAGAAAGAAAGTGAAAATTTATCGGCTACGCCACGCCTTCGGAAGGATCTGCAAGGCAAATACAAACTGCAATAGTTGACTTTTTGTTGAAAGACAGTTACAATTTGGACAACTTAGTAGCGATCAGTTGCGACAGCACTGTCACAAACACCGGGTACAAAGGGGGTGTCATAAAGTGCTTCGAGTCTTTAATGCGCAGACCACTTCAATGGTTTATCTGTCTGCTTCACTTTAACGAGCTGTCATTAACTGCGCTACTGAGAACATGGCTTGGAAGACAGAAGGGCCCTGGGCTGTGGCCAGGAGAAATTGGTGTCGGAATAAATTTCGGATCACTGAGCCACCATGTCTTCAGTTTTTTACTCAAGAGCAGTTGACTGATCTGCAGTACTCGGATGACATTATAAAAATTCCAGAGGAGCGTTATAGTAGACATTAATTTTATGAAATAAATGACATAATATTGATGTCATATATCAAATCGTATTTACCATGTTATATGTTTTAACTGATTACCCTTGTCACTCGCAAAACGCCTAGCGTTAAGTCCAAATTGTGCACAAGTCGGCCACAGCAGTCACTGACAAAAACCGTTTGGGGCACATTTTCTCAAAGCTTAACAGTTACGAGCGCTACAGCCAACTTGAATCACGAAAAGATTTAGAAAATTAATAAAAAGTCGAGTATTAGGTGACGAACATTTTCAAAGTGTTATTTTTCGGATAAAATGGGTCGGAACTGCGCCGAAAATAAATTTTATCGATATCATTTGTTTCCATGGTCTTAATAGTTTTTTTTGAGCTTTAATTATTTGACATTTTAAGAATTTCATAATATAGTAGGAACAGAGATAAGGTGGGTGAATATTCGCAAGCAAAAAGATTCGAGAAAAAAATTGATAAAAAATCAACAAGTACACACAAAAAATTTTGAGAATCGGACAAGAAACACCGAAGATATAACAAAAAAGCCAAAAAAGCACCATAGGGACCATTTAAAAAAAATTCAAATATAGGGTCAAATATAGGTTAGTTTTTGTGATACGGTCTACTGTTCATATTGGCATTTTTATCTCCAATTTTTGCTCCCTCACACAATCTGAATATTTCGGCTATAAAAATGAGATTTAAAAAAAAATTCATAAAAAAGTATAAACTGGGACGTCTCTCTCCAAAAATTGATATTTTAAGAAAAATTCAATTGTAAAAATTATGACTTTTTATAAATAACCTGAAAATGATGAATGAAATGAATGAATGAAATGAAATGAATTTGGGTATGGTCAATCGCATGATGAAATAAAAATGTTGACTTTTTAATGATTTGTATAAAAAAAAACGAAAAAATATAAAAATTTTTACGTAATTTTGACTTTGAATTAAGGATTTAGATTTCTTCTCCGCCAAAAACTAAAACTGCCTAGCCTTTGTTCTGAAAAATTTTATTACCTTTCAAACAAATAAAAACTAGATCCGAAACATTTACATTAGTGTTTCTAAAGCTATTTTTCCGAACCTCTATTTATAAAAAAGAATCAAAATTCAACCACATATTGGATTTACTATATTATAAAGTAAACAGTGTTTTTAAATTGATAATTATTTATTTTTAAACCATTAAAATATTAATTTTAAGCAGAAAAATTTATTATTTTAATAAAAAAAAAATACAAAAATAAAACAAATTTCACATATTAGGTATTTCGTCACCGACATTTTTGTTTCAATTTCGTGCTACTCTTCATAAAACTTTTTAATTGCATTTTTATTCTTATTCTTTTGTTTTATTGGAATATATGAACTGTTCCAAATCGTTATTATTTTATTAGTAACTAGTTCAGTGCCTTAAGAGAGAGGTAGCTTGTCTGCATTATGTAAATAAAATAAACGTGCTATAACCTAGTGATTTGATGGAAGGGGAAAAACCACAAGGTCAAGGACAACCAAGGATGTCCTAAAAATCATAAATAATTATATATAATAAACATGATGCACAAATTTAACAAAAGTTAAGTACAGAAAACACATGAAATTTCATCTTTCGTACCAATTAAGAACACTATCCCAGCACTCATTTTTTCCCCTATTTTATTTTCACAGTGCAAGTTGCACAATGTTACACTAATAATCTGCACTCTCCGCTATGCAAGGAAACGATTGTTAGCAAGAAATCTGATGGCAATAATTTAAAATTAAGATACGTGTACATTTTAAAAAAAAAAATTTTTTTTGTATACATACATACATGTTATACAAATAAACATACAGATTAAATAATAGTTAGTATTATTAACCGCTTGTTTTTTAAAATATATGCCAAATTTCGAAAAATAAAATCTTAAAATGCGATTTCCTCGAAACTAGTTATTTTTTTTAAACGGTTCGACACTTAATACGAAATCAGTTGGTTCAATCAATGAATGAATCTTCGTGCATTTTGATCATAATTTTGTCCTTTAAGCATCCCTCCTAAATTCAAATACCTACTATTTTTTCTTTCTCTCTCTTTTCCCTGTTTTTTAACTTTTTACTCTAACTTTTACCATAATTTTAAAAAAACTTCGGGGATCGTGCGTAGGGAGAGAGTTGCCGAATTAATGGTCTGTACTTTAAAATTACATTTAATTTTTTTGTTTCAGATACATAGGAAAGGACATATCCATCGAACCGTTTTGGATGTATTTTTTTTAATGTCATTTTCAGCGCCCTCTATATAAAAAACAGAAAACTATTAAAAAAAAACTTTATAAAGTACTATTTATGTACAATAAGCTATATAAATTTGAAAAAAATTTGAAAAAATAGTAACTCCTTGTATCTAAAAAAATTTTTGAAAAAGCTCCTTTATTTTTTGGTTGTTACACGTGCCTAATGGCATGAAAAACGTAGATTCACTTAGATTATACTCAGGATCAGGGTTTCTAACTTACTTTTCTTAGGTATGAAATGCCATATTAGAGCTAAAAAAGTGCCAAATAAAAAAATAAAAGTTCCAATAAAAGGTGCCAGTTTTTTTTTAAATTATAGTGAGATTTCACTTATTTTATAAAACAGAAAAAAAAATATATAAGCAATGCGACTCAAAATGAACACATGTATGTAAATCTATACTATTATATAAAAATGAAACTTAGGTCTTGTCCAATAAGTGAAAAAATATGATATGCCTAATAAGCGAAATTTTTTTTTTTAAGATAATATCTTTAAGCAAAAACTTAAAAACTACGTTATGAATTTAAGATGAATAACTCAATGATTTAATCAATATGAAGTGATATTTTGCAATTTTATAACTAAGAAAATTATTTATTTACCAGTTTTAAATTATTTTTAATATTTTCTTACATCCTCTTATACACGGGTATTAATCCGTCTGAGGATTCCAGTAACTTTAATTTTATATATAATTATAGTTACTATTTTTAAATAAAAAAAAAAAAAAAAAAAAAAAAAAAAAATTTCTTTTATTTTTGTATCTTTTTTTTATTAAAATAATAAATTTTTCTGTTAACAGTTAATATTTTGATGGTTTAAAAGCAAATAATTATCAATTCAAAAACATTGTTGCTTTATAATATGGTGAACCCAAAATTTGGTTGAATTTACTTTTTTTTAAATAAAGATTCAGAAAAATCGCTGTACAAACACTAAGGTAAGTGTTTCGGATCTAGTTTTTAATTGTTTTGAAAGGCAATAAAATTCTTCAGAACATAGGCTAGTAATTTTTAGTTTTCGGCGGAGAACAAATCCAAAAACTTAATTCAAAGACACAGTTACATAAACATTTTTATATTTTTGTAGTGTTTTTCGGAAAGTCAACTTTATTGCTTAAAAACCCCCAATTTTTATTTCACCATTCGATTGACCATACCCAATGCTTTTAAAACTTGTGTACTTAAAAATAAATTTTGTTATTGTTATTGTTATTGTTATTGTTATTGTTATTGTTATTGTTATTGTTATTGTTATTGTTATTGTTATTGTTATTGTTATTGTTATTGTTATTGTTATTGTTATTGTTATTGTTATTGTTATTGTTATTGTTATTGTTATTGTTATTGTTATTGTTATTGTTATTGTTATTGTTATTGTTATTGTTATTGTTATTGTTATTGTTATTGTTATTGTTATTGTTATTGTTATTGTTATTGTTATTGTTATTGTTATTGTTATTGTTATTGTTATTGTTATTGTTATTGTTATTGTTATTGTTATTGTTATTGTTATTGTTATTGTTATTGTTATTGTTATTGTTATTGTTATTGTTATTGTTATTGTTATTGTTATTGTTATTGTTATTGTTATTGTTATTGTTATTGTTATTGTTATTGTTATTGTTATTGTTATTGTTATTGTTATTGTTATTGTTATTGTTATTGTTATTGTTATTGTTATTGTTATTGTTATTGTTATTGTTATTGTTATTGTTATTGTTATTGTTATTGTTATTGTTATTGTTATTGTTATTGTTATTGTTATTGTTATTGTTATTGTTATTGTTATTGTTATTGTTATTGTTATTGTTATTGTTATTGTTATTGTTATTGTTATTGTTATTGTTATTGTTATTGTTATTGTTATTGTTATTGTTATTGTTATTGTTATTGTTATTGTTATTGTTATTGTTATTGTTATTGTTATTGTTATTGTTATTGTTATTGTTATTGTTATTGTTATTGTTATTGTTATTGTTATTGTTATTGTTATTGTTATTGTTATTGTTATTGTTATTGTTATTGTTATTGTTATTGTTATTGTTATTGTTATTGTTATTGTTATTGTTATTGTTATTGTTATTGTTATTGTTATTGTTATTGTTATTGTTATTGTTATTGTTATTGTTATTGTTATTGTTATTGTTATTGTTATTGTTATTGTTATTGTTATTGTTATTGTTATTGTTATTGTTATTGTTATTGTTATTGTTATTGTTATTGTTATTGTTATTGTTATTGTTATTGTTATTGTTATTGTTATTGTTATTGTTATTGTTATTGTTATTGTTATTGTTATTGTTATTGTTATTGTTATTGTTATTGTTATTGTTATTGTTATTGTTATTGTTATTGTTATTGTTATTGTTATTGTTATTGTTATTGTTATTGTTATTGTTATTGTTATTGTTATTGTTATTGTTATTATTATTGTTATTGTTATTGTTATTGTTATTGTTATTGTTATTGTTATTGTTATTGTTATTGTTATTGTTATTGTTATTGTTATTGTTATTGTTATTGTTATTGTAATTGTTATTGTTATTGTTATTGTTATTGTTATTGTTATTGTTATTGTTATTGTTATTGTTATTGTTATTGTTATTGTTATTGTTATTGTTATTGTTATTGTTATTGTTATTGTTATTGGCACGTATGTAAAATTTACATATATAGAAATGACTAAAAAAATGTATTCATAAGTAAAGTTTAAAGTAGTAAACTAAGTTTAAACTACAAAAGGAGTTCTGGTTAAACCAGAATTGAACTGTCCCTTAATCTTTTTTTTTTTTTATATATTCCATCTGTAGCTAAACTAAGATCAATTTTGACCAAGGTTTAATTTAACTTAAGTTAAACAAAGTTAAAATGACCACTGAAAAACTGGACTTAAGTATGGTTGACAGTACTTTTTGACAAAATACCTTATATACGTATATTTATAACGATACTTTGGTGTAGATATGTTTGTGAATATTATTGCCCTTTTCCATTAATTACATCGAAAAGGTGTATTCTATACATTTTTCTACACAGCACTAAAGGTACTAATTACAGAACTGAGGCCATCAGGCAGGTATTTAAGTAATGTGGCCTTAAGCATATTAGATAAGTATAGGATAGTTTCTGACTCACTATAGTCTTTTACGAGTTAGAAACTTTGTATCGTAATATCTGGATTTAGTTGCTTGGGTAGTGATTGACTGCTTGATGGACTCTATGAAAGATCGAGTCTGTATTAAGGCGTATTCTGATAAGTCATTATTCAAGTTTGGTGCCATTTGGCATATGGTGAAGATTCTTTAATACAGGTATTTGTAAGATAACTGTTTTTCCTCTTTGAAATAGGTTGTCTGGTGTGAAATTGACTAAGGTGATAGTTGACAGTCGCTGTTTGAATTATCGCTTTTGAAAACCACACTTAAATAGCTGTTGCCTGATCTCAGTAGGAGAACAGTGATTGTCAATTTGATAATCGCCTTACATGGAGCAAAAACGATGATTTTAATTATTAACTATCAATAATCATTTTAGCCGATTTCGTCCCTGGATTCTGATAGCGTACTAAATAGTTTGAAATGTTGACTCTTTTCCGTCAAAATTTGGCAAGAGGTTAACTAAAGGCTAGTTAGATTTTAAGGGCCGATGTTGATTTTGAATAAAACACAAATTATTTAAGAAATTACTGTAATTTCTTTTTATTATGATAAGATTGGTATGGTTCAATTATGTATGGAACAAAATATCGGCCAAATGGCCGCCGTGACCTCGGCGGCACGACTCCATCCGATATTCCAAATTTTAGATGTTGCTGAGGTATAAGTGAGGTTCTATGCCGTTGATGTGCCGAATTATCTCATCCTTTAGCTCTTGAATTGTTGTTGGCTTATCGAGTACACCTTTTCTTTCAAATAACCCCAAAGAAAGAAGTCCAACGGCGTCAAATCACATGATCTTGGCGGCCAATTGACATCGCCACCACGTGAGATAACACGGCCATTGAATTTGTCGCCCTAAAGAGCCATTGTTTCGTTAGCTGTGTGGCAAGTGGCACCGTCCCGTTTAAGCCACATATCATCCACATCCATATCTTCCAATTCGGGCCATAAAAAGTTCATTATCATCTCACGACAGCGAACACCATTCACAGTAACTGCCTGACGGCTCTTCAGCCACACTTTCGCGAACAGCAGCAATATTTTCTGCAGTACGAGCTGTACGAGCATGTACTGGTGCTTTCACATCTCCTACATACCCGGTTTTGACGTTTAAATTGACCGAAAAAATCACAAAGTGTACGATATGCATTTTGATTTGAACGCCCATTTTCATAATAAGCCTGAATAACTTTAACGCGTTGCTCGATTGTGTATCTTTCCATGGTTCAAATTGAGTTAGACTGAAATGGACTGAAATTGAGAAATGCCAAATGAAATGCAGAAAAAAACTTGACGTTTAGGTGTGGTTCACATTCAACATCGGCCCTTAAAATTTAACCACCCTTTATGTTTGCGGGATAATTTCTTTACAGATCCGTTTTAGTCACATCGCAACTAAAAGCAAGGAAAGCAACTGAATTATGTTTCAGAGCCTATGTTCCCATACTCTTAGTATGATAAGACCTAGGCTAATGTTGATTAGGTAGATTATATGGGCTTATTGTTTTGGAGGGCATAAGCCAGATGCTTGTGCATTTTAGAGCATAAGCCAGATGGGTGTCTATTTTTGTGATGTTAACCGTGTTGTGGAGTATTCGTTTACAGTTTAGAGTTTAGACCAATTTTCGTCTTTGCATATCTTCAGATATGCCTACTTGTAGATTACCTTCTACAGATAAAATATCATAACTCTCGAACGAGATGTTCGATATTTTTGAAAAATTTAGAATCGAATGCTTTTGATGGCATTTCTTTTAAAAGAAATCCTTTAATTAGATCAGATATAAAATTAGTTTGAAAGATATAAATTTTTTAAAAATTATAAAAAATTTGAAAATTTCAGCAATGAAGAGGAACAAAAAACTATTTTTTGATTTTGCTTAAACTTTCAAAAAGTGATATTTTATTTTTTAAAAACTGAGGAAAAAAGGAGGTGCGATTTTGCGTTTTTTGTCTTTAATTCAATTATATGTGATGTTTTTCGCCTAAAATTAAAATTTGTTAATTGAGTCATTTATACATACTTTGTGAGTCTGCTGTGGGATAAATTTTAAAAAGAAATGAATCATGTTTGATAGTTTTAGAAATTTCTGAATAATTATATTTTCAATATGAATTTAATTATTAAATTCCCGTCTTTATTTCAAATGTTATTCAACATTAAACATTGCATTTTTAGTGATGTTAAATTTACTGAAATTGGAAAACCGTAAATTATTTTCCAACTTTGAGAGTGAATAGCTCCAAAAACTATTTTTTGTTTTTTTTTTTTAATTGTTTATATGTTATTTATCAACTTATTTAAAAAATATGTTGAAAAGATAGAGGTGCGACTTTGCGTTGTTTTATTTTTACGTAATTTTTCGTAAAGGGTATTTTTGGGTAATTTTTGGTAAAATTTACATAGAAAATCACGTTATTCCATTTTGGGAAAAAATTTTTAAGCTTAAAGGAGTAATGCTTTTTTTCCTTGGGTATTAACGCAAGAAAAAAAATGTTTCGTAGAACCTATTCGCCTGAAAAGATGTGGTCCGTAACCGTTGAATTATCGGAAGGAGTTGAGATAATTACATGAAACTTGGTACACATGTTCATATGCACCCATATTCCTGGACAAATGATAATTGTTAGAAAACAGTTAAAACAGTAAAACAAACGAACACGCCCACCTCCCATACAACCCACAACAGTGTAAATACTATAAAATGGCTTATAATTGAGGTACATATATAAGATTTGGTATGTGTAAAAGTTGCATCAAAACTGCAAAATATGCAAAAAATGGGCTTAGTCCGCCTGCAAAAATGACCACTTCCAATACAACCCTCAACGATTAAAGCTATTAAAAGTGTTAGATAGTATATGAGTTAGAGAGAGAACATTTTAAATGAGAGTATATATGATCGAATCAAGTTTTGTGCCAAAAAATCCGCTCACATAAAATATGCGTAAAATTGGGTACAGTTATTTTCAAGTTGGTCTAACCCGTACTTATTTATACAAAATAGAGCCGCATTAAATATTTATATTACAAACTTTGTGAATGCACACCTTTTTAAAAAATTGTACTGCATAGTTTTAGGAGGCAAATTATTTTTGATATCAGTCTTTCTGATTGTCAAAAACATATGGGTCATGCCGTTATCTTTAAAATAAACAAAAGTATTTTGACCTAATTAAATCAAAGTCTTTCAAAGCTATCATATTTATCAAAATATTCTCAGTGCAGTGAAGTTAACCAGTTTTGAAATGTAAAAGGTGAAAAATTTCTCACATTGATTGAATTTATTTTTTGCTAACAAAACAATGTTTTAGAAATGGCACCACCACTTTTTATTAGAAATGTTTTCAATTTATAGAAACAATCAAGGATTGATTGTACTATTTAAAAGCAAGAGGAGAATATAGAAACATTTTTAATATCTTACTATTCAGTGGCTTTTTTTGAGTAATGATACTCTTAACAAAGTTCACTTAATTGTTTTTAAATTTAATCAAGAATTTAATGATTGCCTCCAATCTCCTCTTATTTGTTTTACTGACAGGTTAGATGTTGTAAGTTCATTGGCGTTTTAGTAATTTAACTCAGATTCTCCTGAAACAGCAAGTTGGCTTCTTTAGTTTAAACTTAAGGGCTCTGGAGAATTCGAATTAAAGTAAACCTGAAATATTTATCTATAGTTAATTACATAAATTCAAGGGACCCAGTACCAGTAGAGGCATACGGAATATATCACACTAGATACTTCTTCTTTTAGAAAAACTGAAACGAAAGGGGGTAGAAAACCAGTGAATTTCGAAGAAGCATCCAATCGAACAAAGCGCCGAAAAGTTCAGCATTAGTCAATGAGAAATCGCCAAAAGAAATTGAAAGTGCAGCTAGTTTATTAGCCAAAAGGAAAATTATTGAGTCGACAAATCAATGTCTGACACCATTTCAAGCACTTGGCCTATATTATGACTTGAAATTATCGGTAAGGCGTTATAGAATATTGCGTTCGGTTGTAAACAATCTTCATCCTGAATGTTTTCCTGATTACAAAATAATTGAAACGCCTATTTTTAGTACAGTTTCCGACGGTAAGTATACAAACTTAATTACCAAATTTCAGCCTTATACTAACAAAATAGTCTGAAATCTACCATTTTCATTGATTTGTGGGCGGTAAAAGAGGGCATGAAAACCCATTCTTGGTACAATTGCCGAAAGTTACCATACAAACGAAATTACCAAATTTTAGTCTCATACAATCGGAACAGTCGGAAATATTGCATTTTTATTGATTTGTGGGAGCGTGGTTAAATCTAAGTATGCAATTACCTATTATAGGGCGCAAGTAATACACGTTTTAAGCTTGAGTGATGTCCGTTCAGCCGTTAAGATTTGTATAAAAGTCAAAAAAACACACAAACAAACAGATAATAATTTTTATTAATATAGATTATCTATAATATTTGGTAAAAGTTGCATTACTTGCTGGGTTCCATTACAAAGTTGTGGAGGTTTTAAATTGCGCAATAACATAAGAGGCAGAATAATTTTAAATGTTAGCGTATGTGGGAGAAGGCCGCATGAATGTAATGAATGAAAAAATTCACTTGGATAGTGAACCACACCATCTTCATTAACAATCGTATCGATTGACTTGTACATCCACATCAACAACAATAGCTCACCACATAAACATGCGGCAGATTTTTGACGCAAATTTCCGATATCTGGGTAAACATTTAAAACCAAATTGTCTATAATCGAAGCGCATGTACACAATGTATCTGAAACATGAAGCAATCCATTGTCAAGAGAAATGTTCCCTTTCCTATTTTTAGTAAAAGAGCAAATATAGCGGCATCGTGATCTTCTATTAAATGGACACGCATATTTGTTGTGAATTGAAGTTTCTTGACACTTGATTTCTTCATGATAACTCTTACTGTATCAGCTCGGTTGGCTTTAAGTACAACCGGTAGTGTTTGAACGAAGTCGTCAGAGAATAAAAAAGTTACACCACCAACCACACGACCTGATGACCTAACATCTTCTAACATGGCATTAACAGCATCGATATGGGTCTTATGTGTCATCCCAAACAACTAATGATGCTTCTTTGAATACTTTTGCAATAGCACCGCTTTTACGAATTGAGCATGAATGTGTTGTTTTGCATGGTGAAACTGAAAGCCGCAACTTAAACGTTGAGAGTAGTTCAAGCGCCACTTAGAAGTGTTGCTGCGATTCCGGACAATGCTACTGCAATTGCAATTTTTAGTACATGACGAACTTTAGCAAGAATTATATTAGTAAGGAAGTAAATGTTTGTTGTTCCACTTCATTATTCGTTACACTTTGTAATATTTGTTGTCGCCTTTTATCTGTTCTGGAGTAAATTTTAGTTCCTCCTCAGATATATCTACTTCAGTATTATCTCTTTGGGGTTCTGGCAAACCGAAATCTTTTCAACGTTTTCCAAGCATGTAAATCGTACTCTCAATCGAAGCCAAGCCCTCGTTAAAAAAAGTAACGTATCATTGTAACGTATTTCCTGATTATTTTGTTGTGAGCGACGTTTGTGCAAAATATCATCGCAAAATTGATTCTTGAAATCGTTCCTCAACTGTAACGCGTTAAACATTTGGCGAAGAATCAGCATTATTGCAAACAACTCTCTGAGTCGGAAAGCTTTTTCAGAGATGGCGGCATCAGACAGTGCATTTCTCCAATGGAACCATCTACAGTTCTTAAATAACACAGTACGAGTACAACACATGATTTTGGGACTCAATTCTGAGAACTGCACGTGAAAGTAGCCCCGAAAAAAAGAAGTTCTGCATCATTCGTTTTGTCAAGTTACATGCCATAATAATTGAATATCGATTTCACGTTAGTAAGTATCGTATAGGGGAATTTGTCACGTTTTAGGCTATTTTGTTTGACATAACTTGAGAGCCACTAGTCCGATTTAGCTGAAACAAATTTAAAAAAATTAAGAATTACAATTCCTTTCCTTTTATCTGTTCACATAACATTTCCCTACATAAGCAACAGTTTCGCAGTTATAAATAAATGTATGAAGAAAAAAAATATTTCTTGCCTGAAAATTAAAATTTTTTTTTTAGATTCGTAAAAAATCCAAAACTGAAAAAAGTGTCAAGTCCTATTACTTTCACGTAAAGTTACATAACATATGAACAAAATGAGACATATATCATGAAAATCAATGTACGCGTTTCGCTTTTATTCACAATTAAGTAAAGGTATGAATTTCAAAAATTTGCTCAAAATTCTTTGGAAACAACATTGATGACTTTTGAGAAAAACATTGAGAACATTTTCAATTATTGTCAATATCCATCCTCGTTGAAGTGGACGTTTGTGGTTCTGATGATCTTCTTTTATTCGTAGGTTGTTCATATTCATGTTCTGAGTCTGCATCATCATCCGAGATAGACATAATATTCAAGGGCATGTTTTGTTCAGTTTGTCCACCAAAATCTTCGGTGCGTTCATCTTCAAGCTGCATAATTTTAGAACTCCACTAACAAACCTCCGCAAGCAATGCATCTAATTTTTTGCCTTTGAATCGCCCTTCCATTGGCATGGTCACCTGGTGGAACCTATCTCCTTGGTCGTCTGATTCCTGAGTTAATTGTGCCAAAAAGATATCAAGGTGGAAATACATGAAATGTAATTTTAACGTCATGGATGCATTGATTTTTTCAAAATAATACAGCAACTTCTCCAATCGTGACTGTATGTCATCTCGCTGTACACGGTTCTTTGTTAAAACGCTTTCGATGACTTGTTTCAATGCGTCCCATGCACATAGGTGGTTATATTGGTTCGAAAGCACATTTGTGAAAGATTCGGGATATCATGGCAGTAAGTGAACGTATTTGCTTCGTCAACGGAATAAAATTTCTGAAATTCAGCTTGGCGTTTTCGGTATGAGTTTTTTACGCTTCAAAAATGATGTCAAAAATTCTGAATTTTTTTTTTGTCCCATCTTAGCCACAATTTAATCCATTTCCATTTGTGTTAGCGGATGTGGTGCATTATTTTCAATATCGGGTGTCCAATCAGCATCATTCAAATTGGTCGGATTAGTGAAAACGGTTTCGGCTTGCAGGGACACAGTACCCAGACTCGAAGGTTTAGGTGTATCGGTATCAGCAGCGCGCTTAACTGGAAGTGTGGCAGTAAAAGCAGCAATGTTCACTTTTGTTTTCAATTGTTTTTAGTTTAATCCATGACGATAATTTATGCATGCGTAGCACCTGGATTCATCATGTCCAGTTAGGTCTTCCACCCAAATTACTGGCTTCATAAAAGACAACCTTACACCTTTTCCATGTATCCACATTATAAGGGTATTATAAAAATTTATGCACACTGTGTTCGGCGTAAAACTTGCACCACTTAAATCTGCTTCATCAAAATAATGACAATACGCTGTTTTGAATTCCTCAGTAAACAATTTTTTTCGATCCTGTTTGTCTATTTTTGGGACGATATGACCACAAGCGTAACAAAAATAATCCAATTTTGGGCACTTGTTATTTTCCATATATTATATATTTTGTTCTTATTCACTTTTAAGAACCGGAAAAGAATTCACTTGTACTTTTTGCGTTCGTCGACACTTGTTGAATGACAAAAATCGATCAGTGAACACCTATAAATACTACGTACTTTTCAATATTTTACTGACAGGTACTTATGAATGGACGCATCCAGGTATCCAACGGAAAAACACACATCATTAAAAAAGTGCACGTCCCTTTTTTCCCTTTAATTGACTAAACGGAGTACCTACCATAAAAAACAAGAACAGGAATTCAGCGTCCACGCACATTTATAATCGTTTATTAGTTTGCTAACGCAATCATAAAAATGAAATAACCCTTTGTTTATTACTCATTTCTTTTTTAATTCTGAGAATCATAAAAAAATCATCAACTTTTTTCCAAAGAATTTTGTACATATCTCGAGCAAATTTTTGTAATTCATACCTTTACTTAATTGTGAATAAAATCGAAACGCGTACATCGATTTTCGTGACCTATGTCTCATTTTGTTCATAGGTTATGTGACTTTATGTGAAAGTCATAGGACTTTACACTTTTTTCCGTTTTGGATTTTTTATGAATTTAAAAAAAAATTTTTTTTTTCTTCATACATTTATTTATAACTGCGAAACTGTTGCTTATGTAGGGAAATTTAATATGAACAGATTAAAGGAAAGGAATTGTAATTCTTAATTTTTTTAAATTTGTTTCAGCTAAATCGGACTAGTGGTTCTCGAGTTATGTCAAACAAAATAGCCTAAAACGTGACAAATCCCCCTATAAGATTATTATGGCATGTAACTTGACAAAACGAATGATGCAGAACTTCTTCTTTTTGGGGCTACTTTCACGTGCAGTTCTCAGAATTGAGTCCCAAATTAATGAGCTGAAAAATGTTGTACTGTGTAAGTGAAACGTGTAGGACCCTTTATATGTTCCAACGATGGTAAAAGTATTCAGAATAATAACAATGATTCGTCTAAACTCTACCTAGAGCCGGTATTTAACTTCAACCCATCCTTCAACATTTTGTGCTCGTTTCCGTAGATTCTATTTCTTTAGTGTTCATGTATAATATGAAGAAACTTGGCTGCTGAGCAAGGTCTTCGTGAAATCATCACACGAACATAGTCTAAAAAAAGCAGTCAATGTGACTTCAGGTATTTTTTGAATGTAATAAAATGAAATCGTCTCAAGTCGACTCAAACCTCCAAGTGGTGTTTCCTGGGCAACGGCAAACTGGCATCCGTCAGTTTGACGGCTAACTTTAGCGGCGGGTCGATCCATAGACCTTAAACATGTAATGTTCGCAGGGTTTGGGTCCCGCCACATTACTACTACCCAATGAAAACTAAACCAGGCTCGGATAAGAACTTTTAGAACCCCAATTACGTTGACGACCACCGCAAACGAAAAACGGACAACGATTTACGGATATGCACCTGGAATGTCCGGACCCTTTATAGGGATGGTGCCATTATCCAACTGGCGGAAGCCCTCAAAACAATAAAATCTGACATCACCGCCATCCAGGAAATGCGATGGAAAGGGCAAGGCTGCTCTAAACAAGCACACTGCGATATCTACTACTGCTGCCATGCGGAGAAGCGCTAATCCGGATGTGGATTCGTCGTTAGCTGGAAACTACGCCACCTTGCTTCCCGGTTCACACCTGTGAACGAAAGATTGGCCACGATCCGCATCAAGACAAAATTTTTCTACATTAGCCTTATTTGCGCGCACGCCCCGACGGACGAAAATGACTATTCTAAAAAGACTATTCTACGATAGTCTTGAGGACGTAAATGACCACCTTCCGGTCCATGACGTGAAAATAGTCCTCGGCGATTTTAATGCGAAAGTCTTAAGGGAAGGCATCTTTGGCCCAACTGTCGGTCAGTTCAGTCTTCACGAGACCACCACGAACAACGGTCTAAGACTGATCGACTTCGCCGCGGCACGAAACATGGTAGTAGCACCAGATTTAAGCACCTCGGCATCCACAAGGCCACCTGGCTGTCCCCGGATCAAAAAACGCGAAACCAACATTTGCGTACATTTCGGGGGGTCAACATTGACTCCGAACATTATCTTGTTGCAGCCAAGATCTGCATGCGATTATGCAATGCGAAGAACATACGCACAGGAATGCAACGAAAGCTAGATGTCGCTAAGCTGCAATTACAACGGACTGCCGAAGCCTACTCCGCTCAAGTCTCGGTTAAGCTCAACCAACCAACCTCTGGACTCGACGACGCCGGCGAACTTTGGGTGCATATATCCCACTCCATGCGCGCTGCCGCTGCAGAAGTCATTGGTTTCCGGTGCCCGCAACCTCGGAACCAATGGTACGATCAGGAAAGTTGCATCGAGACTGCAGTAAAAAACGCCGCATACAGAAAAACGCAGCAGTAAGCTGCAACGCGAGCCGTGCGAGAAAACTACCGCGAAAAGAGGAAGGAAGAGAGGCGCCTTTTCAGACGCAAGAAAAGAGAGCAGGAAAAGCGTGAGCGTGAGGAACTAGAGGTATGCCAGGGCAAGAAGGATGCACGAAAATTCTATCAACAGGTTAAGCGTCTAACCCAAGGTTTCAAGCCCGGAGCATCCACTTGCAGAGACGAAAATGGAGATCTGAATACGGATACACAGTGTGTGCTTAGATTGTGGAGACAGCACTCTCCAATTTACTTACTGGCAACGATTCCACGCACCATGGTAATGGCACCATTTTCTATAAAGGTGTGAAGCTCCTTGCGTACTCTGATGATATTGATATTGTCAGCAGAAGAGAGATGTTACCGCTGCTTTCGCCGCTATCGAAAAGGAATCAGCCAAAGTAAGTTTGTCGATAAATGAGGGTAAAACAAAGTATATGCTATCTACAAACAAGGGAGCGCGGTGCTTAGACTCCCACGTTTCATCCGGCAGCTATAACTTTGAAGTAGTCAAGGAGTTTGTATACCTTGGCACCGCCATTAATTCCACCAACGAAATCAGCCTGGAGATAAAGCGAAGAACAATAATTGCCAATAGGTGCTACTACGGGCTCAGTAAGCAACTAAGTTCCAGAGCCCTCTCCCGATTGACAAAACTAACACTCTACAAGACGCTCGTTCTACCTGTGCTGCTTTATGGCGCTGAGGCATGGGTAGTTTCGCAAACTGACGCAGCCGCTCTGGGGGTGTTCGAGAGAAAAGTTCTTCGCAAAATCTTTGGTCCTGTTCGAGTCGGCGATGACTATCGCATCCGAATGAACCACGAGCTGTATGAGCTCTACGAAGACATTGACGTAGTTCGGCGTATAACTGTGCAGCGACTACGCTGGCTGGGTCATGTCCATCGTATGGACGACGAAGCTCCAGCGAAAAAGGTGCTCGAGGCGAGGGTCGCTGGTCAACGACGACGAGGGAGACCATGCCTCCGATGGATGGACCAGGCTGAGGAAGCCCTAACCGCACTTGGTGTATCCGATTGGAGAAGGCGCGCGCAAAGCAGAGGCGCCTGGCAAGAGCTGATGAGGTCGGTCGAAATCTGGACACGGGTTGTTACGGCCACCTAAGTAAGTAAGTAAGTAATAAAATGAAATATGTTTTCTGTAGTAAAATATACTCTATGTCCGTTTCCCAAATGTTCTGCCAAGTATATCAATGCAGGATAGAGTTCATGAAAAGTTATGGTAAAATTAATATGTTAAGCAGACTTCCCAAGACCGTGTACATAGGCTTTAATAAATTATTTTTTCAAGCAAAAAGAATATAAATTAATCCTTCTTTGCTATTAATTTAATTAAACTCAAATTAGCTCTATCCGATCAAGGTCGGGTACTCTGCTAGTGATTTATAATTATTTATGAATAGGCTTCTACAGCTACGCCCATTTTAATGATATTTGCTGACAGTCAGCAAAATTATACAATTTTAGTCCAATACAACCAAAACCATCTGAAAACCCCATAATTTATATTTTTGTGGGCGGTAAAAGGGGGTGTGGCAGTCCTTTTTTCGTACAGTCGACAGTCAGCATACAAACTTAACTACCAAATTCTAGTCTAATACGGCCAAAACCGTATGAAATATAACATTTTTATTGATTTGTGGGCGGTAAAAGGGGGCCTTTAGATAGCCTATGTTCAGCACATTAATTTAAGAAATCGTTTGATATAGGTTTTATAAAAATCCATCGAGTAGTTTAGGAGTCTATTCGGAACACACATACATGCGTACAAACAAACAAAAATATTATATAGATTACTCTAATATAATAAAATTTATAATATTATCTATTTACAATAATAAAAAAGTTAAATTATAAAAACAAAACTATGACAATTTTAATTATTTCAGCTGTAAAGGTATAAAGGATAAATGTTTTTTATATTTTGAACAGTAAAACCAGGGTCTGATATGATATCATATAGATTTTAGTTTTGTACCAAATCGAATATTTTGAGCCTATGCCGTCAACATAAATTAAACCTATAAATGGGGGTCACATATAAATATAAATACCGCTTATTCACAGATTGGAATATACAAAGTCAGTATGAGTAATTTTTTACTTTTTAATAAAGAGCATATTTTTAAAAAATTAATATTTTCTTAATATTCTTAATATTATATCATAGTCTTAAATTTTTATAAATGCATTGTAAATATGCCATACTTTATTAATCCCTTTTATATACAATGAACGTAAGTTCACGCTTTTTGTATTTAAATGGTTTTTGGTACATTTTTAAAAACTAAGTTTTTCAAAAACAAAGCAAAACACACTCTTAAAATTTTATCAGTATGTTGAAAATTAGTTAAGCTAAAAATAAAAAAAATTTAGATTTTTAAAATGTGCCTTTTTGGAGACACGGTCCGAAATTTGACACATTTTTTGTAAATTCATATTTTAAAATCATAATTCCTGCAAATCAGCAATTCTTAAAATACATTTTTGAATGTAATTATGTTAAACAGGAACAAAATAAGAAATTTAGAAAAAACCATCAAGTTCTCTAAATTTCAAATGCTAAAAACAGTGTTATTAAATTCAATAAAAATAAATATTTTTGCAAAAGTTTAGATGATTTTATAAAAACTTAAACATTACTTGACAAGCTATAATTTTGACAATTAAAAAGGACAGTTAATCTTCTGTAAGACTGTTTTTGAATCAAGTCAATACCTATTTAAGAAATAAAGTTATAAGGGAAAACATAAAACCCTAAAACACGGTTTTTGGTCTGACCCCGAAGCGATTCAAGTGGCACTACAGGCTAACGGTAAAAGAAAACAAAATTGAAAAAAATCTTTTTTGTTGTCTCTAATAATGGGACATTCACATATATTTTTGTCAATTTTTTTCTTTATTGTTAATGTGCCCACCTTTGGCGAAATCTGGTGGAATGAGCCTATAATTAATTAAATAAATTCAAGGGACCTAGTACCAGTAGAGGCATACGGAATATATCAGATACACAAGATACTCCTACTTTTAGAAAAACTGAAACCAAAGGGGGTAGAAAATCAGAGAATTTCGAAGAAGCATCCAGTCGAACAAAGCGCCGAAAAGTTTAGCAATTAGTCAATAAGAAATTACCAAAAGAAATTGAAAGTGCAGCGAGTTTATTAGCCAAAAGGAAACTTATTGAGTCCACAAAGCAATGTCTGGCACCATTTCAAGCACTTGGCCTATATTATGACTTGAGGCGTTATAGAATATTGCGTTCGGTTGTCTTCATCCTGAATGTTTTTCTGATTACAAAATAATTGAAATACACAAAAACGACCTTATACAAAGCCTATTATAGTTTCAGAAGTATCAGCTGAAGTAAGAATGCAGGACTTGCCTAATCAAACTCATTCAAGTTTATTAAAAATAATTGAAATAAAAAATAATATTAGTTGTGTTCTTGAATGCAAATATGGCTTTGATGAATTTTCCGATAAAAGCATGACTGATGAATTCTTGTTTATTGCTGAAATGGATTTAATGGAGCAAATAGAAAAACTTCTGCCATTTAAAACAAAAGTTATTGATTTTAACGTTGAAATTAATTTTAAATTGTATATCACAATGGGTGATGGTGCAGTTACAAAGGTTTTGGCACATAATCGGGCATCAATGAATTGTTATCTATATGGAGCGACTCCATCTGTAATGAATTCTTTTCATTGCATGCAAACAACTATAGACGAAAGACATCTACAATATGGATTATCTACATTGCATGCATGGATTAAAACTTTTAAATGCTTAATTCATATTGCATACAGGATGCCTCTCAAATGCTAGCAGGTACGCGGCAAAGAAAACAAACAAGTTTTTTTAGAGCAAAAAATAAATATACAAAAAGAGTTTAGAGATAAAGTGGGTCTTATTATTGATAAAGTAGAAATAGGATATGGAACTTCAAACAATGGGAATGCTGCCAGAAGGTTTTTTTCAAATATTTATTTTTCAAACATAAATATTTTTTTACTAAAAAATTTCAGTTAGATTCTGAAAACACTGTCAAGCGGCAAAAAAATAAATACTACAAGGTTCAGTACAATTTTAAAGGATACTTTTAAAATATATGTGGATATTTATCCCTGGTATAATATGCCAATAACTGTCCACAAAATATTGATCCATGGATGTGAAATAATTAAAAATTTGAATTTACCAATTGGACTTTTATCTAAAGACGCATTAGAATCTAGTCATAAGGAATCTAGAAAATAGCGATTCGGTCACACTAGGAAAAATTCAAGGGAAAATTGCAATCGTGATCTTATGGCTGCATCACTGATATATTCGGATCCTCTCATTTCTTCGAACAGACATATTGCCAAAACAAAAGGAAATGATTATAAAGATTTATTGCCATATATTTAAACTCTGGTCAGGAGTTTTATACTCTATCCATTGAGCCAAATACCTTCTTCATGTTAAAGCATTGATTCAGTATTAACTGCAACTGAAGCTATGTTGCAGCACATCCAATAATTTATTAATGTTTTTGTGTGGCTTAGGTAGCTGCTAAGCCACTTGCTACAAAAGTTGATTAATAGATTTTTATGGTTTGAGTAGCTGCTAAACCACTTGCTACAAGATCCATCAGTATTGCCACTTTTCCACAATTGTAGTAAATCTATCACTTTTTTTGTTTCTACCACTTTTATCACTATTTGTATTTTTCCAAAATCTATCACTTTTTGATATATTTATATGAAAATTATTGCATTATAATTAAAATTTTAGAAATTTTATAAATATGTGTAATATTTTATTTATTTTTACATTTAATATTTTATTTTAGTACTGTTTTAAGAACATTATATGAGAATTTTTTGCAATAAAACTAATTCAGCATGAAAAAATTACTTTATTCTTCTACTTCTTATGATTAGTTTTGCTGTACGACTTCAGTCGAATTTTTTCTTAACAAGAAAAATATATTCTAACTTTTTTTAAAATCTATCACTCATTTAAGACTCAATCTACCACTAATTAAAACTTGCAAGTGACAACACTGGTCATCATCCTTTATTTGTCAACGCCATCTGTTAACAATTGTTAACATAGCTGCAGCTATATTTGATATGAAGTTATATTGATAATCAATGTGTGGAGTTAACAGAGGTGTTTGGATTGGTGGAAGTAGTGTAAGACTTTTAATCAATGGAATACGAGATCGATCCTCACGTAGAACAAAACAGCATTTTTTTTTTTTTGATGTGAATGCGTTTGTGTTGTTGGTGATGCATGCTTTTGTGTTGTTTTTGCATAGTGCGAAGGGAAAATTAACAATTGCCTACAAGTGCGTTGAAATAACAATGACTGTAACATGCCATAAAATAAATAAAATGATAATGAAATGTAATAAAATTTTCAGGCATGAATATTAACGTGTGTTTTTTTATTTTATTTAATGTTGTCTTAAATTTTTTAATTGAAGTTATTTAAAAGAAAAAAACCATTAAATTATCAAATCTATGAAACTGTGAAAAAGCTTCGATTCTCTTGTGTGTCCAACGACGCACCTGTGTTTTTTTATATAAAATATATGCATATATAATTTTTTTAATAAATGATCTCAAATTGTTTTTTTGTGTTGAAAATTTGATGTTTTGAAAATTTTGTTTAAATTGGGGTAGCACAAAAGGAAGTAAGCCTACTTTATAAGGAATCCTTATTTGGAAAAACGCCTTTTTTATAAAATGTTAAAGTGAAAGCGTTTCAAAAACGTGGGTTATATGGGGGGGTATCCCAAACAATGTATCAATTCAGGCTATTTTAAGCAAAGACTTAGTTGGGATAAAATAAAGTTCTTTATGTTATTTTGTTCGAATGATGTGATTATGATATAAAAACTGGTCTGACCCATAGTCATTTAATAATGGTAATAATGGTCTGATTATAGCCATTTTTGGTATGAATGTTTTTTGAAGTGATTTTAGACTAAATATGATAATATAATAAATGATAAATATAATTGTTTTAAAAAATATTGAAGGAGTCCAAAGATAGATCGATTTGTAACTTTGTCTTATATTCGAGTTAGGCGTGGCCATTGTCCGATTCGGCCAATATTTGGAAAATATAAAGGGTGGTTAAATTTTAAGGGCCGATGTTGATTTTGGATAATTAACAAATTATTTAAGAAATTATTCTCATATCTTTTTATTACGATAATATTGGTATGGCTCAATTATGTACGGAACAAAATATCGGCCAAATGGCCGCGGCGACCTCGGTGACACACCTCCATCCGATGGTCCAAATTTTCGATGACGCTGAGGCATAAGTGAGGTTCTATGCCATTAATGTGCCGAATTATCTCATCCATAGCTCTTGAATTGTTGCTGGCTTATCGACGTACACCTTTTGTTTCAAATAACCCCAAAGAAAGAAGTCCAACGATGCCAAATTACATCATCTTGGTAGCCAATTGACATCGCCACCACGTGAGATAACACGGCCATTGAATTTGTCGCGCAAAAGAGCCATTGTTTCGTTAGCTGTGTAACAAGTGACACCGTCCTGTTGAAACCACATATCGTCCACATTCATATGTTCCAATTTGGGCCATAAAAAGTTCGTTATCATCTCACGATAGCGAACACCATTCACAGTAACTGCCTGACCGGCCTTCAGCCACACTATTGCGAACAGCAGCAATATTCTCTGCAGTACAAGCTGTACGAGCATGCATTGGTGTTTTCACATCTCCTACAGACCCGGTTTGCTCAAATTTTTGCACGATTTTTCCGAATGTACGCACATTTGGACAATTAAATTGACCGAAAAAAATCACGAAGTGCACGATATGCATTTTGATTTGAACGCCCATTTTCGAGTTAAGTTTTTTTTAACTAAGCCAACGCTCAGGGGATGCCCCCTTTAAATGAGAAAGCATTGCGTTAATTCGGAAGACGGGTGATAGTTAGTTGGAGGGTGGAAAGATGAAGTAGTGACGGTGAAGATTTGCTTTAAACTGACACAGATCAAAACTGCCGGGGAACACGCTCACAGGGAGATTATTCCACAATCTAACCGTGCGACTAAAAAACGAATTATCTCGGTAGTGCGTGGTTCTATTGGGCACCGATGCAATGGTAAAGGGATGGGCTTGGAAAGCTGTCCGAGTAGACCTAGGAAATACACGAACTGGTGGCGTCAGGCCATGTACCTCCCTTGAACATTTCCCATGGTAGAACCTATACAAAAGGCTTAGGCAACCAGTATTACGCCAATGCCCAAGAGAACTCAGGGGAGATAAAATGGGTCTTTGAATTCGGTCCAGAAGCTCCAAATAAGATCTCGAAGCTCCTGCCCAAATGTGCGAATTGTACTCCATTTTAGGCCTTATATAAGAGGTATAGATCATTCTAAGATCAGATGGGGTGAAGTGTCGCTTGCACCGTTTTAAGAAACCTAGGCACTTGGCCGCTTCTTTCGACACATGGAAAATGTGATTATTCCAACGAAAGTCTGATTGTATCGACATGCCCCGAACGTCAAGAGCATCTGACTCCAAAAGATCCACACCATTCATAGTCAAGGGAGCTAAGGGACAGTTCATCCGCTTGTGGGTTAACAGGCAACACTTGGTCTTGTTTGCATTAAACTCTAGCAAGACCCCACTCTGAGATTTTTTTCAAGTCATTAAGAAGTGTGTCCTTCATATTTTGCCTCTTACTCTCAATCTCCAAAGAACTCGTGCGTTTTTTCGCAAACGAATCAATTGGGTTATGAGTTAACGACAGAAGGTCATTGATAAAAACCAGAAACAACGTTGGCGATAGAACTGAACCCTGCGGTACTCTTTCGTTGATGGCGTGCTCACTGGACGAAATGCCGTCGATTACGACACGAATAGTTTGAATACCTTTAACGCGTTGCTCGATTGTGTATCTTTCCATGGTTCAAATTGAGTTAGTCTGAAATTTAGAAATGCCAAATGAAATGCAGAAAAAAACTTGACGTTAAGGTGTGGTTCACATTCAACATCGGCCCTTAAAATTTAACCACCCTTTATTAATCTATGTAAAAAAGTCGTCCACACCAAATTTCGTTGCTCTGCGGCAACGAGTTTTTTTTTTGAGTTTTGAAGTTTTTAGTGCAGAATTTTTTCAACAAAACTATTAAAAAATCGTTTAAAGTCCTGAGTTTTGTTTTAACAACAATTACGAATGTCACCGAATTACTAACATTTTTTCTTATTTTTTCGTATGCATTTCTGCAAAAACTTATAAAATAAATTTAACGGAAGTTTTTAAAGAGCGTTATAGTGACGTTGTTTTTTACATTAATTTTCACAACAACGGCGATGTTTAAAGTTGAAAAAATTTAGAAATTTCTTTGTCATATCCATATATTTCGAAATTGACCCTCATACATTAAACATAATGTGTGAAATCACTAATTACTTCGCAGCATACCTAAACACTTGGAAATAGTTTGCATGATTTGCGAGATTTTGAATGGAATTCTTTAAAGGAAAACTGCGAAATCTTATTTACATATACTAACATATGGGCATTTCCGTCGAAAAGTCTATCGTGACACGAAAATTAAAAGTTATCAAAAACTTATTATTTAATGATATTATCTTAGAGAAACATTGATTTAAGCAATTTAAATATAAATTCTTTTACCATGATGATCAAATCGTGCAGTTTCACAAATGTAATTTTCCTTTTTAGTTAATGTTTTGTAAATCTTTCGTAAAAGTTTTGTTTTAGTAAAAATGGAAGGCATTAGCTAAAAATAATGAAAAATGGTTGAGGCAAGGAGAGGCAGAATATATTAAATTTGTTTTTTAATAACTAAATCACATAATTACTAAATTACCTAATTACTTAATTACCCAAATGAATTAGGATGGAAAAAATGTCACGCAACGCCATGTCACGTAACGTTTCATACTGAGCCCAATAAAAAAAATCGAGAAGAGATTTTTAAATTTGATTGCTTTGAAAATAAACGTATACTATTTCAAATACTTCTAAAGAAAGTTGTATACAAAAACTCTTGCCAATTTACAAAATTTTACTAATTTTGTGATCCAAGTCAAAAACCACTTCTATTTTTTTGTCACGTAACGTATCATTTTTGGTAGCTTCTATCTAAAAGCCGAACTTTTGACAACTCATAGGCTTTACACCTTGTATTGTGTGCTTAGTAAGCTATTGGAAAATCAAAATAAGGAACTTGTAAGTTAAATTTTTCATTCTTTTTTCACTCATTAAAGTCATACCATCGTCAAGTGCGTTACCACTGAAATGCCCATATACAATTTCTGATCTCCAGGGCTTAAATACTTTTCAATACCTTTAAAAACAGTTTGCGTGTAAAAATTCACTACCGGCTACATGTTTGTTGTAAATTTCCCCAAAACGAATTAATTTTGATTTCAAAGAAGCTTGCAACCGTCGGCGCCGAAGTTCATTTGTATTTCCATATATATGTTTTTGTTGTTGGTATGTTTGCTTAGTGCATGCTTCACTTACCGACACCGACAAAATTTTTTGTTGTTTTCGCGGGTTAAAGAAAAAACTGGAATTTGAGAGACCTTCTCTTTCATCCAAAAACTCTAAGCAACCGACAAATTATGTTCACGGTCCGAAGCGGAAAACATTTTGGACAACTGGCAGTTTTTGTACAGGATACAGAAGAAAGAATCTTGCCTTCAGCCTTGCCAAATAGAAAACTATGTGTAGCATGCCATGGACAAAACAATGACAATGAAACAAATACAACGGGCAAAACGAAAACAAATATGGCGAAGATTCTAAAATTTTACGGAAAAGCAAAGCGTTATTCAACTGAAATTTTAAATATCGGAAAAGTAACTGAAGTGTTGCTGCTGACCACCTTCAGCTTGTTTAAGATTTTTTTATGTGAAGTTTGTGCTCTATTTCTCTCCACACTCATTCAAAGAGTAATAAAACGTGTTAGTGCCAAGGTTGTCGTTTTGAACTTTTATTGAGTAGCAAAATTTTGGATTTTTGAGTAGTACGGAATAAAATGGATAAAATAACTACCAACTTTTTTGTTCAAATAAATGTATATGTATTAATATATATAGCCAAAACTTTTTATTGACGGTCTTTTTTTAAGTGAAACAAGATTCGCAAAATATATTTTAAAGGCAAATATCTTATAGTTTCTTTGCACATAAATTTCAGTTTGAACTCTTAGTTTTTGCGATTTTTAATGCGAAACATTAAATAAACAAAAGTAAAAAGGATTTACCTAGAACTCATTTACACACGCTAAAATGTAATAAAGTTTAAAAACAAAACTAACTGCCAATGAGTCGAAATGGCTCCTTTTCTTCAATCATTTCATAAATAAAAATATAAAAGTATTGAGTCGCAGAAACATTTGATAGAATATAACCAAAATTATGCCTCATCTGGGTAAAAATATCTTCTTGATTATCTACGTAAGAGAAAAAATTTGTATGTTGTGTTAGCATTCAACTTTTTCAAAATTAGTAGCATATTTCGTATTTTGACGATACTTTAAAAGAGGTATGCATGTTTAAATTTCGAAATGCTTTTCCTGAAGAATCAGTTTTTAAAGATATGACAAGCTTTGACGATATTTTTCTTAGAAAGTATTTGCTATTTAAGTTATAATTGGTAAGAAATAAAAATCTGTGCAAATTTTTATATATATCTTAGACACTGTGCGAAAAAATCGCCAATTTGTTAAGTCAATTTTAGGAGGCAAAAATGTGGCAAATTTTGGCATTTCAAAGTTTTTGGCAAATTCAGATTTGATGCAAATTGTTTTTCTAAAATTTGTTTCTTTTTTCTTTCCTAACAAAAAACTTATAATTTAAGATTTATTAACCTCATTATATTACCATGATAAAGCGCTTTTTAAAAGTAGAAAAAAAAGAACACTTAAAACACACCATAATAAAAAAAATGACAACTTTTTTAAAATCGAAATTTCTGCAAAATTGCCAAAAATTAATTTTCCGTCCGATTTTAACAAACATTGTATTATTGGAAAGAGGAGAAGAAGAAAAGAAGAAAAACTTGATTGATAAGAGAAAACGTCCGTGGCGAAGCCGCGGAACACTGGGTCCTGCTAGTTAACTCATAAATAACAACTTGTCAAAAGTTCTTTATGATACCATCCATTCGCTAAAAGATATTCAGGCTCAAAGAACACCGAAATCGGTCATTTGCTTATATCTCCGCTCCTCTTTGTAGGTCAGAAAATATGCTCGGAGCAAAATTGTAGATCAGATAATTCTCTACAAAAATGCCCTTAACAGTTTTCACGTGAAGCAGTTTCCACGCTATGCGACTAGATATGTTTGAATAGCGCAAAGTAGTAAATTCGTATAATAAGCATTGTTTATTAATAATTAAAATAATAAATGCTTACAAAATAATTAATAATTAAAGTAATATAATAATTAAAAAGATAGATAAACCTCTGTTAAAAGATCGATTTAGTGCTAACAATAGTGCTTAATGAAAAACAGAAACATTTTTTTTGGGAATTATTTTATTAATTTTATCGAAATTGTTTTTTCGTATCGAATTTTGCTTGCACTGTATAATAAATAAATATTAAAATTCAACCGTTTACAAATTTCATACATATTATTAATGTTAAAAGAATTTGCTCAAAGTTAATATGAAATTTCTACTTTGCAATTTTGTTCTGACCATATTTTCTGTCCTGTAAAGATTTCGATGATCTTTGAACCTGAATATCTTCTAGCGCATACTGGCATCATAGAGAACTCTTCACAAGTTGTTATTTATGCGTTGATGAAGAGTTTTCATCAAAAATATTAGCTCCTAATTTTTTTGGATTTCAGAAAAAAAACAAGGCAATGAAATATATAAACAAAAGTTATGTCGCAGAAAAAACTAAAGATGCAGAAATTTATTTTTTTACGCTTAGTTTTCAGAAATATATGAAGCATTTCACAACACGCATAACGCAATTGGTCATAAGAAGCTCGGTCAAAGTCCTTTCAAGGGCTGAAATGGCCATTTCGTTTTTTTACGTTCCACTCAAATATATATTAAGGAACCTTGAAAAAAAGTTTCATTTGTACCCATCTAAAAATGAACCTTGATGTGTTTTATGACGATTCATTTTGCAAAAACCTCCAATAATCATGGTTTTCATAAACAGCATTTTTTCTAATCCGATAGCAGATTTGTAAACATTTTTGATGCAGATCGAAAGAACTTTTTCAGGCCTATAATATGACAATTTTTTTTTTGCAATTATTACACTAGCCAACATATTTTGGGAAAAACATGATTTTCGGAGGTTTTTGCAAAATGGTTTAGCTCTCTGGAGGTTTTCGTTATTGCCAAAATATTTTGAGAATCGTCATAAAATACATCTAGGTTCATTTTAAGAGGGGTATAAATATAACTTTTTCGACGACTTTATGACTGAAAATAAAATAAAAACAACTGTAAGCGCGTGGAGCAACTTCAAAACCGACTGAACTCACCGACTACTGTAAAACGACTGCCCTCACGCTCTCTGCTTACAATCGCCATCCTGTTCATCCTCATCTGTCCCAGATGACAAAATCTCTTCGTTGTTGTCAGCATAGCACCACAACTTCATGTGGTCGGAGCTTGTTGATGTTACGATTCGTCGTAGCGTCCTTTACATTTGACTGTTGTCACTTCATAGGGACCGAGGTATCCTCTTGCTAACTTTCTTACAGCGACGAACTGCGTGCGTTTTATGGCAATCAGATCTGCGACAGTTATAAGATATCATCTTTGCGCTTTGTATCGTAATGAGCCTTATAATTTGATTGAGCTTTTACGATTTCGGCTTTGGCAGGTTCACGCAAACTTTGGCGTTCTTCTTCAAACTCATTCTGCATTTATGCCTGAACTGCTTCGATTATTCGACCGTTGATGCCATCATGTCAAACATGAGTTCAAAAGGAGAGGACTTTGAAGAATTGTGAATAGCAGAATTTATCGCCTTTTGAACTTGACGTACATACTTATACCATTTAGCAGTATCAGCTGATGATGGTTTCGACAGGACTGACAATATTGTTCGGTTAACGCGTTCGACCTGTCCATCTCCCCTAGGTACCCCTGTAGTTGTCAAAACGTGTTCAATGCCATGTTCTCTCACATATTCTAAAAATGCAACACCGCGTCAGACCATTCATTCAGTTTACTTAGAACCTCTTCTTGACCAGTTGACTCTGTAGGATACATCCATATGAACTTAGTGAAGCTATCCACAGCAGGGAAAATGTATTTGTACTGTTTTGTGGTGGCATCCATTGGACCGAGGTGATCTATGTGTAACGTATGCAGAGGAGAATCACCTTTGTCGATGCAATGCAGGTATCCTTCTTTTTCCCCAAGCTTTTGATTATGTATAATGCAGCTGCACAGTTCTTTATCAATTTCTGTACTTTTGGATCAAGATGTGGTATCCAATAGTATTGAATAGATGGTTTTCTGAGTAGAAAAATTACCATCTTCAGGGGCATTTCTAATAATCTCATACTCCATTGCTTTAGGTACTGCTAATAGATCGGCACCATTAACTGATTTGTAGAGAACGTTATTTTTAATCTTGAAATTATCGTAAGGGCGATCTTTTAATATTTCGAAAGCAGCTTTCAAGTTGCTGTGCGCTTCTTAAACGAACTAACTCTTTTGCTGAAATATACAAAATTTGCGGTTAACGACTTAAGCTATCAACATGCCGTAACTTCTCCCATTTGTGTGCTTAACTTCGTAGTCATAATCTTGCAAACGCATGATCCATTGCGTGACTTCACGTGGTCTATCAGCTTTGTTTATAGTGTGCTTGAATGCCGCACAGTCTGTCACTAATTTGAAACGAATGCTTAGTAAGTGGCGTCTAAACTTTCAACACCAGTAAGTAGCTATGCTCCTTCGCTTCACGTTCCGACGAATTCTTACTCCAAAATGCTACTGGGTGTAGCTTGCCTTGAAACTGTTGTAGGAGTGCTGCACTAAATCCGTCTTTAGATGCATCAGTGTGTAATTCTGTTGGCCATTTCAGCCCTTGAAATGACTTTGACCGAGCTTCTTATGATCAATTGTGTTGTGTGTGTTGTAAATTTTTTAACACAAATGATCGAGAACTGGACCTACCAGTTTTACGCTGACTCCGAACGGCTTATGTTCTCAAGAAGCTTTTCATGGCAGTTTTTACTCTCTAAGGTTTGCCATTGTCTGCAGAGAGGTGACGGCCAAACAGAAAAATAAATTCAATTGAAAAAAATTTTCTGTGTCAGATGGAGGATTCGAACCTGGGCTCTTTGGCGTATGAGACACACACTCTACCCACTACGCCACGGCCCCCAACCGTGTTGGTGTATTCCAATTGTAAATATGCAATACTGGCTCTTGAGAAAGTGTACTTTTTAGTTGCGCGACGGCATTAAGGTGTTCAATGTTCATAAATGGAATAAGTGTTATTTTTTAGCAAGTTTGTAAGTGGGCGAGCAATTTGCGAGTATCCTTTAACAAATTTCCTAAAAAAGCCAGTTAGGCCCAGGAATGACTGCACTGCTTTAATATATTTTGGCACTGGTAACTTCGTTATCGCTTTCGTTTTATCTTTGCCGAGCCACACTTACTATCTTTGACGCGATTACCCAAAAATTCTATTTTTGACTGTAGAAAACTGCATTTCTTCCATTTTATTTTAAAATCTCACGCTGCAGTGGTTTTCAAAACTTCTTACATCCTTTCCAGACATATTTCAGCGGTTTGTGTATAGACGCCAATATCATCGATGTATAATTCCATAATGTTGCTGTTTATAAGTTCTTGAAAAATGTGATTGATGCAGCGAATAAAAATAGCAGGCGAGTTGCAAAACCCGAACGGCGCCTTATTGAATTCAAAAAGTCCCTCTTTGGTTATAATTGCAGCGTATTTTTGCTTGTATGTTCGATTGGCAACTGAAAAAACCCATTTTCCAAGTCCATTACCGTGAAATATTTTGAGTTCTGCAGCCTTACTAGCACATCTTTGACGATAGGCATTGGAAATCCGTCCTTAAACACCATAGAATTTAAGTTTTTAGAATCCACGCAAACGCGATATGAGCTATCTTTTTTTTTAACAATGACAACCCTGCTAGCAAAATCAGAATTTGACTTTTGAATAATGCCTTGCTGCAACCATTCATTTATTTGTATTTTAAGTGCTTGTGTTCGATCGGTGGCAATCTGTTCGGAGATTGATGAAACGGCTTTAAATTGTTGTCTTTTGTAATTTTCATAACGACATGGCTTTCTTTGTCAGCCATTGCTGGGTAATATTCGTCGACTACCTTTTGCACGTCGCACAGTGTAACCGTTAAATATAAGCTGTGGCTAAAACTACTTGCAGTTGCCGCAGAGCATCGAAATTTGGTGTGGACGACTTTTTGGCCAGATTGGACAATGACCACGCCTACCTCCCGTATAAGGCAAAGTTAAAAATCGATGTATCTTTGGACTCCTGCAATATTTTTAAAACAATTTCTTATTTGGTCTAAAATCACTTAAAAAATATTCGTACCAAAAATGGCTATAATCAGACCATTATTCGGGGTATCCTCCATATAAAACGAGTTTTAAATATCTCTTATCTTTAGAAATAAATATTTTATTTTATTATAATCACACGCAAATATTTTCAGTATTATGGACTTTACTAAAAATGGGCTGGCAGTTTTTGGGATACCCCTCATAAAACTTCAATTCTTAAAACCCGAGTACTCTTATCATAATCATAATCATAATCACTTCATATGAACAAAATAACAAAGAGAACTTTATTTTATCCCAATTAATTCTTTGCTTAAAATATACTGAATTGATACATTTAGGCTATTCACAGTTTACACGTATATTAACAAGGCGTATTTATAGCATTTGTTATTTTTGAAACTGTGAGCACCTCAGTATGTGTTTGCCGTATTTAATGATTTTACAACGGTGTTATATATTCTGTAGATAGGGCATACAAATACGAGACACAAAAACACGTCCAAGGGCTACTTTTTTTTACGCGTGCTTGCGTTTGCATGCAAAACAACAACAAAGAAAATACACTTACGTAAGTTGGCGTAAAAATAACAAATCGTAAATTAAACAGGCCTGCGTACTTAAACTGTGAATAGCCTAATTGTCTGGGATACCCCTTGTATAAAACACGTTTTTGAAACACTTTCACTTTAACATTTTATAAAAAAGGCGTTTTTGCAAATAAAGATTCCTTATAAAATATGCTAATTTCCTTTTGTGCTACCTTAATTTAAGCCAAATTTTCAAAACACCAAATTTTCAACACAAAATCAATTTGAGATCATTTCTTAAAGAACTTTAAAAAAATAATACATTCATATATTATTATTTAATAGTATATAATATATATTATATATTATATATTATATATTATATATTATATATTATATATTATATATTATATATTATATATTATATATTATATATTATATATTATATATTATATATTATATATTATATATTATATATTATATATTATATATTATATATTATGTATTATATATTATATATTATATATTATATATTATATATTATATATTATATATTATATATTATATATTATATATTATATATTATATATTATATATTATATATTATATATTATATATTATATATTATATATTATATATTATATATTATATATTATATATTATATATTATATATTATATATTATATATTATGTATTATATATTATATATTATATATTATATATTATATATTATGTATTATATATTATATATTATATATTATATATTTTATATTATATATTATATATTATATATTATATATTATATATTATATATTATATATTATATATTATATATTATATATTATATATTATATATTATATTATATATTATATATTATATATTATATATTATATATTATATATTATATATTATATATTATATATTATATATTATATATTATATATTATATATTATATATTATATATATATATTATATATTATATATTATATTATATATTATATATTATATATTATATATTATATATTATATATTATATATTATATATTATATATTATATATTATATATTATATATTATATATTATATATTATATATTATATATTATATATTATATATTATATATTATATATTATATATTATATATTATATATTATATATTATATATTATATATTATATATATATATTATATTATATATTATATATTATATATTATATATTATATATTATATATTATATATTATATATTATATATTATATATTATATATTATATATTATATATTATATGTTATATATTATATATTATATATTATATATTATATATTATATATTATATATTTAATATATAAAACAGAAAATTAAAATGAAAGTTTAATTACAAATAGTGTGTTATGTAAATTACAAATCTGCGTTAATCTGTTTCATCCGAAGTGTCACTTGAAACAAAATCTTCAAAATTTATATCAGAATTAAGCTATTATGAACATCGGCATCTGTACTTTCTTCTATAATATATAAACATATTTTCGCAGAAAGCTCGACAGGTCATTTTCTTCGAAAGCTCTTTAGAAAAGTATACGAAAACTTGGTATCAGTAGCAAGGTCAATAATCAGTGCGATACTGATCCAAATGCTCTGAATGACTTCTTTCTTACTAATACTTCCTTAGGCAATAATACATTTCAATATAATGATCTTAAATTCCGTGAATTTGTTCAATTCTCATTCTCTAATGTTGATAGGAATGATGTCACTAAAGCAATTATGAACATAAAATCAAATGCTATTGGAGGTGAGGGTATTTCCTTAAGATTTATTAAGTTAATTTTGCCCTACATAATTAAACCGTTGACACATATTATTAATCACTGCTTCACAACTTCGAGTTTTTCTGAAGCGTGGAAAATTTCGACTGTTATTCCAATAGCAAAAGTCACTAATGATTCTACTATGAAATACCAATTAGTATTCTGTCTACATTTTCTAAAATATGTGAGTCCCTCATGGCCAAATAAATTAATAATCATTTAGAAAGTCATAACCTTCTATCTCCATACCAATCTGGGTTCAGAACTGGGTATAGATGCGTGACGGTCATGCTTAAAGTCCTTGATGATATCCGCACGTCGCTTGATGCAGGGCATTGTAGCGAAGCGAAATTTGGTCACCCGTACATTTTTTTTAAAAAACAAGAAAAAAACGATGTTTAATTTGGTTGCGTCTGGCAATGAGCCCTGGCTCGATATTTTTGTAGGTGCACGGTGAATGCGCCCCTGTGAATCGTGCACAGATTAATAGCCAGGGCGCCTGCTTCCCTTAGCCGACGCCACCGCCCCTGGTCAGGTGACCCGCGGACACGAGGTTAGACACGACTGCACGTGCTGGTTTGCCATCACTAGCAGTTCGGTGAGGTGTGGGGGGGTTCGTTGTGGCCGTCCACGTGTACCCTCGAATACAAATAATTTCACGTGCATAAAAAAAATATCGCGTCGATGATTCAAACCATAACGAGAAAAACAATTACCGGAACCTGAAAAGAAATAAAAAACAATATATTTTTAAAAAAAAAGGAAAAAGGTTGGGAGCCCCTGTCTTACCCATCTAACAACCAACCTTCAGCCCTGATGGCCTGGCTCGGCCCACACTATTCCCACCCTTCCTGGAGGATTCGGGGCAAAAGAAAAATTTATATCCTCCCCTAACGCAAACATTCTCCCTTCGACCAAGTAAATACCACTTACTGTTTCATTTTAACAATTATTTAATTCAATATTATCAACTTAAAAGCTAATTTACAATATATATAGTTTGTTTTTATTTTTTTATGTTTTTTTAAGTGTACTAAGTTTTAAATCGCTAATGTAGTTTTATTTCTAGAATACAAAAGAAGAAAAAAATTTTTTTATTTTTAATTTAAAAGGACATCCTTTTTATTTTTAGTTGTATTTTAAACCAACTCTTTACTTCTAGAGTTATTCAAAAGGAACGGGGGAACATTTTTATTTAGTATTTCTTATACTTTTAAAAATTAAATTTTTATGTATTTTTTTGGTTTTAATACTATTTAGTATATTTTAAAAAAATTCAATTTTAATTAATGTTATTTTTATTTTTAGACCAATATGTTATATTATTTCTATTTTTGTATTTTCTTTTTCATTTATCAAAAGTAATTTTTTTTATTTATATCATTTATTATAAAAATAATTTTTATTTTAAGTTTTAGTATAATTGTTAATGATGTTTATGTTTATCTTAGTTTCTATTAGTATTTTAAGTATTATTTCTTTTTATTTATTTAAATAAAAAAAAATTATATAAATTTTCTTTTTATTTCGAAATAAAAAACTTTTATTTTTATAATGTTTTTTATGTTAATTCTGTTTATTTTTTTATTTTATTTTTCTTTTTTTTTATTAGATCTTTCTAATTTATTTCTACTTACTTTCGATATTAGTTTTAATATTACTTTTAATGAGTAGTTTTGTTTTATTTTATTTTTAATTATTATAAAAATTGTATTGAATTAAATTGTTATTTTAAGTAAAAAACAATCTTTATCTCTATTTATAAAAAAATTTTTAAATCTTATTTAGTTTTATTTCTTATTTTTTTTTTTTTTTTTTTGAGTTATCAGTCAGTTTTAAAGTTTAAAACAATTAATTCGATTACTTAAAACGGTTAAAATTGAAATGAAGATTTAATGAAACTTAATTCAATATAACTTGGTCTACAAGTATTGTTTTTAAATAGTTAATTTTTTAGAAAACAATTTTTTCCGCTTTGGTTATTTAATGTTATTTGGGTATTTTTATTTCCATAAAAAATTTTACTTTTCATAAAAAAAAACTGTTAAACTACTGTGCCGCATAAGTTTTACCTAGGTCTTAATACTAAGCTTAACTTCAGAATTCCGTTCTGAATGCCACAACTTATTACCTAGTAGATATATAATCCCACTAGATGTCCAAAATATTTCAACAAACTTTAAACGTAAAATTACTTCACCTGCTTCAAAACGCATTCACTGTATCCGTCAATTCACAACACACCGACAACCGCTCCTTGACCATGCGATACTCGTGGAACACCCCGCCAAACAGGAGTCTAATGATTTATTGCACGTTAGCATTTCTCAAGACAAGCAGCATGCCCCAGTTTCCGATTCGTCAGTGCAAATCTTTCCAGGAAGTACCATAGCAGACAAACTGCTGCTGCTGGGACTCTGATGGAGTTGTGTTTGTTGTTGTTGGGTGCGGTGCTGGTTCCGCAAGCGCTGTTGTAGCAAATAAAGCTGCGGTTGGATTTTATAGCCGCTGTAGCGCTTACTTTGCTCACGCTTTAACAACGTGCTGTGGGGTGTAGTGGCGATGATTTGTATGTGAGGTATTAATAATAAAAAAAATTAGCTTACAAGTATGATGAATGTGATTCTTGGTAGTTTGTAACGAATCGGTGAGCCGCTGAAAATGTATATCTTTCCTAACTGAAACTACAGCAAGAGTTTGTTTTCTTTGCCGTTTTATAAAATGTTTTGCTTTGTATGAAAAGATTTTCAGACTTAACCACCATATCGTCCAGTTTTACGCCACTTCGTTTTCGTTTCGTTTCATCTAGATCATTTGGGCATCTTGGTTAGAGTATCGCTTCTTTGGGATCCTGATATTTACTCAAATAAGGGGGAAGTATATCAAAATCCTCGTTGCCTCGGTGCACGCAGCAAAAGGTACAGATGGTCCAATGTGTAGGGTATTTGCACGTCCGTCTGATCATTAGGGATATTCACACGGCTCACACTCCATGTGACTTTCAGTCCCTTTAACATCCGAATAGAACTAATCATCACGCACGCACGCGAAGTGTGACAGCTGGCCAATGCTTGTGACAGTTTCCGAAAACCAACACTGTCAGATTCGAGTTAAGAGAAATGTGAGAATTCAATTCAACAGAAAGGTCAGAAGTTTAGTGACAGGAAATGTCATATTTAATTAAGAGGGAAACGTCAATTTTAAATGCAAAGAGAAATGTCAAACTTGTATAACACAGAATGTCAGGTTGGAATGCAGGGAATTGTGAGAATTTAATTCAAAAGATGAGAAAGAAAAGAGAAAAAAATGTCGGATATAAAAGAAAATACTATCCTGTCAGCTGTCAAGGATGACTGGTTAGCTGTCAAAGGAAAATTTAAACTGTCAAGCTACCAAGTGTCAAAATTAAGTGAAAAAGGGATAGCAGATGTTAATAAACAAGAAGACCAAAAAAAAAATGTCAGATATAGAAAATAATAATCTGTCATATGGGAATGAAGAACAAATGTCAAACTTTGAATGACCACTAAAACTGTCAGCTGTCAAAGTCATCTGTCAGCTGTCAGGAAACGTGTTGAAGGTAAAAGTCAAAATGTCAGCTGTCAAATTTATCTGTCGGGAAACGTGTTGACGGTAAAAGTCAAAATGTCAGCTGTCAAATTAATCTGTCATGAAACGTGTTGACGGTAAAAGGAAAAATGTCAACTGTCAAAGTTATCTGTCATGAAACGTGTTGACGGTAAAAGTCAAAATGTCAGCTGTCAAAGTTATCTGTCAGCTGTCACACCTCGAATGCATCCGCCGTGGTATGAGCAGTATGTCACTCATGTTTGCATACGACACTGCTATGGCGAATTCTGGCCTCCATGTTCAAATGTGGATTCAACTGCTCAGTCAAAGTCACCTTCAAACATGAAAGCAAGAACCCACCATTTAGTGTGCCGTTATAGCATATAACACTTCTTTGCTTATTAGATTTTTCTTAAGCCTTCGATTGTGTTAATCACTCTATTCTTATCCAAAATCTTTACGGTTCCAATAATGCTGCTTTTAAATTAATAGCTAATTATCTTAAAGGAAGAAGGCAGAGGGTTAAGATCAAAAACAAATTCTCTGACTTAAAGAATATTGTAACTGGCTTGCCACAAGGATCTATTCTTGGGCCCTTGCTATTTAGTGTATTTATTAATGACATTTTTACAGTATGCAATGATGTGTTGATGCATGCCTATGCTGACGACATTCAGTTATATTTTTTTAACCGTGTTGGGCTACTCGACGATCTGTGTTTCAGATTGAATAACGGTCTTAAAGGAATTTGTAAGTGGGCATAAGACAATGATCTCTGTCTTAATGCAAAGAAGTCTTATGTTCTGCCAATCTCCAAGGGAAAACTCGAAGCCCTTGAAATCCCACCAATACTTCTAAATGATAGAAGTTTGGATATGGTGAATAAAGTAAAAAAATCTTGGTTTTTTTATTAATTCTAAACTGTTCTGTTCGGATCACATCAATAGTATAGTTAAAAAAATTTATTAAACGCTGATTTGGTTACGGCTGCTGCGAGGTTTACTTCAATTGAAACTAAGAAGAGACTCGTTCTACAATTAATTATGCCTTATATTACATTCTCTGAGCTTATTTATTGTAAGTTAGATACTCATTCAGCGCACAAAATACTTGTAGCCTTTAATGATGCGACCAGATATGTTTACGGATTGAGTCGGTTTGAACATATCTCTACAGTCAGTAAGGAAACTCTGGGGTGTTGCATAATTGACTACTTGAACGCGAGAAACTGTATCTTTTTGCATAAGCTCACTATTTATAGGACTCCATCATACCTTTACCAAAAATTGAGGTTCTCTGTTTCCAATCGAACTAGTAATCTTATAACTCCGAAATTTAATTGCTTACATTCTAAACGTCTTTTCTTCACCAACGCCATTAAACTATGGAATTCACTACCACATTAAATTTATCGTCAGTGCGAACAAATTCAAGCTATCTATCATGTTATATTTCTCTAACAACTAAAACAGTCTAATAAATGTCCAAACAGTTTCTGTATTAGCATTTCTGTATAAAAATAAAAAAATAAAAAATATTTTAAAAATTCTTAAAAAGTTATTACAAAAAAAATTTTAATATATTATATTACTCTAAGTGTTTTATAAATGCCATCGTGTTGACTATTCTCTTTTTATTTTTATATTTATTGTTATTTTAATCAATTAAATCACTATTGTTAAGTATTCGATAAAATGCTATCAGTTGATTATATACTTCTCTGTTGTACTTATAATAGATCTTTTTGTATCTTACAGTACTAATATATTTTCGAATAAATACAAATACAAATATATGGCAATAAATCTTTATAATCATTTCCTTTTGTTTTGGGAATATGTCTGTTCGAAGAAATGAGAGGATCCGAATTTATCAGTAATGCAGCCATAAGATCTCGATTGCAATTTTCCCTTCAATTTTTCCTAGAATTTTTCCTAGTGTGACTTAAACTTTCTAATGCGTCTTCAGATAAAAGTCCAATTGGTAAATTAAAATTTTTAATTATTTCACATCCACGAATCAATATTTTGTGGACTGTTATTGGCAGATTATACCAGGAATAATTATCCACATGTATTTTAAAAGTATCCTTTAAAAATGTACTCAAACTTGTAGTATTTTTTTTTTTTTTTGCCATTTGACAGTGTTTTGAGTACCATATCCTGTTTTTACTTTATCAATAATAAGACCCACTTTATGTCTAAACTCTTTTTGTATATTTATTTTTTGCTCTAAAAAAATTCGTTTGTTTACTTCGCCGCGTACCTGCATCCCTTTGAGAGGCATCCTGTATGCAATATAAATTAGGCATTCAAAAGTTTTAATCCATGCATGCAATATAGATAACCCATATTGTAGATATCTTTCGTCTATAGTTCTTTGCATGCATTACCGATGGTTACAGATGATTACAGATCACTACAGATGGAGTCGCTCGACATAGAGAACAATTCATTGATGCTATGTATTGTACGATGCAATTAATTGACGTTTGTAACTGCACCATAAACCATTGTGAAATACAATTTAAAATTCATTTCAATGTTAAATTCAATAACTTTTGTTTTAAATGGCAAAAGTTTTTTTATTTGCTCCATTAAATCTATTTATACATTTTGAATAAACAAGACAAAATTTATCTAAAAAAAAAGCCGTAGCTCATATATAAAACTTTTAATACAGGGTTTTTACCGCTTAAAAAACTTTAGTAGGCCCTTAATGAAGGTTTTTCTTGTATAAAAATAAGTTTAATAGGCTTGCAAAATAACACAGATGCTGGGGTGTTGTTCAACCATACTTCTCCCTGGCTATCAATATTAGTCATTTTCAGAGGAACCATTGCCCCAATAAACAAGAAGTCATAAGTCATGTTTTCATCGGAAAATTTTTGTTTGTAAACACTATGACCGGAACTACCATCAAAGCCATATTTGCATTTAAGAACACGATATTATTTTTTATTTCCATTATTTTTAATAAACTTGAAGCAGTTTGATTAAGCAAGTACTGCATTCTTAGTGCAAGTACTTCTTAATGCAAGTACTGCATTCTGGTTTACTTTAACTCGAACTCACCATAGCCGTTAAGTTTAAATCTAAAGAAGCCGACTTGCTGTTCCAGGAGAATCTGAGTTAAATTACTGAAACGTGAATGAACTTACATCACCTAACCTGTCAGTGAAACAAATAAGAGGACATAAGAGCCAATCATGATGTTTTGTTTCGAATGCAGATGATTTTATTTTTTTAAATTCTTGATTAAATTTTAAAACAACAAAGTGTACTTTGTTAAGAGTGTCATTACTTAAACAAGGCACTGAATAGTAAGATTTTAAAAATGTTTCTATATTCTCCTCTTGCTTTTTTAATATACAACCAATCCTTGATTGTTTGTATAAATTGAAAACATTTCTAATAAAAAGTGGTGGTGCCATTTCTAAAACATTGTTTTGTTAGCAAAAAATAAATTCACTCAATGTGAGAAATTTTTCACTTTTTATATTTTAAAACTGGTAACTTCACTGCACTGAGAACTTTTTGATAAATATGATAACTTTGAAAGACTTTTATTTAATTAGGTCAAAATACTTTTGTTTATTTTAAAGATAACGGTATGACCCATATGTTTTTGGCAATCAGAAAGACTGATATCAAAAATAATTCGCGTCCTAAAACTATGCAGTACATTTTTTTAAAAAGGTGTACATTCAAAAAGTTTGTAATATAAATATTTAATGGGGATCTATTTGGTATAAATAAGTACGGGTTAGACCAACTTGAAAATTACTGTACCAAATTTTACCCATGTTTTAAGTGAGCGGATTTTTTGGTACAAAACTTGATTCGATCATATATACTCTCATTTAAAATGTTCTCTCTAACTTATATACTATATAACACTTTTCATAGCTTTAAACGTTGAGGGTTGTATTGGAAGTGGTCGTATTTGTAACGTAACTTTCACACATACGAATTCTTATATATGTACCTCAATTATAAGCCATTTTATAGTATTTACACTGTTGTGGGTTGAATGGGAGGTGGGTGTGTTCGTTTGTTTTACTGTTTTAACTGTTTTATAACAATTATCATTTGTCCAGGAATTTGGGTGCATATGAACATGTGTACCGAGTTTCATGTAATTATCTCAACTCCTTCCGATAATTCTACGCTTACGGACCACATCTTTTTAGGTGACATGTTCGCGAGTAGGTTCTACGAACATTTTTTTTTTCCTGCGTTAATACCCAAGGAATTAAAAATTCCAAAAAAAAATTATTTCTATATAAACATTACTCCTTTAAGCTTAAAAAGTTTTTTGCCACAATGAAATAACGTGATTTTCTATGTAAATTTTACCAAAAATTACCCAAAAATACACTTTACGAAAAATGACGGAAAAAATAAAACAATGCAAAATTGCACCTTTATCCTCTAAAAAATTAAAGAAAAATAAAAAATGGCTTTTGGAGCTATCACTCTCAAAGTTGGAAAATAATTTCCGGTTTTTTAATTTCAGTAAATTTAACATCACTAAAAACGCAATGTTTAATGTTGAATAACTTTTGAAATAAAGACTGGATTTAAATAATGCATTCATATTGAAAATATCTTTATTCAGAAATTTCTAAAACTATCGAAACATAATTCATTTCTTTTTAAAATTTATACACACAGTATGTATAAATGACTCAATTTACAAATTTTAATTTTAGGCGAAAAACAGCCATCACATATAATTGAATTACAGACAAAATACGCAAAATCGCACCTCTATCTTTTTTTTCTCAGTTTTTAAGATCACTTTTTGAAAGTTTAGGCAAAGTAAAAAAATAGTTTTTTGTTCCTCTTCGCTGCTCAAAATTTTCAGATTTTTTAATAATTTTTGAAATATTTTTTTTTGTTCAAACTAATTTTATATCTGATTTAATTGAAGGATTTCTTTATAAAGAAATACCATCAAAAGCATTCGATTCTATATTTTTCACAAATATACAATTTTATATGCTTCGAACATCTCGTTCTAGAGTTATGATATTTTATCTGTACAAGGTATATGCAAAGAAGAAAATTGGTAAGTTCACAGAAAAAATAAAAAATTTTCAGCTCATACTGTGTGCCCAAGTCTTCACGTATTTTCAAAAGTTTAGCAGAACTCTCTTAGTCGAAGAATTATCTGTCGATTGATATATAATAAATCATAATATTACCCAAAAAAAAAAAATACAAGTTAGTTTTGGGCGAAATTATTACACTGCGTCGTTTATAAATTTTGGTGGCACATCTATTTCGTTTTGCTTTTCGGTTATGTTATGCTAGTAAAAACATAGCCGTTTTCTCCCGACCTATAATAAAATTTTCTCACAAAATAGTAGCCTAAGAGCATTTCATATTTCGCGCAACCGTCTGGCACAAAAACAAAGTTTTGCTTAATTTCCATATTGTCAACCTCGATTATACCCGTGAATTGTCCAAGTGGAATTGTTTTTGAATTGCCGAAACCGAATAGCGATTTGTTGTTATTACACAAATTTACAGTTTTTATCAAGACAAATTCACTTTTAGCCATAATTGTAGCGTCAAAGCCAGTGTCTATTAAGCAATCGATGTTATTGACTTAAATTTGTTTAATGCGATCATCTTGTGTAACGAAATTAACGCTTGCGTTCTGTGAACTTTTCGCACTAGAGCAATTTTTTTATATGTGTCCGATTTGGTTACATTTAAAGCACTTTGGCGCAGTTTTATAGTCTTTACGCTTATGTTCCGTCGACCCGCAATTGAAACAGTGTTCTTTTTTTTCTTCATTGTATTGATTTTGTATTGTTGTTTTTACAAATTTTTCTTTCATTTTTATTAAACGCTTCGCAAACTTCATATTCGCTTTTAAGCTATTTGAATGATTTACACCGGTCATTTTCTTTTTAGCCAGCACGAATTTTTGCAATTCGCTTAAACCGTATTCCTCGGCGTTTTTTTTTTAAAGTTCTCTATTCACTTTTCTATTACAGTGGAATTGCCGTCATAATCTGGAATGACTTTCTCGAAGTTTTCGACTGATATTTTTTCAACATTTCCTGCCTCGTCTTCCATAGGCTGCTTCAATGTCAGCAGCGTAATGAACTGATCTAACTGTGACTCCGCTTAGTTTGGCATCGTTCCTTTATACTTATCTTGATATTCCGAGGAAATACTGTCTTCTTCAAAATTAATTTTTGGTTTTGTTCCAATTTTATTAGATTGGATTGGGGAAAAGTATTCGGCGTTTTTGGATTCGCTTGATTTCAAAGTGTCATAACATTGAAATTGTAGGCTGCATCTCTTTTTTTTTCTTAACAAAGGACAAAACAACTGATTATTTGTGATCATTTTACTGATATTGGTGCATCGTGTTAAAAATTATTGCAAAACAAAGATGAGTGAAATTTCGGAAAAAATAAGTTATATTTTACAATGTTACTTCGATAAAGGGAAAAATTTGTCACAGGCATGTGAAAAGATTGGTGAGGTTTATGGTGAAGGTACTCTATCCCAATCAACTGCCAGGGAATGGTTCGCTCGATTTCGTTCTGGAAATTTTGAAGTCAAAGATGCTCCTCGCTCTGGCCGATCCATCACCGAAAAAGTCGATGAAATAATGGATAAGGTAAGGATCGACCACAAAACAGTCTTAAACCATTTGAAGAAAGTTGGTTTTTAAAAAAAGCTTGATGTTTAGGTGAACATCACTCATGATCTTAATGCAAAAAATGTAATGGACCGAATTTCTATCTGCGATTCGCTACTAAAATGAAACGAAAACGAGCCACCTAAGGTAACAGGTGATGAAAAGTGGATAACGTACGATAATATTGTTCGAAAACGGTCTTGGTCGAAAAAAGGTGAAGCTCCAAGAACGGTGTCAAAGCCGGGATTGGCGACAAGGAAGGTGATGCTGTGTGTTTGGTGGGACTATAAGGGTATCATCCATTACGGGATTCTACCGCTTGGCCAAACGATTAATTCGAATCTCTACTGTACTCTATTGAAAAAAACGGAATTGATTAAAAGGAAAGGTGTTGTGTTTCATCACGACAACGCAAGGCCACACATCTTTATTGACCCAACAAACTCTTAAAGAATTTAACTGGGAAGTTTTGATGCATCCACCGTACAATCCTGACATTGCACCGACAGATTATCATTTGTTCCGATCTCTTCAACACTCCCTTGCTGGGAAGAAATGAACCTCAAAAGATGACTGCGCAAACCACCTACGTCAGTTTTTCAACGATAAAAGCCCGGAATTTTACAATAAAGAAATCATGGTCTTAACTCAAAAATGGCAGAATGTAGTTGAAAATAATGGACAATATTTGGATTAATAAAATCTTTTTTGTTTGAAAATAAAATTTTGTTTATTTTTACTAAAAAAACGCCGAATACTTTTCAATAACCCAATATTTGTCTTTTTTCGCGTGCTTTGACTTAAGACGCTCGAACCGACGAATGACGTCAACGTTAATTTTTTTAATGTTTTTTCCGTATGCTTTCTTTTCTAGCGTGTTTTCTATTGCACCACCTTGATGTTGTTCCGTTATATGCACGAATTTGATGCCTCATTGTTTTGGTAACTGCGCTTGGCTTTTGGTTGAGCCCCCAAATGTAAGAACGGGCTTATAAGTTGAAATTATTTAATTCAGAGAAATGTTTATAATATTTAAAAAAAATAATGTTGGAGATTCGGCCTTTTGCGACCTTTGACCGGAGTTTTTGCGACGACTAACAACTTAAAACGACTGGTGTTCAACTGACGACTTTACGAGTGAAAATTAAAAAAAAAAAAAATTTTTAGCGCGCTGAGCAATTTCAACCGATTGAACTCACCGGCTGCTGAAAAACGATTGCCCTTACGCTCTCTGCTTACATATATATATAAATTTGGCTGTCAAAAAGCGATTGAGTAGCCCTGTTTCGTATTTTTTGCATTCGTGTAAGTAGGAAGCGGAACACAATCCCACTGGCGAGTGTGAGCACTTACCTGTCCGTAATAATGATACATAACATAACAAACAGAAACTCATATTTTCTTTGCCTTAATAGCTACAAAATGAATTGATGAAAAACATTTGTTTGAATAGAAATAAAGTGAAAAATTAAAAAAAAAAACATTTGTGGATGTGTAACCGAGTTATTGACCAAACAAGGTGTAAAATGGTAAAAAAAGGACATTTTTACGACTTTGAGGCACAAGTAGCTTTTTTCGGGTAAGTTTATTTTGCATTTTTGTTTTCTCTAAATCAATATCTACAGCTTTGCTTAAGACACCAAAATAATATTCCCTACTGTTAACCGCTAAACAGCCATGTGAAAATATCAAAAGAGTGCCACTTTAAGCCAAAACAATGGATGACATCGTAAATCTCTCATTTGAACGTAAGTAGGCAAAAGTAATGATGGTGTAAAATTTCTAGTTTTGGCAAATACTTTCACGAGAGATCATCAAACCTAAGTCTCAAAACGATGACCTCAAAAAAGTTGCACAGTGTTTGTTAGCAATGTCAAAGCATAACATTGAATCATTTTCGATGTTAATTTGTCAAAAGGTTAACTCAAATCTAGAATAGAAACAGTTGTGTAACTAGATCTATGTATATTAGGGTGGTTCACCAAAAAAAGTTTTTCGTGGATGCAGCTTTTCTCTTCCTTTTGACCTAAGAAACACTCCCTGAGAAGAACAATCAAATTGGTAAAGGTTTATAGACGACACTTTTTTTTTGTGTTGTTCCGTACGATTTGTTCGGAGCAAAAATTAATTTTGCAAGTAAGCTCAATTTGACACCACATTTATGAAGCAAATTGGCTGAGAAAAAAAACCTATCCCCTCAAATTTTGTCCCCTCTGACATATCCGAATTTCAAGCATATCCGATTATTATTTCCGGACCTGTGACTTATTTCTCAAAGTTACCTACATATCTGAACCCTTTTACTTGCACAGCTCAGTTGGTCAGACAGTAAATATGGTGAGAAAAAAAAAAGAATGATAGCAAACCAGAAAGAAAACTATAGAATATTCTAAAAAAATAATATATAGAACCATTTTTATTTGTTAAAAAAACAGTGAATTAGTGATAGCTGTATCGCTCTTAGTACATAATTTCTACTTTACTCTGGTAAGACATACCTAGTCGCATAGCGTGGAAACAGTTGGTTTTACTTTAAAACGGTTGAGGGCATTTTTTAAGAGAATTCTCTGATTTACATTTTTCTTCTCACCATATTTACTGTCTATCCAACTGTGATGTGCAAGTAAAAGTGTTCAGATATGTAGGTAACTTTGAGAAGTGAATCACAGATCCGGAAATAAAAATCGGATATGCATGAAATTCGGATGTGTCAGAGGGGACGAAATTTGAGGGGATAGGTTTTTTTCCAGCCAAATTAAGCTCACCTGCAAAATCACTTTTTGTTCCATACAAATCGTATGAACGAAAAAAAAAACGAAATGGCCATCTCAGCCCTTGAAAAAGGACTTTTACCGAGATTCTTATGATCATTTGTGTTGTTTGTGATGTGAAATGTTTGCACACAAATTATCGAGAACTGAACCTACATGTTTTACGCCGACTCCGAACGGCTTATGTTCTCAAGAAGCTTTTCACGGCAGTTTTTACTCTCTGAGGTTTGCCATTGTCTGCAGAGAGGTGACGGCCGAACAGAAAAATTAATTGAATTAAAAATAAATTTTTTGTGTCAGATGGAGGATTCGAACCTGGGTTCTCTGGCGTAAGAGTCACACACTCTACCCACTACGCCACGGCCGCCGCGATGGAAAATCTTATGGAAAACACAAAAAAAAAGTGCCACCTCTAAACCTTTACCAATTTGATTGTGCTTCACGGGGGGTGTTTTTTAGGTCAATAGGAGGGGAAATAGCTGCATCAACCATGAAAATGAAAAAGTTAAAATTTGAACCACCGTAATATATATACATGGTTAGTTGTTACGTCTTGTGCTGTCTTTGAGCCCAACCCATTCATTGGTGGGTTAATTTTTCCCACTTAAACTTGTTTGGGGTCATTGGTATACAAAACATTGATTTATTTCAATGGGTTTTTGGTCGTGACTTTGAATTGGTTAATGTTGAGGAAGTGCGAAAAAGCTGTACTAGCTGAACTCTATTATTATTGCAGTAGTTTGGGAAACCACTAAAACCACTTAACGGAAATGCAAGGGCCGATGTATAATTACCGTTAAAAAGTGGTTTCCCTTATGATATTGATCTTGGATTTTCTCGAGGAATCGCTCGAAGCAGTGAGCTAGAAATGAAAGTCGGTTGAATAAAAATTCAGAACTAAAGACGCAATATGAAGAAATGGCGAATGATTACCTTAAATTGGATTATTTGAGAAAATCTCAGCCCTAAATCTTGAAATATCACCATCTCACTACTATTTGTCGTATTATGCTGCAGTAAAGCCAGAAAATACTACCACAAAAGTTCGGGTAGTATTCAAAGCGTCAAGTCCCTTATGGAATGGGGCCAGCTTAAATGATATCCTGCAAGTAAACACTGTATTGAATCACTTGTATTAAAATACATATCATTCGTTTTTTTCGAATTTTTTATTTCAAATATGTATTTAATGTTGACCAGTAGATACCGTTAGATACTGTTGACTCAAAACATTTTGTATTTTAATGAATTCTGTTTAGAGTTTCATCTGATGATATGATTCAGGATTATAAGCTTAAAACAGAAACCATCGGCCTTAATTGTGGATCATCTTTAGCCGTTAGAACCATGCTGCAATTGGCATACGATGTTCAGCAGCAATTGGCATATAATATTCAACAACAGTATGTTCTTGCTGAACAAACTTTGTGCTATTTAACATTTGTTGACGATGCGAGTGCTTATTATGTAGAAAGCGCAATAACTGCTAGAAATGAGCTTACAATTCTCTGCAGGTTAAAATCTCTGCTGAAAATTCTGCAGGTTTTACTATGCGTAAATGGACTGCAAGTGCGTCAAGCATTTCAGCAGGCCCAGAGAGCATCTTTAGCATGAAGACTTTTTAAAGTTAGAAGAAGCAAGTTGCGCTAAAGCTTGAAGAATTCGCTGGAGTGTCACTTCAGATAAAATCTTCCGATACAAAACGTGAAGTGCCATCAACTATTCCATTCCGCACGTTTGTTTGGCACCTATAGCGGTTACAACGAAAATGTAGCGTATATGAATGTAAATAAACTAGTATGAAAATCTCCCATCACACATTTTTCAATCTTGGAAAACTTTCGGAGTGTGAATATATTTTAGAGCATCCTCACTGCCGCGTGGCTTAAGAGTGTAAGCTTACGCTTTTCGTTTTCTGCATGGCACCTATCCACATTTTCGTCTTTTAAAAAAAAACAAACTTTCTTCAAAGAACAAAAATAAATTTCGTGAAAGCACGGTTACTCCTACTATGCCAAAATTCAGTTTTTTTAAGCAAATATCATTATTTGGAAACAAATCGAATTATTGGATCTAAAAGTTCAATTTTTTTATCTTAATGCATTTCTGCACAAAGACAATTTACTACGTGTTGGTGGACGACTATCCTCTTCCCCAATTTTATCATACGATGCAAGGCATATTGCCTTATAATTGCCAATTTTCAAGTCTTTTAGTACGTTTCGTCCATGGGATTCCGCTTAATGAAGGGAATCAGTTAATACTTAAACGTATTCAAATGCAATTTTGGATCCCACCTGCTATAACCCTTAAAACAACTCTTCACAATAGCAAAACTTGTGTAGTTCACTTGAAATGCCAAAGAACACAAATAATAGCTACTCTGATAGTTGAGCGAACGGTTATTTGACAACCATTTGCTTCCACTGGCATTGACTTCGCTGACCTGCTCGATATCAAAAGCTACGTAGGTAGATCTTGTCGAATAAGTAAATGCTAAGTTTGTCTGTTTGTGTGCTTCTCAACTAAGTCAATTAGTTTGTTGGAGCCTCAAATGTCTTAAAAAGGATTTTAAAACATTTGTAAGTGCACCACATGATGTCATACTAGCACAGTATGCGCATCAAGAAATTGCATGCCATTTTATTCCAGCTGGTGTGTCCCATATGGAACGATTATGGGAAGCCGGAGAATAAAGCTTTAAGATCTATTTTAAAAAGATTACCGGAAGTCTGAATCGAATCAACTCGTGTCTAAATTCGTGGCCACTTTTCGCCATGTCAGATAATCAGTCTGATTTCAAATCTCTAAGTCCAGGTCATTTCTTGGTTTTTGGCCCACTGCTTTACCCAGTGAAGCTAGAAATATCTGATCAGCCTCTCACTATTGCCTGCCAACCTATGGTAAAAAGTGAGTGATGCATCAGCATTTTTGCCACCGATGGATAAATTAATATCTTGCATTTGCGTCCAAAGTGAAAACTTTTCAATTAAACTTCAATGTCAACGACTTAGTCGTTCTCAAAGAAAATCATTTACCCGCGAATGAATAGCGATTATGCCGAATTTTAAAAACATACGTCAGTAGCGACAATAAAGTCCATGTAGATTATCACTAGGCTTACCCGCGAAAAAGCTCAGTCACCTAATTTTTTCTCTTAAACTTTTATTATTTTCTTTTCTTTTCTTTTCAGAATGTCAATCATTAATATTGTGCGGAGATGGCCCTGAGCAAGATTGGCACGGTGCGTGAGTGTACACTAGTTCCCAGTTTTCATGCAAGTCCAGCACGAAGTGTGCTGTCAAGCATAGTCGCCGTAGTGACACGCAGCGGCAATATGCCTAAGTGGCGTTTGTGATCCATCGTGCACTGTTGCCGGCGTTTCCGCGGGGGCTTATAGTTCCATTGCGAATCCCTTTTTTATATTTGTGGTACCATGTTAAACCATTGTTCCAATTTATTCCTCAAACCATCCTGTGCTTTTTATGAACCTTCAGATGTCTGCAGTGGTGTGTTCACTAACTCTTCCAAGTCTTTGAAAAATCTGTTCCTAATATATTGGATCCGACGATACTGTAGATTTTAGTGTTGGGTAGCTCATACATGAGGTACCTTAAATGCTTCATACTGTTAATTGCTGTTAATTGTACCATCACCTCAAAAAAATATATTGAACCACTTTCAATTTTCACACAGCTCAAATTTTATACAAATACAACACTGAAACTTTCATTTTTTTCGAGATTCCAATGTCAAATTTCAGCAGCAACAAAATTTCACAACAAAACTTTTTTAAATGTTACCATTATAGGTGTTTGTTTGCAACAGAAACTGCATAGAAATTTACTAAAAATTAATTTTATTCTCGATTTGTAGTACAATTTTTTGATATCTACTCCGTTTCTTTAAATAAGGCCCAATACTTGCGTCTTTTTTTTAATAATAAGTGAGATAATGAAATAAAATAAATAATAATAAAACGAAATGGCCATTTCAGACCTTGAAAGGACTTTCACCAAGCTTCTTATGATCAATTGTGTTGTGCGTGTTGCGAAATGTTTGAATACAAATGATCGAGAACTGGACCTGTAATCTTTATGCTAACTCCGAACGGCTTATGTTCTCAAGAAGGCTTTCATGGCAGTTTTTCTCTCTGAGGCTTGCCATTGTCTGCAAAGAGGTGACGACCGAACAGAAAAATGAGTTCATTTGTTAAAGACATTCTGTGGCAGATGGGATTTGAAACTGGGTTTTATCGCATACAACGGCTGCCATCGGCTAGATAAATTATTTTCTTAGTTTTATTTTATTAATATAATAAACTTTTATTTTATTAAAATAAATAAAAAATTAAATGTTAATCGACATACAAAATCTGGTGCTTCCAGCATAATTGCAGCCAAAGATATAACACAAAAACTAAAAAGCCTTCATAGAATTTAAATGGCGATCGAAATCTTTAAGCTGTTAATGCTTATTGACACAGAATTGTAAAGAGAAGCTCATTGTTTAGTATCGAAAGCTCATTACTCAACAATAAAAGATCTAAAATTATATCGGAAGCTCATTACTGAACAAAACTGTCAAAACCAGAGAAGATCTTGAGAAGAAATAAAAATATGAAATTTTTTTAAATTTTTCAACTTTATGTAAAAAAGAAACAGCATATAAAGGACTACTATGTCAATAAATTTACAATTATCAATTACCAGAATATGGCTGTTAGTTTCTCCGATATCAAGTTTGATAACCCCAATTTACTTCTCAATCCGATTTAAATACAATACCGATTTTTTTCTTCTTGTTTTTAATCTTTGTTGCTTTGTAAGTAGATTATTAAAAATTAAAAAATTTGGGCTGATTTTGTTCATTTGAATTTTTAAAAATAGGGTTTCTCACTGTTTGCACCAAGCTATCTTCCATTTCTATTTTCCTCCCTTTATACCCCTCATTTCATCTCCTATTATCGCATAGCAGTTTTAACACCTCACAACCTCTTTTTAAACGAGATAACCTCATTTTTGTCCAGTCATACCTCATTTGAAGTGGGACAATGTACCACCTCATTTTTTAAAATGAGTAGCTCACACAAACTCACCTCAAATCTAATTTGTGCCCATCACTAGTAGACTTGAACATTCGCATAGGAGATGAGTTATTGTTCCTGTTTCCCTCGGATCTTTGCAGCTCCGACAGAAGTCTGTTATGCCCATTTTATTGGCCATTACCTCAATTAGAGTCATATGTTGCAGTCACCTCTGGAAGCCCAGTTTGTGTTAGCAATATCTCTGGCTTATATTCTCCTTTTGAGGACGCCTATTGGAATGTGCACATCTGTATCAGCTCTGTTTGTATTTGCGGTAACTCCACGCTTCACCAGTTCATCCGCTGCGTCGTTCCCTTCGATATTGCTATATCCGGGATCCCAGCAGAGGGTGATAGTAGGGCAATTGCAAATTCTCTTCAGTGCAAGTTTACAGTTTTGCATCGTTCGAGCCTTCGTCGTTTTACTCTTCAGTGCTTTGATAACCGCTGGGCTATCCGCAAAAATTATCTTGTGGGGGTAAGATTTTTCCTGTGGATGGCCTGTGCAGCTTTTTCATTGGCATATATATCTGCCTGAAAAACGCTACAGTAATCAGGGAGCTTGTAACACTCTTTGATTTGCAGCGTTTCACAGTATACACCCGATCTAGTTTCGTTTTCCGTTTTGAAACCATCAGTATATAATTGGAGATTGCATCTCACACTGTGTATGTTTGATAGTCGGCTGCTCTTTTTGATTCCTCGGTTCCATATAGATTTAGTATAGATGCATGTTCGTTGTTTTTCCAGGCTTGTGATTTGTTGAGCTGACTCGCGCTCTTGGTCGCTGAACACTTAAGGAACACTTCTATGGGGAGAAGATTTAGCATAATTTCTCGACCCGTCTGTGGCGTAGATCTCATGGCTCCTGTAACTCCTATGCACGCTAACCTTTGACTTAACCTTTGAATAACCTTTGAATTTTTTTCTTCTTGTGAACAGAACGAGTTCGGTCTTTATTGGGTTTACACCAAGTCCATTCGATTTTACTCTCTGCGATAGCTCATTCAATGCCCCAGACATTAGTTCGCTAATGGCCAACTCGCACGAGATTGTTTGATTCTTACGCTCTTTTAAATTTCGATTGTTGGGAGATTGTTGGTAGCTCTCACGACACGCCAATCTGCGTTTGGCATTTCTTTGAAATACAGTACTTTTTCTCCTCCACTTTATTTCGTACTATAAAAACATTTGGTATTAATTTAACATGATTGCTTATCTGTAATTGTTTGAATGTTCCCTTGTTCTTGAAATTGTTACTTTGTTATTAACGCATTTATTATGTTAAATTAATTAAATTAAAATTTAATTTAATAATAACAAACAGCCTTCAATGACGAAAAAAACAAACTTAATACTAATTTTAAAGCATTTCAAAAATGTATACAGTAAGCAACAAAAGTAAAACAAAAATTATTCTTCAATGCTTTGTAAATTTTTTCAGTCTTAAATGAGTTCTTTCAATTCATAAAAAAATTGTAAGTCTTTTCTAGACACTTCAAAATTAACATTAAAAAAATATGTATGCTTATTTTCAAAGTACCTACGTTTATTCCAACATCTACATTTAGACATCAATTTACAGTGAAACAATGAATTTAACATCGTAACGCAAACCGAATTTTTATTACGATTTGCATATGTTCACAACGCCATCTAGCTGTAAAATTGATTTCGTCACTGCATATCGTTATCTAAATCTGATTTGGATATTCGAAAATACTCAGGTACTATGCAAATATGCATATAAGTGTTGAAATTGACTCTTCTTTCTGTTTCTTTTCTGTTAGCTTGGATTGCGCACATCCCACAGCTCGCGCTTTGCTTCCAACAAAGAAATCAGCAACTTCACTCCAACTCTTGAGTAAGCCGCCATAATTATCCTATCTGAAAAAAATGTATGAGAGATATAAATACATATAAATTTCAAATTATAAGTATTGTATTACAACTTAATACTGTTTCAAAAACACACCTTCTTGTTCGCTTGTTTCTTTGCTTACTTCATTAATTCACTTGTTAAGAATAAGGGTTTCATGCAACGATTTTTGCATTATGTTGTTGTAAAAAGTACTATGTTTCTTTAGCAAAAGTATTAAGTACTTAAGCCCAGCAACAATTTTATTTCGCCACCCAACAACACTGTTCAAATTTCTGATTGCTGCCATGTACAGCAATCATAAAATGAACAAATTTGATTGCTGCAATCTGTGTTCATCCGCTCTCGTTCTCAGTGCTTTTGACAGATTTCTATTAAAGCAACAACAAAACGAGTAGATTGTTTGATTGGCAATCATCGTGTGAGTTGGGGATAACTGTTTGCAGGTATTTCCAACATATTAGGATGGCAACGTCATCGACATATGCTATCACTTTTGTTCCTCAAGTTTTGAGTGTAGTGAGAATTTTGTCAACCACAATCAGCCAGATAAGGGGGGATATGACTCCTTCTTATGTTGGGATTCTCCCAATTAGGATACCCGTAGGTTCTTTTTACAAATGTTTTGTGTGTGTTTGTCAGTGCGCCTATCCTACCTATTCGGTTGTATCGGCTCTTAAAAAAGCCTTTTGGTACGAAAATTGGGGGACCTGAGCTTTTGGGAGCTCAAGACGATCCGTGTAAGTGAGTGTGGTGCATACTAAAGAGCTGCACGAATACATTCCATTTGGAATCCATTCTACGCATTCCATGCGAGTATTCCATATTTGCAAATCATTTGCAACGCGAAACGAATGAATGAGAGACATAAATTTTTCGAATGGAATGAACATTCCATTCCATTTGAGAGAGTTCTAACGAATATGGAAATTTCTAGAATGTATTCGTTGCGTTGAGAGTACTCTCAAATGGTTACCATGAATTTTGACTTTTGCTCCAGTCATGTTTCTTAGAGTTTTATGGTAGTTGCAAAGGGGGGTCGCTGATTTCAAATCTGATGTCAGATTTTGAATTTTCAAAATGGCGGATAGGGTTGCCACCTTAAAATATCTTATTTTCGCGAATTCGAGGCTGGGGCAAACACTAGGTAAAAATGGGTCGCTGATTCCGAATCCGTTGTCAGAATTTTAAAATTCCAACATTTTTTTGAAAATAGGGTTGCCACCTAAAAATGTGTTATTTTGCAATTTTTTTAAATGAGCATTTAGTAAAAGGGAGTCGCTGATTTCGAATCTGATGTCAGATTTTGAATTTTCAAAATGGCGGATAGGGTTGCCACCTTAAAATATCTTATTTTCGCGAATTCGAGGCTGGGGCAAACACTAGGTAAAAATGGGTCGCTGATTCCGAATCCGTTGTCAGAATTTTAAAATTCCAAAATTTTTTTGAAAATAGGGTTGCCACCTAAAAATGTGTTATTTTGCAATTTTTTTAAATGAGCATTTAGTAAAAGGGAGTCGCTGATTTCAAATCTGATGTCAGATTTTGAATTTTCAAAATGGCGGATAGGGTTGCCACCTTAAAATATCTTATTTTCGCGAATTCGAGGCTGGGGCAAACACTAGGTAAAAATGGGTCGCTGATTCCGAATCCGTTGTCAGAATTTTAAAATTCCAAAATTTTTTTGAAAATAGGGTTGCCACCTAAAAATGTGTTATTTTGCAATTTTTTTAAATGAGCATTTAGTAAAAGGGAGTCGCTGATTTCAAATCTGATGTCAGATTTTCAATTTTCAAAATGGCTAAGGTGGCGACATCAGCAACCCCCCTTTGAAATCCCTTTACGTAAAACCTTTTTTCATCAACCATTTGGTAGTACTCTCAAATCAACACTTGAGAATGTTGAGTATTCTATTCTAAACATTCTCAACGCACAAGCGCACATTCCATTCCATTCTAAGCGCTTCGAATGCATATTCCATTCCATTCTCAGCGCTGAGAATGATCATTCCATTCCATTCTATTTTTTTGAGAATGTGTTGAAACGGCTTTTGAATGCATTCGTGCAGCCCTTTAGTGCATACTTACTCTTTGTCCTCTTTAGACTTATATCCTCTTCATACTTTGGATTCGTCCTCAATTGTATCTTTCGCTGTCGACACTTTCCAGTTAATACGGGGAAACCTCGACTGTTCTGAAGTGGTTAACTTTACAAAAATAAAAACACTCACATATTTGTATCGTTTGTTCAACAAGATCTACTGATAACTCATCTCTTTACTTAGCAGAGACCCGATATTTATAACATATCTAGACTTGCTTCTTCTTCTTAATTTTATTACGTACTTAATTTTAGCTTAGCATATGCACAAAGGTTTCATAATACCGTAATGCTAATCTAACATTTCCTTATTCTCTGGCCGAGGTTATGTGTGGCTCACTAATTTACCCGGAAAACATTCTTGTGATTCACAAATGTACCAAGGTCGTTTAAATGCAAACAAAATGATCGTATTGCATTTTGTTTACAATACATTCTGTGGCTTATTTCAAAACGCGGAACTCTCTTGCACCAAATATTGTCCAATTATTAATTGCAGCAAAAAAATGCTATAAATGTATTTATACAACAATAAAATATTTACTTAAAGTGCTGTCAATGCATTTCGTTACCGGTGCATTAGGCACAACAGTGTCAGTTTATTTCTCACGAAAATAGTAACAACAACATACTAGCGGCATTGCTTGTTATTTAAGCTGCTCGCTTGTTAGTTTGGCACAGTTTAAATTATGGCACGCGTCATAGCTTAAATGGTTTTGTTTATTAATGCTGATACTGCATTTTTATGCATTTACACTTGGGCTTGACATTGAACTTGAATTTAGAAACTCAAGGCTGTTGTATGGCACCAAAGGTAGTGCCTACAAGGATTCTTCGTTTAGATGTTATTTCTTTGTATATATCTTTATTTCTTGTATTTTATGTTACTCTATTTATTCTATTCTAACTTCATAATTATATATTATTTGTGTACAATATTTATTTCTTATTTCTATAACATATTAATTCCTAACTTTTGTTCTTATTTGTGGGGGGAGGGGGGGGGGGGGCGGGGTATAGGTTGTCATCCTTCATACGATTGCTGCTTTCTCCCTCTTGGTCCATCGGTGTCGTCGCGGCGTGTTTTTCTTTCTGTCCTTGTGTTATCGTGTTATCGGTGCTCCGGGGAAATTATCTCGGCGTGTTTTTCTGATTGGAATTTATTCTGTACTGCTAATGTGGTTGAAATGTGTATGTTGTGGTGATATATTGATGTTCCGCGACTTCAACTTAACTAATGTTGTCTTCTTCTTTAGCAATTTATCAATTCTTAATTAATTACATTAATCAATTATATATGAACGTGTTTTCCGTTGTTTTAAGTTAGGTTTTGTATCCCTAATATGTATATTTGTATATTTGTTATTTCATTACTTCGATTCTCGTTGCTTTACATAGTTGAACTGCTGTTTGTTGCTTGAATCACGTTGGTTTTCATTGGACTTTTAACGCGTTTGTTTTACTTATTTGAAAGTTGTTTGCTTTAAATGGCTGGTTTAAGTTATTTTAGAAAAAATGGTTGTGTCTTTTGTTTGTTTAAATAGTTTTGCTTTAGTTGTTTTGAGATAGGTTTTGATTCCTTTCGTTAAATTATTTTGTCGGTGCTGTTCTTTTTATGAAAGTTTTGACACTTGTTGGTTTATTTTGTTCCTTTAGTAAAGGTTTTTATACCTTCGGTTGGCTTAGAAAAATTTGAATATTTTTGCTTAAGTTGTTTTTAGAAAGGTCCTGATTCCTTTCGTAAAATTATTTTGTCGGTGTTGTTTTGTTTTTTTTTTTTTAATGTAAGTTTTGACACTTGATAGATTACTTAGTTGCTTTAGTAAAGGTTTTTAGGCCTTCGGTTGGTTTATTTAGTTGAACGTTTTTGTATTTTTGTCTTTATTTGTCTTTATTTGATTTGTTTATTCGGACGATACCGCCTTGCCTCTCTGAAATTCTCTGAACGCCATCATCTTTTATCGCAGAACTGCACGTCGGTGCTGTCGCCTGTCACAATTTTTTTTTCGGATGTCGCCGCCATTTTATTGTAGTTTTGAACGCGGTTGCTGCCGCATTAACGCCACACACTTCATTCAGTTAACTTGTAAAGAATCAGCATTTTCATTCTGTTCTATGCCAGAATGTCCTTTCACCCACATAAGTGTGAGCTCAATTGTCTGAGCGCACCTATTTAGTTTGGCAAGACACTCTATGGCCAACCTGGAAGTGACACCTGTACGCTGCATGCACCTAATCAGCGACTGATTGTCAAGGGCAATGACAATTTTCTTGCCATTGACCCGGTCATCTATCAGGTAGTCCAGTACATACACCACACCAAACATTTCCGCCTGGTACACACACACAAACCTCCCTAACTTCATTACACAGGATAGGCTCAACTCTTCTGAGTAAACGCCCGTCCCGGCTCTGCCATTCATCAGAGAGCCGCCTGTGAATATACTGATATCGTTACCAGCAATTTCTTCATAGACGACTGCATCTTTTATAAGAGTTTTATAACATTTTTCTGTTGTCCTTATTCTCTGCCTTCCATACATAGGCATACTCGCCTCCCTGTAATCTCTATGTACAATATCAAGGATGCGCATATGACCATGTAGGGCCGTTGATCCATGCCACGTAGCATTTCGCAACATCCTGGGGGCTGTTAGCGCTGCCGTTTTCTTTATTTGTAAATCCAAAGGCAGCATACCTAACAGAACCTCCATTGCGCTTGTTGGAGTGGTGCGTATTGCAGCTGCTATTCTAACACACGCCAGCCGTTGGACTCTGTCCATTCTCTTCTTAATACTTTTCTGGCTAACTTTTGTCTACCAAATCACCGAAGCATGCGTGATGACAGGTCTAACCATCATAGTGTAGACCCATTTCATAGACTCTGGGCTTAACACCCATTTGAGACCACAAACGCGTCTACACTAAAACAGAACCCTCTTGGCTATTTGAATTTTATCTTCTACATGCTCGTTCCAGTTCAGTTTGCTATCAAGGGTTACCCCTAAATATTTAACTTTCGCCGACATGTTGATTTTAGCTCCTAAAAGTCTGAGTGGTTCTCTCCTCAGACCTGCCCTCTTTTTAGTAAAGAGAATATTGTCTGATTTTCCTGCGTTTACGGTAAGGCCTTTTTCAGGGCTTGCAGCCTTCCAAAGCATATTTTTTCGAAGGCACTCTCGATGTCCATAAATGTGGCCATCGCAATACTTCCTGAAAACAGCTCCTTTTCAGCAACTCTTACTAATTCGTGAAGAGCAATCTCCGTAGACCTGCCTGCTCTATACGCATGTTGGCATCTACTCAGAGGATAATGCATCAGCGAAGTGCTTTCATCGTTTTCAAGAGGAAAGACGTAGGCTGGTCGGTCTGAACGACTTCGCCTCTGCATACTCCTTTTTTCCGGGCTTCGGAAGCAAGAGAACTTTCGCCTCTCTCCAGACTCTCGGAACATACCTAGTCGCTAAGCAAGCAACGAATATACCCCACAGCCTAGGTGCAATGAGATCTTTCCCCGACTGCAACATAGCCGGAAATATGTTGATGTTTTATACGGAGCGTATAGCTCTCCTCAAACCGTCCATAGTGATCATTTTTCCGGCGTCCAGTCTGTCAACTCTGTGCATCCCTTTCTTCAAGGGTATCCACGGGTCGTCAGACCTAAGATTTCTAGAAAAATCCACCTCCATCAGAACTTGCATTGACTCCTCTAAGTTCTCTGCCATGGTTCCATCCGTTTTTCGGATCAGTCCCACTTTGGAGAATGGATCTTTTAAAACCATTTTCTGAAGCCTACATGCTTCCGAAATAGTTTCCATCCCAGAGCAGAAGTCTCTTCACGACTGTCTTTTTCGGTGTCGTATGAGGTTCTTCAGTTCCCTTTTCCATGTCTTGTAGTCTGCCCATGTTCTTGAGTACCTCCTCTCATGTGCAGATTGAAGGCCTTCCTAACCTTCTTCTTCAGAGATTCGAGTTCCGTACACCACCATGGCGTCGGATCACCCTCGCCTATTGAAGTTGTAGGACATGTCACCTCGTAAGCTTCGACCATGGCCGAACTATGATGTTTGACATGGCTTTCCACTTCCGCTGTATTCCCTGGTACTTTTATAGCTTTTTGCGTCAGTGTTTCCCTCAACTTCGCCTTATATTTCACAGGATCCGTGTTCTTGGGAATCCTGACCTTCCTGCTACTCTGCTGGCGTCGGATTCCGAACTTGACTTTAAACTGAATGGATCTGTGATCCGACATGGTTAGCCTATCCACGACTCTCCAGTTTTCTATTCTGTTCAGAATCCTTCTGCAAATGAGGGTTACATCAATGACTTCCGCTCGCCTCGCATCAACGAAAGTCAGCTGTGCTCCTTTATTTGCTACCAACAGATTATTCCTCTCCACAAATTCAAGCATTTGCTCTCCTCTGTCATTGGTGCTTCCCCACACAGTATTGTGCGGATTGGCATCACATCCTATTATCACTCCAATGTTCCTTTCCTCACAGTACTTCACCAGATTCTCCACCTCTTTTGAAAGTGGTTGGTCCGGAGAGTCATAAGGAAGATACGCTGAAGCTACCATACAAGTAAATGCACCATCCCCGATTCTCACAATGGTGAAATCGGGGGAACATAGGTGAGGCGTATATACCGCTAGTATACCATGCCTCACCAAGATACAAGTCCTTCGCCTGCCATCTGTTACCGGTTGGTACAGCGTGGCCTTTCGCTCTGAGAAACCTTAAATTCTATTGTGAAGTATCCAAGGTTCTTGCAGCATTGCTTTGTCAATTCCATCTTCCTCCAAGCAACGCATCATCATAGCTGATCCTGCCCTACTATGGTGTAGATTAAGCTGACACACCACAAGGTTTTCGTTGTACTGGCTATCGGCTTTTGAGGGTCGTCCTCCCTCGACCAACTTCCATCGTCTTTTCTCTATGTGGAAGGCTATCAACCTTTACAGGATGTCCTTAGCGTCTGCACTGCAGCTTCGACAGGACTGGCTAACAGCTTCACTCCTTTCGGAGTTACATTGTCTACCAGGCCCGGAAGGTTAACTTGCGGCTTCCCGCACCCTTCCACGGCTAAATCTTTTTGGGATTCCACTGCTTCAGGACTCGTCCACTCAGCGCACCCTTCCTTTTTGTTCTTTGGATTTCCATATAAATTCCACGAGTGTAGGGGAAAGAACCGTCCACCGTGACATAGCCCCCACTATCACGGTAAGCCCATAGTTACGCACTGGGGCGGGCAGGTACCAGTGAGGTACGCCGCTAGAATACATTTTTTTTGTCCCCGACTGCAAACACACCAATTGAACACGGCCTCCGACTGCAAACACACCGATTGAACACGGGCTATCCCGGATTAGGGGGTCTTTTTCGACACCCATGTCTAGACCCGTAGTGTTTTGTAAAAGTAGGGTCAAATCAAACAAGATGTGGCTCCTCACCACGCACTAACGGTCTTGATGAACAAGAGGCTGTGGCTTCCCAGAAGGAAGCTATATTCGCTTCAGTCCACCCTACAGCTACTGCTGCTTCACCCCCATTCTACACTTAAATATAAATACATAATCCTATATTTTTCCATGCTTACATTCTCTCTTCTAATATTATTCTCTTTAAATTTTTATTACTTTATGTTTTCTTTTACATTTTGACAAAATCCTTTTAACAATTGATTTGATTCCTCATTACACGATAAAATTAATTTTGTATCTAAATTATATATAACATATAAATTTTGTTCCTTTGTTTTTTAAACATTTCATTTCGAAATGTTTTCGTGTTTTTGAAATTTTATCATACTACTTTAAATTAATTTTTCGTTGTCAGCGTTGGGCTGCAAATTGTAACCTCATCATTTCAATTTCATTTTTTGCGTAACCTACATTTATTTTACAATATATATATTTTTAACAAGATAATGATCCGAGTCAATGTTACCACCACGGATCGTGCGTACATCTAATAAACTGGAAGAGTGCCTTCCATCAATCAAAACGTGATAAATTTGGTTTCGCGTTTTTTGGTCAAGGGACAGCCTGGTGGCCTTATGAATATTAAGATGCTTGAATCTAGTGCTACTTACGACCATGTTTCGTTCTGCGGCGAAGTCAATCAGCCTCATTCCGCCATCGTATGCGTCGTGGAGGCTGAACTTTCCAACTTTTGGACCAAAGATGTTTTCCTTGCCCACCTTAGCGTTGAAGTCACCAAGCACAATTTTTATTTCATCTTCAAAGCGCTTGTAGAAAGTATTTTTGATCTCATCGTCCTTGTCCTCTGTCGGAGCATATTAAATACTCGTATATTAAAAATTAAAAAAAGACACAAATTTCACAAACTTTGTTTTTCTAATGGTTTGTTTTCCTTAAAATTAACCATCACCTGTTTTTGACAGGTCTAGGGACATTTTTGGTGAGAGAGATACGCTACCAAATAGAATGAGAAAATACGCTACTACCTTGTTTCTCACACCATGCTCAAATCGAACAATTGTCAACAATACTCCAAGTGGTCAGAATTACATCTAAAAAAACTTTAAACACATGTATTCTGCACGAATAAAACATTGATAGTTTAAAAGATAACTGTTCAACGAAAATAGATTTGAAATTTAAATTAGGGCTTTCATTCTTTTGATAAAATCTTGTGATTAATTTTCGTGTGAGTCACTTTGATTGTATCATATTTTTCTTTTTGCTTCGATAATTTCGGGAAGAAGGGGTTTAAACCCCAAAATCCCCCTAAGGTTGCGCTACTGGATTTATAGTAAACAAGAAATGTTTACTAGTTCATAAGGTAAAGATTACGGCTTATTTCATTACTATTATATTAATTTAATTTATAATTTGTAGATTCACTGCCATGGTGAAAGAATAATATCTTCATGTATATTGCCTGCTGGTCAGCTCTCAAGAGGCTCAAAAAGCAGAAATAAAGACAAGAAAGGCATCAAGGTTAGATACAAATGCTGACCTTATTCACAGATTGCTGTTTACATCCGATACATTAATAAATTCTTTAAGGCAACCACCTAAATATACAATATAAAATATAACTCCAAATATTCTAGATATTTAAAAATCCCCATATCTGAGTGATAGTTCTGATTCAGAATACACAAAAAATAACACAATATTAAAACCTTTTATAATCTTTTTTTTTGCATGCACACAAGTAAATAAGCAAAGTAACTTCGTATGGGAGGTATGCGTTGCAGTTGGCGTGAAATTCTTATTTTTTGTCAAGAAGTCTATTTTAACACAAGAACCATTGGCTTTCATTATTCTAGCTTTTATAGTTTTTGAAAAAGTGTAGTGTCATAGCACAGCCAGCCCACAGTATAATCGAATAACGTAACAATTGCAAGTGTAACACCTAATTAACTAAATTTCGTTTTGTTTATTTTCTTTCATTCATTACTACACCGAGTCAAGCGATTTATATTACATCGCGACTGACACAAACAATGTTGCTGCATTGATTTTTGCAAGCGCAGAAATAGTAAATATTTGAAGTTGTAAGAATGAAAGAAAGAAAAAGAACTTATTAACGTAAAGAAATCTATGGTATGTGTGAATATAGGAAGGAGTTTTAGAAGCAATAAGAAATAGAAATACTGGTATTTTTAGTATATATAGGAGACAAAATTTTAAATAAAAATCAAGAAGTTTTTAGCACTTAGTTTGGAAACACAAAATTCTTCCTTTCTTTTCTTTTTATCAATTCAAGAACGGCGTAAAGCCATTGATAGATACTGCCATATAGAACGGTCTAAGACTTTACACATAATTTCACGTACATCACATGGCGATCCTGCCAAACTGATCCTGCGAATCCTGCCACTTTGTGATCCTGCCAAACCGATCCTGCCCTGCCATCACGCGATTCTTCTAATCATCATATGGCAGAACAAAAAGAATTCAACGAGTTATTCAAAAAAGCTTGGAATAACGCAGACAGTTTGCTTGAATACGTCCCAGAGCCAATACAGGCGCAGGAGAAAATTCCGATATACAAACCTACGCCTAAGACAGCTGGACCGAAGGCAATAACCATAACGGAATATCAACAAAGACATAGCCTGCACAAGGAACAGATACAGCAGTACTACGCCCCGGTGCAAGAAAATATAAAAATAAGGACTAAAGGAGGTAAACGCGTCATAGCGCGACAACGGGTAGCATAAATTTAAAATATTTTACCATTAGTACGTGACCTGGCCCAAAAACAGCGTTTGCTGAAACAGATTGAAAAGGAGAAACAAAACTACGGCCCGAGGAGAGGAAAACAAAATGGGTTGGTTCGGCACCAAAGAAGTCATTAACAATATCAACAGTAGCAGCAACAGTGAAAGCGGATTTTTAAACATAGTAGGAGTTATAAGTGTTATTTTTATGATTATAACAATATTGTATATAGTGAATAGGTACTATAAAAATTATGTACGCAAACAGATGTTGCGTAATATGAACAACTCGGTCTAAAATAAATTAAATGTAAAATATACAAAATTTTTTTTTCCCAAAAAAAGAATCAAAAATTTTTAATGAAATTGTAAAGAAATGAATGAATGAATTGCATAAATTTGATAAAATATTAATATGTCAGAATCAGCTACAACTTGTTTTTACCAAGGATTTTTTGGCATCCTGTTTGAAAAATATTGTGCCACTTGCAAAGGAAAATTATAGACATAGGTAAAATAAAATATTTAGCATACAAGAACGATACTTTTCACTACGAATGTTTTAGGTGCGAAAAGTGCAAAACAAAAATTGGAAAAAATAATTCAATTCTGTAAATGAAAGCATATATGTAGCAAATGTTTGTAAAGATTGATTATATAATAATAAAAATAAAGGATTTTAATAATAAATCTTCATAATGAATGGAATTAGATATCATTCAGAAAATATTAGCAAAACTAAGTAAAGCACCAAATAGCACATATTCATTAAAATATATAAAAAAAACAAAAAAACAATTAGCAACACTTAGAGAGACATTAATAAAGAATTCTACTAGGAAGAGTGAGTGAGTGACCAATTAGCGATTGCAGTAAATAATTTGTTGAAACCAAGAGTTAGAAGAGAACATTCAGAGTCAGAAAAAAAATGAAAGTAAAGCAATAAAAGAAATCAACAACTTGAACTACATACATGTCAGTGTTCAATCTAGAAAGAGCCCTTAAGGCCATACCAATATTTAACGGACATTACAACGAACTAGAACCATTTTTGAAAATTACGGAACTACTAAACAATACATACAATGACGAATCTAAAAAAACTATTAATAGAAAACGTTAAAAGCGTGAACCACTTTAGGTTTCGTAGATGATATAAGCGATTTCAATAGTTTGAAAAACAAACTAGCCGAAACGTATAAAAGCAATTTAACTACAACGCAAATTCACACTGGACTACCAAATTGTGTACAGAAAAAAAGTATCACTTTCTAGTTATAAAGACAAAATAATGAACTTAACAACAGAATTAAACAGACTGCAGATAAATGAATTAGGTGCGACTGCTTCAAAGGAACAAAAAGCTGTGGTAACACAAATGAATGAAAGGCATGCACTCACTGTATTCAAAAATGGCCTCAGTGAAGATCTGAAAGCAACGATTTTCGCAGGCCAACCAACAAAATTAAGTGAAGCAAAAAACCTTGCTTTAGATATTGAAAACACAAATAGTGCTCATCCTAGAAACGTTATGAATATAAATAGAAATTGGAATAGACGAGGAGAAAGTAATCAGTGAGTCAATCAACCATGGAATTAGGGCTCACGACACAGAGACGATGATAATAGAAATGGGAACATTAATTCTAAAGGATTAAATAATGGTTACCACTACAATAATAACAACAACTATAGAAACAACGGTTACAGAGGTAATAACAACAATTACAGAAGTAACCATTACCGAGTAATAATAATACAAGCCCCTCTAATAACAACAACAGAAGAAATAGCAATGACTACAGGAACAACGGTAATTACATCAATTGGAACAATAACCGACGAAAACGAGTCATACATGAACAGGGAAACGAGAGCGGCCCGGAAGAACAAGAACTTCCGGAAGGCCAACAATAGATAGGAAAATATATGTTTTATCTCAAAAATTGACAAATTATGTCATACTATCGTGTGACCAAACAAAAAATAAACTAGCATTTTTAATAGACACAGGAGCAGATATCTCCATATGTAAGAATATAAATAATTACCTCGATATAGACTGCAAAAACAGATGCAGATTAACCGGCATAACAGAAGAAAAATTATACACATTAGGAACAACAAAGTTATCATTACGTCTTGGAAAGGACAGAGCGACGAACGATTTCCACATTGTAGGTGAAGATTTCCCAACAACAACAGATGGTATAATTGGTAGAGATTTCTTGATGAACTACATGTGCAAGATTGACTATGAAACTTACACAGTAGCAATCAATTTTAAAAACGACGAGTATATCGTGCCTTTATTTACGAAATCACACGAGAAAGAATTTTACAGAATACCCCCCGACCGGAAGTGATTTTGCCCATTAAGTTACATTTGAAAGAAGACAGTGTTATATTGAACCAAGAACTAACCAAGGGAGTGTTTTTAGCAAACTCCATCGCTCCTTCAAAAGGTATTTGCCACATCAAAATAATGAATGTAAATGACGAAGAGATTATTATTAAAGATTTAAGTCCAAAAACAGAGAAATTAAGCGACTACATGATATTGAAAACAACACTCAATGGAACGAAAAGAAACAATGACGAAAGATTTGAGAAGCTAATGACTGCATTGAACTTGAGTGAGCAGTCTTAAACAGAGCTGAAAGAAATATTCAGAAAATATCAATATATTTTCCATTTAGAAGGAGAAGATTTCTTAACAAACAACTTTTATACACAACAGATATCTCTGAAAGATACAACACCGGTATACATAAAGAACTATAGGCTGCCGCATGCTCAATATGATGAAATAAAATCTCAAGTCATCATCATCGAACCTTTTGTAAGCCCCTATAACGCACCTTTGTTACTGGTACCGAAAAAAAGCAATAATGAAAAAACATGGCGTTTGGTGGTTGATTACAGAAAGCTCAACGAAAAAATAGTCAATGAGAAATTCCCGTTGACGAGGATAGAGGATGTTCTGGATATGCTAGGGAGGGTCAGATATTTTTCCACTTTAGATATGACCAGCTCTTTCCACCAAATTCCTCTAGATCAAGACTCTAGACCATTAACCGCGTTTTCAACGCAAGACTGTCATTATCAATTCAAGCGTTTACCTTTTGATCTCAAAATCTCATCGAACAGTTTTCAAAGAATGGTAACGATTGCGCTAAGCACCACAACCAAAACGTATTAAAGGTTTTGGATCGTTTACAACGATATAATTTAAAACTCAATGCAAATAAATGCAAAATCCTCAACTCAGAAGTGATTTATCTTGGGCATTTAATAACAGACAAAGGCATTAAAACAGATCCAGGTAAATGTGAAGCAGTTTTAAAATACCTAACACCAAAGAATGCAGACGACATACGAAGATTCGTGGCCATTTGTAACTATTACAGACGTTTTGTCCCGGATTATGCAAGCATAGTCAAATGTTTGAATTCACTTTTGAAGAAGGGCACACATTTCATCTCGTCAGAACAATGCGAAAAAGCATTTAACAAGTTAAGGGGGTCTTCTCATTGAGCAATTTTTTTTCGACTTTTTTTTTGCATTTATTTATAGCTTGGGTAGTTGTGAATATGCCCCTAAAAGGATTTTTAGAAATTCGAAATACTTTAGAAGATACAGCCTTTTTTGTGAAGCAAGGTCTTCGTCAAAATGAGCTATTTTTTTTCGACTCATTTTCGAACGAAGCGGCATAAAGTAACCACCGAATTCCGTTGAAAATGTTTATTGTTAGGTAAAAACGTGTTTGCACACATATTCATACAAACATACGAATACACATTTCTGCTTATTTTAGGGGTTGAAGCATTTTTTGAGTCCAGGTGTTAACTGAAAGCATCATTTAGTTCAGTTTGTATCGAGTTGAGCAATAGACGCGTGCGCTTCAGTGAACGGAAAAGTAAATTTTTCATAAATTTATTGTGATTTTTGTAAAATGGATCGGAAAAGTAATAAAAAAAAAAAAACGCCCAAGTGAGCGTCAGAATCGTGCTAAAAAACGCGGGTTTAGTGGAAATCAGCATCTTAGACCAGAGGATTCTGAATATACCAGTACATCGGCCAAGAAATTCAAGAATAACGAATACGACGAAGTATCAATCAAAAACAATTTGAAGTATTACATTCTCGAGTTCTGTTCTGTGTTTACCACGTTGTCAGCGTTGGTAATTTGTGCCTCATGCAAGCAAAAAATTGAGTTCTCAAAAGCCTCACCAAATGGAGTTGGATTTAAAATCGCTTTGAACTGCGCCTGCCCACGCACAACATATATTCCTTCGTCACCTATGATCGGAAAATCATATGAAATTAATCGACGCTTGGTTGTTGCCATGCGGCTTTTAGGGATTGGGCCAAAAGGTATAACCATGTTTTGTGACCTCATGGACCTCGGACAAAGTTTGTCCAACAATCTGTACTATACTATCCTACAAAATTTGTACGTTGCTGGAAAAGCCATGTACGAACATGTCATTTCAAAAGCTATTGGAGAAGAAAAAGAGGCTATGATCGAAGCGAATCCAGAGTGCGATCCCACTTTATTTACTGTGTCGGGGGATGGGACTTGGAAGAAGCGTGGCCTTTATGGTGTCACAACTTTGATTGCCAAGCATACCAAAAAAATTGTTGACACTGTCGTAAAATCTCGTCTGTGTAACAGCTGCAAATATTGGGAAGCCAAGAAGGAAGAAGAGCCAGAGGCTTACCAAATTTGGCTTGATACTCATGACAAAGAATGCACCATAAACCATGAAGGAAGCTCTGGGAAAATGGAGGTGGACGCTGTAATAGAGATGTTCTCCAGGTCGTTTGAAACACACGGCATAAAATATGTAAAGTATATCGGCGATGGTGATTCGCAGACCTTCAAAGGTGTATTAGATGTCGACCCCTATGACGGTGACCCTATAGTGGAAAAGAAAGAATGCATTGGGCATGTGCAGAAGCGAATGGGACGCGACTTCGAAAAATAAAAAAAGAAAATAAGGGCATTGGAGGCAAAGGTGCGGGCAAGCTCACTGACAAATTAATATCCGAGTTGACCACATATTATGGCCTTGCGATCCGCCGTCATCCTGACTCCGTGGAGGATATGAAAAAGGAAATTTGGGCCACTTTTTACCATAAGTGCTCCACCGATGATAAACCGCAACACCAAAATTGCCCCACCGGTGCGTCAAGCTGGTGCGCATGGCAGAAAGCAGCTGCTGAAGGTACGTTAGATAGCTTTCACCACACGTATGCACCTCTCGACAAGAAGGTGATGGAGGTAATAAAACCAGCTTACGAAGCGCTGTCGGCAGATAATTTGCTTGAAAGATGCCTTGGATCTGAAACTCAGAATTCCAATGAGTCCTACAATTCTGTTCTTTGGTCACTTTCGCCCAAACACATCAACTCAGGCGCACGCACCATCGAAGTGGCCAATTTTATTGCAACGTGCCTCTTCAACGACGGTTTTATACCCATACTTAAAATTATGGGTTTGATGGGTATTGCGATTGGCAAAAACGCATACGAATACGCACTATCTCGCAATGAAGACAGATTGAACCGATCAGAGACTCGAGCTGCGGCATCATCAAAAGCTGGCAGAACGGCTCGCAGAGCAGAGAGGGCAGCAGAAAGCAGTTTCTACGAAAAAGAGGAAGGTGGCCTGTATGGAGCTGGCATCGCCGACTAATATTTGTAAGTAAAAATTGTCAGCTCTTTAAAACTGCATTTAAACATTTTTGACTTTTTTTTTCCCCAAAAAAATTACTTGAAACTTTAAACGCGTTTATCTCGAACCCACGTTTTTCGAACTGGCGGCCATGATATCTCCAGTTCAACTGAACCGATTTTCATGAAACAAAGTGGAATCGACGCAGAATTGTCACCATTCTCGGGTGAACCTCGACCATAATTTTAAAAAATTTTTTACTATTTTTTTTACACTAAACTACAAAAAAAAACCCGAAATTGAAATTTTTTTTTTGAATGGCCGCCATTTTGTCAAAAAAAATCACAAAATTAAGCTTGAGGTTCACCCGAGAATTACATCTATACTGATTATAACCCCGTTTTTTTTTCATTTCAGACGCTCCGGAGACCCGGAATCGTGGCCGCCGTGACGACACCTTTTTTTCACCACCAACTTTGAAGTCTCATTACTTTTTGAACATTTATTTAATGAGATTTTATTTAATGATTTTTTTATTTACTTTGAACCTTTTGTAATACAATAAATAAAAAAAGTTTTCAATTATTCTTTGCGTTTTCAAATAAGAATTTTTTTAAAAAGGGTTCAAAAAACGGGTTTTGAATGAGAAGACCGCCTTAAAACAAAAACTTATTCATCCACCAGTACTACAATTCCCTAATTTTTATAAGCCATTTATCATAACTACTGACGCATCTGACTTCGCATTAGGAGCTGTTCTCTCACAAGGAGAAATTGGACATGATCTGCCAATATCATACGCTAGTAAGTCATTACAAAAGCATGATATAAACAAACTTATAATCGAAAATAACTTTTAGCCATCCACTGGGGAATAAATTTTTTATAGACCATACCTGTTTGGAAGAAAATTTATAGTAGTCACTGACCATAGACCTTTGGTATCGTTATTTTCCTACAGAAACCCATCATCGAAAATGACAAGAATTCGAGCAGACCTGTCAGACTATGATTTCGAAATTGTGTACAAAGAAGGTAAAATAAACACCAACGCTGATGCGTTGTCCAGAATAAAATATGATAGCGAAATTTTAAAAAATATGATTCCTACAAGCAGAGAGAAGGACATATTAGCAATAACAAGGAGCAAAACAAAACAGGATATAAAAACTAATGGCAATGCGAGTATAATGAAGAATATGGGTACCCACCAAGAGCGCATTGAGAGCAATGACATATCTTATAAGGGGACTGATCACCACCACAAGAATTGTAAACTCGCCATAAAATTGGACAATGATATTGTGCACATAACATGTAGTGATGACCCTTCGCATCTAGGTACGATGTTGGAGAAACTACATTGTTTTTTGAATAAATCACAGATAAAGAAAAAAGTCCTTTGTGATCAAGATTATATATTTAAAAATATCGATATGAATGCATTTAAGAAAGAATATAACGAATTAATGAATAAATCCTCGCCAATTAAGATATTAATACACAAAGCTCCACGACATATAGATAGTGTTAGTTGAATATCATAATACTCGAACAGGAGGACACATAGGAATCAGAAAAACGATTTATAAGTTGAAACAACGCTAAAATATACATCATATTCACCATATGAACTAATATTTGGTAAACTACCATCACTCCCGAGTGATATTTTAAATGAACATGACAAAATATATAATTTAGAAGATCATACTAATGAATTAAAACTTAGGTTAAAAACATCTATCAATATAGCTAAAGATATGATTAAAACAGTTAAACATACGAGAAAGATAGAATATGATAGAAATAGGAATGAAGCCTCATTAGAAACAGGTGATTTAGTTTTTATAGGTTTAGAAAATAAAAAGAAATTACAGAGCCCATATCATGGACCATATAAAATAATTGATAGGCTAGGGGTAAATTCTCTAGTAGAGATTAACGGTAAAAGTAAATTATTGCACAACAATTTTTTAGAGAAATACATAAAAAGTAGTTAACAATTTAAATTTAATACTATTTTTTATTTTTCACTAATAATAAATAATAAATTAAAATAATAAATTAAAAATAATTAATTCTTGAAAAAACAACTTACATATACAGTTAATATATATAATTAGAAAATAGAGAAATATTAATAAAGCATCTAAATAAGATTTTACAAAGGCGTCCAGCTCCTTGCGTACGCTGATGATATTGATATTGTTGGCAGAACCAAGAGAGATGTTACCGCTGCTTTCGCCGCTTTCGAAAAGGAATCAGCCAAAGGGGGTTTGACGATAAATAAGGGCAAAACAAAGTATATGCTGTCTACAAACAAGGGAGCTCGGTGTTTAGACTCCCACGTTTCATCAGGCAGCTATAACTTTGAAGTAGTCAAGGAGTTCCTTTACCTTGGCACCGCCATTAATACGAAAAACGAAATCAGTCTGGAGATAAAGCGAAGAACAATAATTGCTAATAGGTGCTACTACTGGCTCAGTAAGCAACTAAGTACCAGAGCCCTCTCTCGATCGACAAAACTAACACTCTACAAGACGCTGGTTCTACCTGTGCTGCTTTATGGCGCTGAGGCATGGGTAGTTTCACAAACTGGCGCAGCCGCTCTGGGGGTGTTCGAGAGAAAAGTTCTTCGCAAAATCTTCGGTCCTGTTCGAGTCGGCGATGACTATCGCATCCGAATGAACCACGAGCTGTATGAGCTTTACGATGACATTGACGTAGTTCGGAGTATAACTGTGTAGCGACTACTCTGGCTGGGTCATGTCCATCGTATGAACAACGAAGCTCCAGCGAAAAAGGTGCTCGAGGCGAGGGTCGCTGGTCAACGACGACGAGGGAGACCATGCCTCCGATGAATGGACCAGGCTGAGGAAGCCCTAACCGCACTTGGTGTATCCGATTGGAGAAGGCGTGCGCAAAGCAGAGGCGCCTGGTGAGAGCTGATGAGGTCGGCTAAAACCCGGACACGAGTTGTTACGACCACCTAAGTAAGTAAGTAACCTAAATAAGATAAATATAAGCAATGAAAATTATATCTAAATACCTTCTCTATTTTTAAAAAGTAATAATAAGTTATTTGTAAACAACTTTATGTAAACTGCTCCTAAACTTTTCCAATCTTTAAAAATTCTTTCAAGTAATAACTTTTCGCTTAAGGGTAAGGGTGTAGTGTCATAGCACAGTCAGCCCACGGTATAATTGAATAACGTAAAAATTGCAAGTGTAACACCTAATTAACTAAATTTCGTTTTGTTTATTTTCTTTCATTCATTACTACACCGGGTCAAGCGATTTATATTACATCGCGACTGACACAAACAATGTTGCTGCATTGATTTTTGCAAGCGCAGAAATAGTAAATATTTGAAGTTGTAAGAATGAAAGAAAGAAAAAGAACTTATTAACGTAAAGAAATCTATGGTATGTGTGAATATAGGAAGGAGTTTTAGAAGCAATACGAAATAGAAATACTGGTAGTTTTAGTATATATAAGAGACAAAATTTTAAATACAGATCAAGAAGTTTTTAGCACTTAGTTTGAAAACACAAAATTCTTCCTCTCTTTTCTTTTTATCAATTCAAGTACGGAGTATAGCCATTGATAGATACTGCCATATAGAACGGCCTAGGGAAGACTTTAAACATAATTTCACGTACACCACAAAAGTCGAAATGTCATCCTTAAATCGAAAATGTGCACTGTGCACCGTTCGACTGCCAGTAGCACGCTGATAAGATTCTCCTGCAGCAGTCCAACACCTTACCCTATCGCGGTATCGACCTTTGGAATATGTAGACAATTTCATTGGCCATTTAAGTATAGTGTCACTCAATCTTCTCATGTACTATTGATGCACATCTTCCATCGCCACGTGAGCAAAGCCAATAGTTGGAATCATTTTGTCGACCCGTTGTATCCTTACAAACCATGCCGAGAATGTTTTGGTGTGATTCGGGTACTGGTGCCCATAGACCGCCCAGCAAGAAGTAAGCCACCTGGCAAAGCAATAGCAGCGCCACTAGTATAAACAATTTGCGTCTGCAAAGGTTATCTAATATTGTGCCAACAAAAAAAAGCAAACAAGTTAAAATAATTTATTGACAGCAATCAGCTGTTTCATAACAGAAGTTAACGGAATTGTAATAGATTTTTATTTTCGAAGATTGACAACAGGATGCTATAAAAGTTCGAAATGCTGAATACCGATTTCAACCCATCTATTATGGCCGAAATCTTTTACGATTGATAACAGAAAATGGGTAACAGAATAACAGATTTCGCCAAAAATTCCCAAATATCGCTTATAACGAACAAAACTACGTTCCCTTGAAGTTCGTTTTAAACATTACTTAATGCATTGTTATTAGAAATGAAGTTTATTATTTTGATTGTTTATTGCACATAAAAATATATATGAGACTTAGAAGTCATTGTATTTAGACAGTACACAATAAAGGCTATTAAATCTGTGTAAATAAATCACATAAACTTTTTGAGAACTACAACTTTACTAAAATTAATCACGAGCACACGAAAAAAACGACTGCTATGCTTGCGTGTTGCTTAATGTTTTTTGTAAAATGTTTTTTTTAAAGTTATGAGAGTAAGAATAATAGAAGAGTCAAAACAGGAAACCCATTCAGAAATAATGGCGAAAAGACTTTCGGTAGGGAGCAAAGATTCATAATTCATAATTATATTTTCTTTCCCATTGTCTTTTCTTCCTTAATTTTTATTTCATAATTATAATTTGTTTCACTCTCAACTGTGGTTAGCGCACTACGTTAACCTAAGCTTGTGTCTGCCTCGGAATCTACAAGTAGAATGAGTTGATCATTTATGGCATTCTTGCGAGGAATTTCTACAAACACATCATTCACTTTGGAGACGCCACAAAGACGCCACCGTCAGATTCTTGTGCCAACAACAACTTGGCTTATTTTTATAGAAAACTTCCTTTACTTCACTCTCAACTGTCTGCAATGTGCAGATATTTACAATCTTTTCAAATGTCAATTTCTCTGTTACCACACTTTTTACTGGTTTAGACGCACATACTTCTCCCATCTTCTCGGATGTTAACACCTCTTTTTCTACCTTCCCAACTGGCTGAGTTGTACATATATTCACAATCTTTTCAGACGTTGAATTCTCTGATACCACATTCTCTACTAGCTGTGCTGAACAGATATTCACAATCTTTTTAGATGTCGAATTCTGTGTTTCTATCCTTGACGACCTTATATCGCGCTTATTTCAGGGTTCCCAGCTTAATGGCTTTTGCTGGGCCCCTCGAAGTTTCCCTGTCGGTAAACCTGATTTTTCTTCGTGTAGCAGTTTCCTTCCGTATTCCCTGCTTTGTTGCACCACTTACATTGCACAATCTGTCTTTGCTCCCTACCGAAACTCTTTTCACCATTATTTCTGAATGGTTTTCCTGTTTTGACTCTTCTATTATTCTTACTCTCATAACTTAAAAAAAAACATTTAACAAAAAACATTAAACAAAAAACATTAAACAACACGCAAGGAGAGCAGTCGTTTTTTTCGTGTGCTCCTGATTAATTTTAGTAAAGTTGTAGTTACCAAAAAGTTTATGTGATTTATTTACACAGATTTAATAGCCTTTATTGTGTACTGTCTTAATACAGTGACTTCTTAGTATCATATATATTTTTATGTGCAATAAACAATCAAAATAATAAACTTAATTTCATAATAATAATAATTAATTAGTAGTTTTGTTGGTTATAAGTGATAGATCGTTATAAGCGATATTTGGGCCTGTTACGCATTTTCTGTTATCAATCGTGAAAGATTTCGGCCATAATAGATCGGTTGAAATCGGTATTCAGCATTTCGAACTTTTATAGCATCCTGTTGTCAATCTTCGAAAATTAAAATCTATTGCAATTCCGTTAACTTCTGTTATGAAACAGCTGATTGCTGTCAATAAATTATTTTAACTTGTTTGCTTTTTTTTGTTGGCACTATATTAGATAACCTTTGCGGACGCAATTTGTCTATACTAGTGGCGCTGCTATTGCTTTCCCAGGTGGCTTACTTCTTGCTTGGCGGTGTATGGGCACCAGTACCCGCCTCACACCAAAACATTCTCGGCATGGTTTGTAAGGATACAACGGGTCGACAAAATGATTCCAACTATTGGCTTTACTCAAGTGGCGATGGTAGCTGTGCATCTATAGTACATGAAAAGATTGAGCGATACTATACTAAAATGGCCAATGAAATTGTCTACATATTTCAAATGTCGATACCGCGATAGGGTAAGGTGTTGGACTGCTGTAGGTGGCAGCAGAATCTTATCAGCGTGCTACTGGCAGTCGAACGGTGACAGTGCACATTTTCGATTTAAGGATGACATTTTGACTTTTTTCAAAAACTATAAAAGCTAGAGTAATGAAAACCAATGGTTTTTGTGTGAAAATACACTTCTTGACAAAAAATAAGAATTTCACGCCAACTGCAACGCATACCTCCCATACGAAGTGACTTCGCTAATTTACTTGTGTGCATGCAAAAAAAAAAAAAGATTATAAAAGGTTTTAATATTGTGTTATTTTCTGTGTATTCCGAATCAGAACTATCACTCAGACATGGGGATTTTTAAATATCTAGAACATTTGGAGTTAAATTTTACAATGTATATTAAAGTGGTTGCCTTAAAGAATTTATTAGTGTATCGGATTTAAACAGCAATCTGTGAATAAGGTCAGCATTTGTATCTAACCTTGATGCCTTTCTCGTCTTGCAGAGCTGACCAGCAGGCAATATACCTGAAGATATTATTCTTTCACCATGGCAGTGAATCTACAAATTACTATGAACTAGTAAACATTTCTAGTTTACTATAAATCCAGTATCGCAACCTAAAGGGGATTTTGGGGTCTAAACCCCCTCCTCCCAAAATTATCGTAGCAAAAAGAAAAATATGACATGATCAAAGGACTCACACGAAAATTAATCACAAGATTTTATCAAAAGAATGACAACCCTAATCTTAATTTCAAATCTATTTTCGTTGAACCGTTATCTTTTAAACTATCAATGTTTTATTCGTGCAGAATACATGTGTTTAAATTTTTTTAGATGTAATTCTGACCACTTGGAGTATTGTCGACAATTATTCGATTTGAGCATGGTGTGAGAAACAAGGTGGTAGCGTATTTTTTCATTCTATTTGGTAGCGTATATCTCTCACCAAAAATGTCCCTAGACCTGGCAAAAGCAGGTGATGGTTAATTTTAAGCAAAACAAACCATTAACAAAACAAAGTTTGTGAAATTTGTGTCTTTTTTCATTTTTAATATACGAGTATTTAATATGCTCCGACAGAGGACAAGGACGATGAGATCAAAGATACTTTCTACAAGCGCCTTGAAGATGACATAAAAATTGTGCTTGGTGACTTCAACGCTAAGGTGAGTAACGAAAACATCTTTGGTCCAATAGTCGGAAAGTTCAGCCTCCAAAACGCATACGATGACGAAATGAGGCTGATTGACTTCGTCGCAGCACGAAACATGGTCGTAAGTAGCACTAGATTCATAAGGCCATCTTAATATTCATAAGGCCACCAAGCTGTCCCCTGACCAAAAAACGCTAAACCAAATTTTTCACGTTTTGATTGATGGAAGGCACTCTTCCAGTGCATTAGATGCACGCACGATCCGTGGGACTAACATTGACTCGGAGCATTATCTTCTCGCAGCTAAGATCCGCACACGTCTGTGCGCAGCAAAGAATGCGCACAACCCTACACAGAGAAAGCTAGACGTCTACAAGTTGCAATCAAAACGGACAGCTGAAGCCTTTGCCACTCGAGTCTTACTGCTGCTTCAAGAAAGCACTCCTCCGATCGACGATATATGCGCGCAGTGAGCACACATCTCCCACTCTTTGCGAGCGGCTGCTGATGAGGGTATTGGCTACCGCCGCCCTGGCCGAAACCAGTGGCACGACTATGTCGCGACGCCACTGCAGAAGAAGACGCTGCCTACAAAGAAACCCTGTAGTCGGTTGTAACGCGTGCTGCTAAGGAGCAATACAGAAAGAAGAGGGAGGACGAGAAATGTCTTTTCAGGCGGAAAAAAAGAGAGGCAGAATAACGCGAGTGCGAGAAAATTGAGATTTATGGTGACAGGAACGAGGCCCAAAAATTCTTCAAAAATATAAAACGCCTGGCCGATGGTTTTAAAACCGGGGCCTCTTCCTGCAAAGATGAAAACGAAAATCTAGTGACAGATATCCAGAGTACACTGACACTATGGAGGGAACACTTCTCTAGTCTTTTGAATGCCGATGATGACAAAAATTCCGCTAATAGAGATGATATCCCGGAAACCCAAATTATGGATGACAGCGTTGAAGTTCCGCTGCCTGACTATAATGAAGTCTTGACAGCCATAACACGGCTTAAGAACAACAAAGCCGCGGGAGCCGATAATTGACCCGCTGAGCTGTTTAATAACGGAGGCGAAGCTCTATTTAAATGCATTCACAAGCTTCTATGCAGAATATGGTCGGAAGAATGCATTCCAAATGATTGGAACCTCAGTGTACTCTGCCCAATCCACAAGAAAGGCAATCTCACTATTTGTGCCAACTACCGTGGGATAAGTCTTTTAAAGTCTACTTTTCGCATATAAAGTACTGTCGAGCGTATTATATGAAAGAATGAAGCCCATCGTAAACCAACTGAAAAGCTATCACCGACCAAATATTCACGCTACGACAAATTTTGGAAAAGACCCTTGAGAAACAAATCGACTCACCATCTTTTTGTCGATTACAAAACCGCCTTCGACAGTCCAATAAGGAATCACCTATACTCCACCATGTCTGAATTTGGTATACCTGCGAAATTAGTCCATCTATGCAGGATGGCACTGACCAACACCAGCAGAGCAGTTAAAAACGGGAAGGACCTCTCCCCACCATTTGTTACCAAACGAAGTTTCAGACAAGGTGATTCTTTATCGTGCGACTTTTTTAATCTATTATGGAGAAGATCATTCGAGCTGCTGATCTGAGACAATGCGGCACAATATTCTACAAGATTGTTATGCTGCTAGCGTATGCTGATAATATTGATAACATTGGCCATAACACACGCGAAGTCAGTGCAGCATTCTCCAAATTAGGAAAAGAGTCGAGTCGCCTGGGTCTTGCAGTAAGCAAGATAAATATCTGGTGTCAACAAACAAACAGTACCAGCATATTAGCAACCACGTCACTGTTGATAACACCTCCGTCGAGGCTGTGAAGGACTTCGTCTACCTCGGTTCCAGCATTAACTCCACCAACGATATCAGTATGGAGATAAAACGAAGGATAACTCTTGCCAACTGGTGTAACTATGGGCTCAGTAGGCAATTGAGAAGCAGAGCCCTTTTTCGACGAACAAAAGTCACGCTCTATATGCCACTAACCATGCCCGTCCTGGACTGGCACAAACCTGGACATTGAGCAGCTCTGATGAAGAGACTTTGGGAGCTTTCAAGGGAAAGATCTTTCGCAAGATCTGCGGACCAATATGCGTCAATGGCGAGTACCAAATACGATGGAAGACGACGCTCCAGTGAAGAAAATATTCGATTCGGTACCCAGCGGCGGTCAACGCAGAAGAGGGTGACCACATCTCCGTTGGATGAACCAATTGGAGGATAACCTGACGAAACTTGGAGCTTCCAACTGGCTCCAGCAAGCGCACAATAAAAATGGCTGGCGGAAATTCTTACAACGGGCCAAAACCGACTTACGATTGTAAGCGCTACCTAAGTAAGTAAGTAAGTAAGTATTTAATATAAAAGTGCATAAACTATGGGAAATAACAATGCAATGGCGCCACGCATTGAATAACCAACTAGGGTGAAAGAACGTTTAGTTCCCTATATAGAGCTTTCTAATAAGTTCGCCATAACACGTTGCTGTTGATGTACTAATAATTTATGATAAAATTATTACACATTCAATTTGTTACTTCACAATATAATATTGTATAGAATTTATTTATAATAATCTAAATATAAAGCAGAGGTGATCAACGCATGGTCCAAACAACAACAAAGAGAGTTTTTCGAATGCAGCTCTCACACCATTTGGTGTAAGGAAATATTGTTGAGCGTTGTATTTTCAATAAAAAGTTTTATTTTTTATTTTTGTGTTTGATTTTCGCTTTTTTTAGCATAGAAAAGATCAAAAAAAGGTAGAAGTTATGAATAGAATATATTAATGTTTTTTAAACCGACTTCAAAAAGGAGGAAGTTCTCAAGTTTGTTGGTTTCTCTGTTTAACTGTAGTACAGTAGTTTTTGTAAGAAAGCAAACGAAACGTTGTGTACGTTGTGTAAAATTGTACACACCAACTTTCCCTAAACATTGCCAAATATTTTATTCATAAATAAAACAGCGACCAACACCCTTTTCGCATGAACGCTCAGAGCAGAAAAAACAAACTTTTATGCAGTGTACAAACACAGCGAGCCGATTACTACTTCGTGCACTAAAGCACAACAACACACGACGACCGCGTGTTACGGGAAAACATGTAGTGATCACCACTGGTATAATGCCAACAAAATAAAAATTGTTTTGACACTAATCTAAGCTTTGGCCTGTGGGTGTTCGTGTTCGCCCGTTCTCTTTTTTAGATCCAAAATTCACGCATCAAAAGCAAATACAATAAAACAAATCAATGCCAACTTTGCTTCCAGTAATAATTGCATCAAATTTTATTTTCAAAACTTATCAGGGATGCGTACAAAATTAAATACTACTCATTCTTTTTGCACTGAAAATGACTATGATGTATTAATACTTGTTGAAACTTGGCTGAATAATGATTTTTTGGATGAGGAGATTGCTGATCCCTCTATTTTCCAAGTATATCGGAAAGATCGATCTGTTGCTCAAACTGGATGCTCTAGAGGTGGGGGAGTTATTATTATTGTTTGAAAAAAATTATGCTCTTCGCTGTGCACTTTAGATACCCTGGACGGATTAATTGACCAGGTTTGCATTTCAATCCATCTTCCAAAAAGAAAAATGTTTGTCTGTGCCTCCTACATTCCGCCTAACAGCTCTTATGAAATTTATAACGCTCATGTTAATAATATATTATCAATGTCTGCAATTGATGGTGGTGAAAATATCTGCGTCGCAGGTGACTTTAATCTTAGTAAAGTAAACTGGAACTTTTCATCTGATGACAAAATTTTTGTGCCAACAAATGTTAACCAGGCACACGAGATTCATCTAATCGATAGTTTTTTTAATATTGATTTGATTCAAATTAATTCTATTCTTAATAAGCTATCCAAATTACTTGATTTAATTTTTATAACCAAATCGCAAAATTATGAATTATATGAATGTCCATTTTCTATTTCTGAATCAAGCATTCATCACTCTGCGCTTACTTTTAATATAGAATTTTATGAATATTTTAATATAACTAGTTCCTGACAACAATTTCATGATTTTAAAAATTGCAATTTTGAAACTATAAATCGGCTCATTAATGAAATAAATTGGAAATCGCTTTTCGATAATTTGAACGTCTCGTTATGCTTTGATATATTTCTAAGCAACTTATCCAATATAATGGCTTGTAATATTCCTTTAAAGAAATTAATCCATAAGCTTCCCTGGTACACTAAGGGATTAAAAAAACTGAAAAATTTGCGTAACAAATTTTTCAATGAGTTTAAAATTTCTGGAAACCCTGATTCTAAATCTAAATATGTTCACTATTCACGCGAATTTAATTTTTTAAATACATTTCTTTATAAACAGTATGTTTTAAGCATTGAAAACCGGATTCAAACCGATGCTAAATCTTTTTGGACCTTTATACAATCTAAAAAGGGTTCTTCAAATATTCCCTCATCTATGTTTTATAATGGTGCATTTTCTTACTCCGTAAATGATACAGTTGAATTGTTTGCAAATTATTTTAAATCTAATTTTGTAAATAATCTGGATCAAGTAAACTCCTGTGTGGCTGATAACGTAAACACTAGCATTAATTTTGGTAATATGCTGGTTACACTCTCTGATGTTGAAACTGCTATAAAATAGCCTGAAAAACTCGGTCAAATGTGATCTAGATGGTCTTCCCGCTTTTTTGTTAAAAAAATGTGCTCACTCTTTGTCCTCACCTCTCTGTTTTATTTTCAATAAATCACTCACTTCGGGAGTTTTTATCGATAAATGGAAAGCTTCGCTAATAACACCAGTTTTTAAAGCCGGCAACAAACATGATATTTTAAACTACAGACCCATCTCTAAGCTAACCAATACTTCTAAGCTTTTTGAAAAAATCGTTAAAGATAAAATGTACTTTGCATTAAAAAATTTAATAAGTCCAAATCAATATGGGTTTGTCTCTGGTAGGTCAACTACTACTAACCTTAGTGTTTTCACAAATTACTGCATCACCACCTTTGAAGAACGCTCGCAACTTGATGTAATTTATTCCGACATATCTAAGGCTTTTGACAAATTGTCACACGATATTTTGTTACTAAAGCTAGCTAAGATTGGCTTTCATTCAGCTTTTCTCTCTTGGTTGGGATCATACCTCTCTAACAAAGTCTCATACGTTGCCATTGACAATGTCAAATCGTCTTCATTTTTAGCAACGTCTGGAGTTCCCCAAGGTAGTATTCTTGGACCCTTACTTTTTGTTATTTTTATAAATGATGTTTCCACATGCTTCAATACTGCCCAATTTTTACTTTATGCCGACGATCTTAAAGTATTTCATAAAGTAAAAAGTCTGTTGGATGCAATTCATCTTCAAAATGATTTAAATGATGTCTTTTCTTGGTTTAAATTAAACCAGTTATCACTAAACTTTGTCGTTTCTTATTATAAACTTAATTCTCCGATTTTAATTGATTATACTCTTGATAATTCGGATTTAGTTAGATTATCCGAAATCCGTGATTTAGGCGTAATTTTTGACTCCGGTCTTAACTTTAGTTCTCATTTAAATCGTATCATCCCCAAAGCCTATTCTCTTTTAGCGTTTGTTAGACGCAATAGTGCTGGGTTCGCTGACCCATACACATTTAAAACATTATATTCGTCCCTTGTAAGATCAAGCCTCGAATATGCATCTTTTATTTGGAGCCCTTTTTACTCTGTTCATATAAAAAGATTGGAACAAGTCCAAAAAAGATTTTTGAAATTTGCTTTGCGCTCTTTAAGTTTTTCTGATCCTCTGCCGTCATACAGGACGCGTCGTTTGCTTATTGGTCTATCTTCTCTTGAAGATAGACGACTACTGCATAGTATTATGATTATTTATGACTTAATTAATGGTCACATTATCTGTGAGAAATTACTTGAACTAATATCGTTTAATATTCCACAAAAATCGTTACGCAACTCTAATTATTTTTACATTAACTGTCATAGAACTAATTATGCCATTAATGAGCCAATAAATAGAGTCCTTTTAGCTATTAATAGTATGTACAATAATAATTTGTTAGATTTTTCTATGCCTAAACTGGCTTTTAAAAATACAATAACTTTTTTACTAAATGGTGTTTAAAAAACTGTGTACTTAATTATTTTTTAAGTTGCTTAGTCTGTAAGGAATTTTGTCCATAGACGTAAACAAATAAATAAAAAAATAATCAACAGTTGGCCCTTTCTCTGTCAGAATTTTTTGACAAGCTTTTGATTTATCTCAAGCCAAAAAGTTGGATTTTTAAAACATGAAGACATTTCTTATTAGATTTCAAACACTATTTCCTGAATCGCTGGATGTGGCGCTTTAGGAGCTTTTGAAAAACTAATTGGATTTATCAAGATGGTTAGAAAAATATTTTGATGATTTAAAAATGGAACTGAATGTTTGGTATAAAATTAGTAATAAAATTAGCGATGAAAAAAAGATAGTGTTTAAAACATTAATTTACCAATCATCCTTGTAACTCTGGAAGTCACTTCGTGTGAAAATGAACAAACATTTTTAGTACTTCGGCGACTCAAAACTTATTTAAGAAGCACGATGTTGCGAGATAGATTAAACAGCCTCATATTGCTTAATCTGTACAGAGATATGGCACCATCAGTGGATTTTATTTTAGATAAACTCGCTGAAAGTAAGCGTAAACTGAATTTTGAAATAAAGTTTTGGTTTGTTTTGTTAATCACAATAATCGTGTAACTAACTTTTTTTTCGTAAAAATAAAACAATAAATCGCAATTTTTTATATTTTTAATTATTTTTTAATACAAACAAAACACTTTTTATGAAAATGTATTTTTAGTTATTATTTATGTAATCATTGTGGTGGAGTTCTTTGTTTGTTTGTTAACTCAACCGTACTTTTAAAAGTTGCATTTTACTACTGTTTTTACCAGGAACTATCAGTGCAAAAATCGTGCTCACTAACCACTGCACAATATCGGCTATAGTTACTTTTTTTTATATGCAAGTTGGACATATTATAAAATCCCCCAAAAAAATTCTGGTTGCGCCCCTGATAAATATTATATACTATATAAATACTAGCGAAATTTCTCAATATAGCAAAAAATTTGACAATGCGCTTGCACTCTAAGCTATAGCCATTTTTGACGTTGTAGGAGAATTGTTCTCAGTAGGTTAATTTTCTTTTGGAAAAAGTTTCATCGTTCTATTTTTAAATTATTTTTTTATTAAAGCAACCATTATTGCTTATCTTACGTTTGCTTTGAGAAATTACTAATTTTTTGTTCTCACTCTGAACTGGGAACAAACTAGGCTTCTATCGAAATATTCTAAATTTTAAAATAAAATTCCTTATTAAGCTTTTAGTAGTCGCGGGAAGGCTTACAAAGAAATTTTCTGAAACTTTTACTATTTAAAAGTAAACATCTAAAATAAAATCATACGTTCAAAATTTCAAGTCAAAAAAAAAACTTAGGTGTGATCGTAGGCGTGGTTTTCATCCGAATAGGCTGACTTACGTCCTCAACCTTTATTTTTTTGATAAAAGCTTATATTTTGAATCTCATTAACATCGCTTCAATATTAGAGCTATAATCGCTATAATAAGGCACATACACGCGTACATCTCCTACAACATTTACGCGCACCATGTTTTGTTTTTGCCACACACAACTAACCAATTCCTCGAACCTTGACCAATTTTCTCTAAAAATGTGCTCAAAAAATCTATTCTAACTAACCATACACCAAAACGATAAGTTTGTACGTGAACACCGTTACTAACTTCATGACTTGCTGTACAACATAATGTTTGTCTGCTTGAAATCAAAAATTTTTGATATTGTCTTCGCAAACTGACGAACCTTCAAATTGATCCGCCAGCAGCGCCACAAACGAGCAAACATTTCCACAAACTTACCAAGTTCGCGAACATGTCCGCCTGTGTATGGACCCTATAACAGACTTACAGACAGACAATCGGACAGACGGGAACATGGCAATGCGCCTGGGCAAACAAAAATATATGTTACTAATTTTAACCACCTTTGTTAATTAACACAAACACATCTTTCATAAAAATATTTTAGTTCAATAACAGACAACAAGTCTTGATAATTAGTGCGTTTTAAGGAAAAATTTTTTTAAGCGTTTTTTTAAATGAAGTGTTTTTTCTAGTGCGCACTCAATTTTTTAAGAAACATAAGGCAGATGTACTATATTTTATGAAAGTATAATTATCCGATTGAAATCAGGTTGAACTATTTAGATTTTCACCACTAAATTTTAGGAAAAATAAAAACTGCTTAATAAATTTAGAAATATATATCCACGTTTTTTCTCATTTTTGTTTTTTAATATTTTTTTTTTTAGTGTGTGAATTTGTAATTCAATGGTAATAAAGTTAGTAAAAAATACAAACAAAAAAAACCAAATTATGTATGCTTTATCTTCTAAGTAATATAAGTTTCAAATTGCCTTACTTTTTTAGCTGGAATGCGCAACTTTTTGTTCGAAAAAATTTTCAACTTTCAAAAATTCCATAAAAATATCAGAAGAGAGCATATATCTTTTAATATCGTTTCCATAATATTCCATCAATTATCTGTTGTACAAAAAAACTTTTGCTATCCTAAAATCGAAAAATGCGTAGTATGCCTGGGATTAAGCATGCCGCTTGCCGAGAACTCCATCTTCGATTGGTCTTATCAGGGCAGGGTGCCTGGTAAGATGTTTTGTATTATGCAGGGAGGTCGGCATGTTGAATCCACTAATGAAGACCCTGTGAAGCTTTCCCCGTTATCATCTCTTCTTATCATCTTCCTTTTAGGCAGCGCTTCTCGATGCCTATTTTAAACTTTGTTAGTTTTAAGAAGTTACAATAAAATCCAACATCGGTCAACTTAGTTCGCTTTAAACCAGTGTTTTTTTATTTGAACGAAGTTCCCTTAAAGGTAATTCTGAATTTAATTAAATATTTCCCTCGATTGTGAATTATTACATCATGACTAAAACGATAAAAATAAAGCCTTAAAAAAAGCTCTTGACTAACGAAAGCACGCTCTGCACCAATTTTAAGAATTTTTAACGTTTAATGGTTATATGTATTTTGATATGAAATTTTAATTTCCGAAATATTTTCTTGTTAACACCGTTTTTGCGGTGGCCGTGGCGCAGTGGGTAGAGTGCGTGGCAAATTCGCCAGAAAACCCTGGTTCAATTACCACTTGACACAGAAAGTTTTTTCAATTGAATTAATTTTTCTGTTCAGCCGTCACCTCTCTGCAGGCATAGCAAACCTCAGATTGTAAAACTGTCAAAGTCCTTGTTAACTCTTAACTGACATACTACGCTTGAGTTACCTTTAATGACACACTATTGCGAATTCGAAACAGTTTTTCATTACTCTTAAAAAAAAAAAATATTTGTAAGGTATAGACTAGAAAATTTTGAGAGGAATGCAAGCGATTTTTTTTTTGTGTTAAAGAAAATAATTTTCCTTTTGAAAATTCTTCTTAAACGAAAGATCTTAAAAAAAAATTAAAAGTTTTTTTTTGAAAAAAATTGTTCATATTTATTATTGGTGATAAATCAAAAAATTAAAATATAGATTTTGTAAATAGTGTGCTTTAAAAAAAAATTTGAATTAGTGTGAAAAAATCAATTAAACTTTTTTCAATTAGCTATTTTACTGACTTTTTGCCATAGCTGATTGTTTAGAGCACGTCAGCACCAATCAGAGATCACCATCAATCAGATATAACATGCGTTAGAGACGTAATTCCAATGGCATTCGAAATATGTGACATATTTGCCGTTCTTGAATTAAATATGCAGAGCAAGTAGAACAAAATTCCAACAGTTTAAATTTTTTAATAGTACGAATCCGCAATAGTGTGTCACTTAAGAGTGAATTTATAATAAAAAATGACAAATCCCTTTTAAAGCAAGGAATGTTTTCTTGTCCAAGGAATGGAAATTGTAACGCATATGTTTTCTGCTATAATTATTTTAAGTTAAAAATCATAAATTTCAAAAATATATGTATTCTAAAGTGTACTTTATTGTTCATTTCTCATTTTTAGCTCAACCAATGCAGCAGATACACTCGAGTTTTCATTGGAAGGAGATCTATATTAGGAACATAAAGCACAAGGGGTTAAGAATTTTAGTATAAAATCAATACAGCTAACTTCTTAAGATGAATTTAAAGTAGCTTTAGTAAACTTTTATTGAGAAGTTGTAAACATCCACAGACATAAATTTTACAGTTTTCTGAAAAATAAGGAATGATTATATAAATACAAAATTATAAAACAATCTATTTTCAAATAAAAAGGAAAGTATCAAATCTTAGATATTTATTTATTATATTTGTTTGTGATGATTAAATAATAACATATAATTAAATAAAATAAAGTTTCAAGGGAATGATGAAATGAGTATATTTGGAATTAAGGAAAAAAATGTATCGCTATGGCAATTTTATATAAACCCTTAAATGACAAAACCCACCTAAATTATCCAAAATGACACTAGAGCGAACTCGCACCAATGGTTTTTCATTGCTAATAACTCGGCAACAACAAAAGAATAAGTAAACTGTTGGTAAGTTTTGTCCTAGGAAGTTTGCGAAGAATCCAATGGTGAATTTACTCTTTTAAAATTTATAGATTTCATATTTTAATCAAGATAAAATAATTTTCTTCTTGAAGATTCACTTTTAACATAATGCCTTTAAAAAAAGCGAAAGAAAATCTATTTTTGAAATTGTTATTATTTAACATTGGCCACAGAAAATTAAAACATGAATTTTGTGGTTAAGATAGTGTACTTAAGAAAAAATTTGGATAAGTACGAATATACGAATCAATTTAAAATTGTTCGGCTAGCTATTTTGTTTACTTTTTTGCTCTAGCTGATTTTTGGGAGATACTTGTTCAGAGAAAACATACGTAAAAGACGCAAATTCAACGGCATTTGATAGCTTAAAAGTACAACATATTTGCCGTTCTTGAATTAGAACTCAAGAGAAAATAGAAAAAAATGCTAACAGGTAAAATTTTGTTGGCAGTGAGAATTTGCATTTGGCAGTGAAGAGTTACGATAAAGTCGAGAAATACATTCAAATACATCTTTTATCTATAAATAATCTAGTTTATTACTTGAAAAATTAGCTAAATTCAGGGCCAGTTTTTTTTCAGTACGAGTTTAAACTTTAGTTAAATTAAACCGAGTTTAACTCATCAAAATTGGACGATTAAACTCGGTTTAACTAGATATTATAGCAATTGTTGAATTTAAATTGACTTAAGTTATCATATAACGTGTTTCTTTTTTGCCTTATCCAAGCTTAAATGTCTAATTTTATTGAGTTAAACTTTGTTAAATTTAACTTAAGCTTAAACTCGTACTGAAAAATTGGTCCTAAATGTTTCAGAGTATTTTAGAGAGACGCTTCCTCCCGTACCGAGTTTTAAACATTTTGAGATTCAAACGAGATTTTTGGCGAGCCCTTCAATTTCGCTAGAAAAACTTTTGAATGAATTTGAAATTTAAAATCAAATAACTTTTTAAAATAATTAAATCAAAAAATAATTCTTTCCTTTACCAGTTCAAGCATATTGAGGCCTTACACTCCTTTCCTCCTATTTGGTGAGTTTAGCAGTAAATAATAAAAAAGCCATCACAATTCTGAGTCTTAGTGCTTGTGACATATGTGAAAGAGTATATAAAAAAATAAAATCTCATCCAATATTATAAATAATAACAAAAAGACGCGAATAGAAAAAGGATGAAATCACATTAGAATAGACTATTTTTTTATCATGTGTATTATTGCGTATATTATTATCTATATTTATTATCTACTATATTATGTATACATTAGACCGTATCACCTTGTATGGCAGAAAAGTAAACCTATATTTAACGTTAGACATTTAAGACATTTTCAAATTTTTTTTTAAATGGCCCCTATGGTGCTTTCTTCGTTTTTTTGTTATGTCTTCGGTGTTTCTTGTCCGATTCTTAAAGTTTTTTAAGTTTTATATGTGTGCTTGTTGATTTTTTGTAAATTTTTTCTGATATTATTTTTTTAGAAATTTTTTTTTGCGAATATTCACCCGCCATATCTCAGTTCCTACTATATAATGAAAATCTTAAAATGTCAAATAATTAAAGCTCATAAACAAATATGAAGACCATGGGATCAAATGATATCGATAAAATTTATTTTTGGCTCAGTTCCGACCCATTTTATCCCAAAAATAACACTGAAAATGTACGTCCCCTCATACTCAACTTTTTATTATTAAAAAAAACTTTATTTTTTCAATCGCAACTGTTTGTATAAAATTACAGCCGTTGTATTGTGTAGAGCTCCTGTTCGAAAAACTGTCGCAATTTTTATTAATAAATATTAACATTTTTCATATATATATTCACAATCTTTTCAGACGTCGAATTCTCTGATACCACATTCTCTACTAGCTGAGCTGAACAGATATTCACTATCTTTTTAGATATCGATTCTTTGTTTCTACCCTTGTCGACCTTATTTCGCGCTTATTTCGGGGTTCTCAGCTTAATGGCTTGTTGGGCCCCTTGAAGTTTCCCTGTCAGTAAACCTGATTTTCTTCGTGTAGCAGTTTCCTTCCGTATTCCCTGCTTTGTTGCACCACTTACATTGCACAATCTGTCTTTGCTCCCTACCGAAACTCTTTTCACCATTATTTCTGAATGGTTTTCCTGTTTTGACTCTTCTATTATTCTTAATCTCATAACTTTAAAAAAAACATTTAACAAAAAACATTAAACAAAAAACATTAAACAACACGCAAGGAGAGCAGTCGTTTTTTTCGTGCTCTCCTGATTAATTTTAGTAAAGTTGTAGTTCTCAAAAAGTTTATGTGATTTATTTACACCTTTATACTGTCTAAATACAGTGACTTCTTAGTATCATATATATTTTTATGTGCAATAAACAATCAAAATAATAAACTTAATTTCTAATAACAATACATTAAGTAATGTTTAAAACGAACTTCAAGGGTAGTTTTGTTGGTTATAAGTGATAGATCGTTATAAGCGATATTTGGGCCTTTTCGGCGAAATCTGTAATTCTGTTACGCATTTTCTGTTATCAATCGTAAAAGATTTCGGCCATAATAGATCGGTTGAAATCGGTATTCAGCATTTCAAACTTTTATAGCATCCTGTTGTCAATCTTCGAAAATTAAAATCTATTGCAATTCCGTTAACTTCTGTTATGAAACAGCTGATTGCTGTCAATAAATTATTTTAACTTGTTTGCTTTTCTTTGTTGGCACAATATTAGAAAATCTTAGCGGACGCAAATTGTCTATACTAGTGGCGCTGCTATTGCTTTCCCAGGTGGCTTACTTCTTGCTGGGCGGTCTATGGGCACCAGTACCCGCCTCACACCAAAACATTCTCGGCATGGTTTGTAAGGATACAACGGGTCGACAAAATGATTCCAACTATTGATGGCAGCTGTGCATCTATAGTACATGAAAAGATTGAGCGATACTATACTAAAATGGCCAATGAAATTGTCTACATATTCCAAAGGTCGATACCGCGATAGGGTAAGGTGTTGGACTGCTGTAGGTGGCAGGAGAATCTTATCAGCGTGCTACTGGCAGTCGAACGGTGCACAGTGCACATTTTCGATTTAAGGATGACATTTTGACTTTTTTCAAAAACTATAAAAGCTAGAGTAATGAAAACCAATGGTTTTTGTGTGAAAATACACTTCTTGACAAAAAATAAGTATTTCACGCCAACTGCAACGCATACCTCCCATACGAAGTGACTTCGCTAATTTACTTGTGTGCATGCAAAAAAAAAAAAAGATTATAAAAGGTTTTAATATTGTGTTATTTTCTGTGTATTCCGAATCAGAACTATCACTCAGACATGGGGATTTTTAAATATCTAGAACATTTGGAGTTAAATTTTGCATTGTATATTAAGGTGGTTGCCTTAAAGAATTTATTAGTGTATCGGATTTAAACAGCAATCTGTGAATAAGGTCAGCATTTGTATCTAACCTTGATGCCTTTCTCGTCTTGCAGAGCTGACCAGCAGGCAATATACCTGAAGATATTATTCTTTCACCATGGCAGTGAATCTACAAATTACTATGAACTAGTAAACATTTCTAGTTTACTATAAGTCCAGTATCGCAACCTAAGGGGGATTTTGGGGTCTAAACCCCCTCCTCCCAAAATTATCGTAGCAAAAAGAAAAATATGAAATATGAAAAGAATGACAACCCTAATCTTAATTTCAAATCTATTTTCGTTGAACCGTTATCTTTTAAACTATCAATGTTTTATTCGTGCAGAATACATGTGTTTCAATTTTTTTAGATGTAATTCTGACCACTTGGAGTATTGTCGACAATTATTCGATTTGAGCATGGTGTGAAAAACAAGGTGGTAGCGTATTTTTTCATTCTATTTGGTAGCGTATATCTCTCACCAAAAATGTCCCTAGACCTGGCAAAAGCAGGTGATGGTTAATTTTAAGCAAAACAAACCATTAACAAAACAAAGTTTGTGAAATTCGTGTCTTTTTTCATTTTTAATATACGAGTATTTAATATGCTCCGACAGAGGACAAGGACGATGAGATCAAAGATACTTTCTACAAGCGCCTTGAAGATGACATAAAAATTGTGCTTGGTGAGTAACGAAAACATCTTTGGTCCAATAGTCGGAAAGTTCAGCCTCCACGACGCATACGATGACGAAATGAGGCTGATTGACTTCGTCGCAGCACGAAACATGGTCGTAAGTAGCACTAGATTCAAGCATCTTAATATTCATAAGGCCACCAAGCTGTCCCCTGGCCAAAAAACGCTAAACCAAATTTTTCACGTTTTGATTGATGGAAGGCACTCTTCCAGTGCATTAGATGCACGCACGATCCGTGGGACTAACATTGACTCGGATCATTATCTTCTCGCAGCCAAGATCCGTACACGTCTGTGCGCAGCAAAGAATGCTCGCAACCCTACACAGAGAAAGCTAGACGTCTACAAGCTGCAATCAAAACGGACAGCTGAAGCCTTTGCCACTCGAGTCTTACTGCTGCTTCAAGAAAGCACTCCTCCGATCGACGATATATGCACGCAGTGAGCACACATCTCCCACTCTTTGCGAGCGGCTGCTGATGAGGGTATTGGCTTCCGCCGCCCTGGCCGAAACCAGTGGCACGACTATGTCGCGACGCCACTGCAGAAGAAGATGCTGCCTACAAAGAAACCCTGTAGTCGGTTGTAACGCGTGCTGCTAAGGAGCAATACAGAAAGAAGAGGGAGGACGAGAAATGTCTTTTCAGGCGGAAAAAAAGAGAGGCAGAATAACGCGAGTGCGAGAAAATTGAGATTTATGGTGACAGGAACGAGGCCCGAAAATTCTTCAAAAATATAAGACGCCTGGCCGATGGTTTTAAAACCGGGGCCTCTTCCTGCAAAGATGAAAACGAAAATCTAGTGACACTATGGAGGGAACACTTCTCTAGTCTTTTGAATGCCGATGATGACAAAAATTCCGCTAATAGAGATGATATCCCGGAAACCCAAATTATGGATGACAGCGTTGAAGTTCCGCTGCCTGACTATAATGAAGTCTTGACAGCCATAACACGGCTTAAGAACAACAAAGCCGCGGGAGCCGATAATTGACCCGCTGAGCTGTTTAATAACGGAGGCGAAGCTCTATTTAAATGCATTCACAAGCTTCTATGCAGAATATGGTCGGAAGAATGCATTCCAAATGATTGGAACCTCAGTGTACTCTGCCCAATCCACAAGAAAGGCAATCTCACTATTTGTGCCAACTTCCGTGGGATAAGTCTTTTAAAGTCTTCTTTTCGCATATAAAGTACTGTCGAGCGTATTATGTGAAAGAATGAAGCCCATCGTAAACCAACTGAAAAGCTATCACCGACCAAATATTCACGCTACGACAAATTTTGGAAAAGACCCTTGAGAAACAAATCGACTCACCATCTTTTTGTCGATTACAAAACCGCCTTCGACAGTCCAATAAGAAATCACCTATACTCCACCATGTCTGAATTTGGTATACCTGCCAAATTAGTCCATCTATGCAGGATGGCACTGACCAACACCAGCAGAGCAGTTAAAAACGGGAAGGACCTCTCCCCACCATTTGTTACCAAACGAGGTTTCAGACAAGGTGATTCTTTATCGTGCGACTTTTTTAATCTATTATGGAGAAGATCATTCGAGCTGCTGATCTGAGACAATGCGGCACAATATTCTACAAGATTGTTATGCTGCTAGCGTATGCTGATAATATTGATAACATTGGCCATAACACACGCGAAGTCAGTGCAGCATTCTCCAAATTAGGAAAAGAGTCGAGTCGCCTGGGTCTTGCAGTAAGCAAGATAAATATCTGGTGTCAACAAACAAACAGTACCAGCATATTAGCAACCACGTCACTGTTGATAACACCTCCGTCGAGGCTGTGAAGGACTTCGTCTACCTCGGTTCCAGCATTAACTCCACCAACGATATCAGTATGGAGATAAAACGAAGGATAACTCTTGCCAACTGGTGTAACTATGGGCTCAGTAGGCAATTGAGAAGCAGAGCCCTTTTTCGACGAACAAAAGTCACGCTCTATATGCCACTAACCATGCCCGTCCTGGACTGGCACAAACCTGGACATTGAGCAGCTCTGATGAAGAGACTTTGGGAGCTTTCAAGGGAAAGATCTTTCGCAAGATCTGCGGACCAATATGCGTCAATGGCGAGTACCAAATACGATGGAAGACGACGCTCCAGTGAAGAAAATATTCGATTCGGTACCCAGCGGCGGTCAACGCAGAAGAGGGTGACCACATCTCCGTTGGATGAACCAATTGGAGGATAACCTGACGAAACTTGGAGCTTCCAACTGGCTCCAGCAAGCGCACAATAAAAATGGCTGGCGGAAATTCTTACAACGGGCCAAAACCGACTTACGATTGTAAGCGCTACCTAAGTAAGTAAGTAAGTAAGTATTTAATATAAAAGTGCATAAACTATGGGAAATAACAATGCAATGGCGCCACGCATTGAATAACCAACTAGGGTGAAAGAACGTTTAGTTCCCTATATAGAGCTTTCTAATAAGTTCGCCATAACACGTTGCTGTTGATGTACTAATAATTTATGATAAAATTATTACACATTCAATTTGTTACTTCACAATATAATATTGTATAGAATTTATTTATAATAATCTAAATATAAAGCAGAGGTGATCAACGCATGGTCCAAACAACAACAAAGAGAGTTTTTCGAATGCAGCTCTCACACCATTTGGTGTAAGGAAATATTGTTGAGCGTTGTATTTTCAATAAAAAGTTTTATTTTTTGTTTTTGTGTTTGATTTTCGCTTCTTTTAGCATAGAAAAGATCAAAAAAAGGTAGAAGCTATGAATAGAATATATTAATGTTTTTTAAACCGACTTCAAAAAGGAGGAAGTTCTCAAGTTTGTTGGTTTCTCTGTTTAACTGTAGTACAGTAGTTTTTGTAAGAAAGCAAACGAAACGTTGTGTACGTTGTGTAAAATTGTACACACCAACTTTCCCTAAACATTGCCAAATATTTAATTCATAAATAAAACAGCGACCAACACACTTTTCGCATGAACGCTTAGAGCAGAAAAAACAAACTTTTATGCAGTGTACAAACACAGCGAGCCGATTACTACATCGTGCACTAAAGCACAACAACACACGACGACCGCGTGTTACGGGAAAACATGTAGTGATCACCACTGGTATAATGCCAACAAAATAAAAATTGTTTTGACACTAATCAACAATTGGCCCTTTCTCTGTCAGAATTTTTTGACAAGCTTTTAATTTATCTCAAGCCTAAAAGTTAGATTTTTAAAACATGGAGACATTTCTTATTAGATTTCAAACACTATTTCCTGAATCGCTGGATGTGGCGCTTTAGGAGCTTTTGAAAAACTAATTGAATTTATCAAGATGGTTAGAAGAATATTTTGATGATTTAAAAATGGAACTGAATGTTTTGTATAAAATTAGTAATAAAATTAGCGATGAAAAAAAGATAGTGCTTAAAACATTAATTTACCAATCATCCTTGTAACTCTGGAAGTCACTTCGTGTGAAAATGAACAAACAATTTTAGTACTTCGGCGACTCAAAACTTTTTTAAGAAGCACGATGTTGCGAGATAGATTAAACAGCCTCATATTGCTTAATCTGTACAGAGATATGGCACCATCAGTATATTTTATTTTAGATAAACTCGCTCAAAGTAAGCGTAAACTGAATTTTGAAATAAAGTTTTGGTTTGTTTTGTTAATCACAATAATCGTGTAACTAACTTTTTTTTTGTAAAAATAAAACAATTAATCGCAATTTTTTATATTTTTAATTATTTTTTAATACAAACAAAACACTTTTTATAAAAATGTATTTTTAGTTATTATTTATGTAATCATTGTGGTGGAGTTCTTTGATTGTTTGTTAACTTAACCGTACTTTTAAAAGTTGCATTTTACTACTGTTTTTACCAGGAACTATCAGTGCAAAAATCGTGCTCACTAACCACTGCACAATATCGGCTCTAGTTACTTTTTTTTATATGCAAGTTGGACATATTATAAAATCCCCCAAAAAAATTCTGGTTGCGCCCCTGATAAATATTATATACTATATAAATACTAGCGAAATTTCTCAATATAGCAAAAAATTTGACAATGCGTTTGCACTCTAAGCTATAGCCATTTTTGACGTTGTAGGAGAATTGTTTCCAGTAGGTTAATTTTCTTTTGGAAAAAGTTTCATCGTTCTATTTTTAAATTATTTTTTTATTAAAGCAACCATTATTGCTTATCTTACGTTTGCTTTGAGAAATTACTAATTTTTTGATCTCACTCTGAACTGGGAACAAACTAGGCTTCTATCGAAATATTCTAAATTTTAAAATTGAATTCCTTATTAAGCTTTTAGTAGTCTTTTACTATTTTACTATTTAAAAGTAAACATCTAAAATAAAATCATACGTTCAAAATTTCAAGTCAAAAAAAAACTTAGGTGTGATCGTAGGCGTGGTTTTCATCCGAATAGGCTGACTTACGTCCTCAACCTTTATTTTTTTGATAAAAGCTTATATTTTGAATCTCATTAACATCGCTTCAATATTAGAGCTATAATCGCTATAATAAGGCTCATACACGCGTACATCTCCTACAACATGTACGCGCACCGTGTTTTGTTTTTGCCACACACAACTAACCAATTCCTCGAACCTTGACCAATTTTCTCTAAAAATGTGCTCAAAAAATCTATTCTAACTAACCATACACCAAAACGATAAGTTTGTACGTGAACACCGCTACTAACTTCATGACTTGCTGTACAACATAATGTTTGTCTGCTCGAAATCAAAAATTTTTGATATTGTCTTCGCAAACTGACGAACCTTCAAATTGATCCGCCAGCAGCGCCACAAACGAGCAAACATTTCCACAAACTTACCAAGTTCGCGAACATGTCCGCCTGTGTATGGACCCTATAACAGACTTACAGACAGACAATCGGACAGACGGGAACATGGCAATGCGCCTGGGCAAACAAAAATATATGTTACTAATTTTAACCACCTTTGTTAATTAACACAAACACAACATCTTTCATAAAAATATTTTAGTTCAATAACAGACAACAAGTCTTGATAATTAGTGCGTTTTAGGGAAAAATTTTTTTTAAGCGTTTTTTTAAATGAAGTGTTTTTTCTAGTGCGCACTCAATTTTTTAAGAAACATAAGGCAGATGTACTATATTTTATGAAAGTATAATTATCCGATTGAAATCAGGTTGAACTATTTAGATTTTCACCACTAAATTTTAGGAAAAATAAAATCTGCTTAATAAATTTAGAAATATATATCCACGTTTTTTCTCATTTTTGTTTTTTAACATTTTTTTTTTTTAGTGTGAATTTGTAATTCAATGGTAATAAAGTCAGTAAAAAATACAAACAAAAAAAACCAAATTATGTATGCTTTATCTTCTAAGTAATATATGTTTCAAATTGCCTTACTTTTTTAGCTGGAATGCGCAACTTTTTGTTCGAAAAAATTTTTAACTTTCAAAAATTCCATAAAAATATCAGAAGAGAGCATATATCTTTTAATATCGTTTTCATAATATTCCATCAATTATCTGTTGTACAAAAAAAACTTTTGCTATCCTAAAATCGAAAAATGCGTAGTATGCCTGGGATTAAGCATGCCGCTTGCCGAGAACTCCATCTTCGATTGGTCTTATCAGGGCAGGGTGCCTGGTAAGATGTTTTGTATTATGCAGGGAGGTCGGCATGTTGAATCCACTAATGAAGACCCTGTGAAGCTTTCCCCGTTATCATCTCTTCTTATCATCTTCCTTTTAGGCAGCGCTTCTCGATGCCTATTTTAAACTTTGTTAGTTTTAAGAAGTTACAATAAAATCCAACATCGGTCAACTTAGTTCGCTTTAAACCAGTGTTTTTTTATTTGAACGAAGTTCCCTTAAAGGTAATTCTGAATTTAATTAAATATTTCCCTCGATTGTGAATTATTACATCATGACTAAAACGATAAAAATAAAGCCTTAAAAAAAGCTCTTGACTAACGAAAGCACGCTCTGCACCAATTTTAAGAATTTTTAACGTTTAATGGTTATATGTATTTTGATATGAAATTTTAATTTCCGAAATATTTTCTTGTTAACACCGTTTTTGCGGTGGCCGTGGCGCAGTGGGTAGAGTGCGTGGCAAATTCGCCAGAAAACCCTGGTTCAATTACCACTTGACACAGAAAGTTTTTTCAATTGAATTAATTTTTCTGTTCAGCCGTCACCTCTCTGCAGGCATAGCAAACCTCAGATTGTAAAACTGTCAAAGTCCTTGTTAACTCTTAACTGACATACTACGCTTGAGTTACCTTTAATGACACACTATTGCGAATTCGAAACAGTTTTTCATTACTCTTAAAAAAAAAAAATATTTGTAAGGTATAGACTAGAAAATTTTGAGAGGAATGCAAGCGATTTTTTTTTTGTGTTAAAGAAAATAATTTTCCTTTTGAAAATTCTTCTTAAACGAAAGATCTTAAAAAAAAATTAAAAGTTTTTTTTTGAAAAAAATTGTTCATATTTATTATTGGTGATAAATCAAAAAATTAAAATATAGATTTTGTAAATAGTGTGCTTTAAAAAAAAATTTGAATTAGTGTGAAAAAATCAATTAAACTTTTTTCAATTAGCTATTTTACTGACTTTTTGCCATAGCTGATTGTTTAGAGCACGTCAGCACCAATCAGAGATCACCATCAATCAGATATAACATGCGTTAGAGACGTAATTCCAATGGCATTCGAAATATGTGACATATTTGCCGTTCTTGAATTAAATATGCAGAGCAAGTAGAACAAAATTCCAACAGTTTAAATTTTTTAATAGTACGAATCCGCAATAGTGTGTCACTTAAGAGTGAATTTATAATAAAAAATGACAAATCCCTTTTAAAGCAAGGAATGTTTTCTTGTCCAAGGAATGGAAATTGTAACGCATATGTTTTCTGCTATAATTATTTTAAGTTAAAAATCATAAATTTCAAAAATATATGTATTCTAAAGTGTACTTTATTGTTCATTTCTCATTTTTAGCTCAACCAATGCAGCAGATACACTCGAGTTTTCATTGGAAGGAGATCTATATTAGGAACATAAAGCACAAGGGGTTAAGAATTTTAGTATAAAATCAATACAGCTAACTTCTTAAGATGAATTTAAAGTAGCTTTAGTAAACTTTTATTGAGAAGTTGTAAACATCCACAGACATAAATTTTACAGTTTTCTGAAAAATAAGGAATGATTATATAAATACAAAATTATAAAACAATCTATTTTCAAATAAAAAGGAAAGTATCAAATCTTAGATATTTATTTATTATATTTGTTTGTGATGATTAAATAATAACATATAATTAAATAAAATAAAGTTTCAAGGGAATGATGAAATGAGTATATTTGGAATTAAGGAAAAAAATGTATCGCTATGGCAATTTTATATAAACCCTTAAATGACAAAACCCACCTAAATTATCCAAAATGACACTAGAGCGAACTCGCACCAATGGTTTTTCATTGCTAATAACTCGGCAACAACAAAAGAATAAGTAAACTGTTGGTAAGTTTTGTCCTAGGAAGTTTGCGAAGAATCCAATGGTGAATTTACTCTTTTAAAATTTATAGATTTCATATTTTAATCAAGATAAAATAATTTTCTTCTTGAAGATTCACTTTTAACATAATGCCTTTAAAAAAAGCGAAAGAAAATCTATTTTTGAAATTGTTATTATTTAACATTGGCCACAGAAAATTAAAACATGAATTTTGTGGTTAAGATAGTGTACTTAAGAAAAAATTTGGATAAGTACGAATATACGAATCAATTTAAAATTGTTCGGCTAGCTATTTTGTTTACTTTTTTGCTCTAGCTGATTTTTGGGAGATACTTGTTCAGAGAAAACATACGTAAAAGACGCAAATTCAACGGCATTTGATAGCTTAAAAGTACAACATATATGCCGTTCTTGAATTAGAACTCAAGAGAAAATAGAAAAAAATGCTAACGGGTAAAATTTTTTGGCAGTGAGAATTTGCATTTGGCAGTGAAGAGTTAAGATAAAGTCGAGAAATACATTCAAATACATCTTTTATTTATAAATAATCTAGTTTATTACTTGAAAAATTAGATAAATTTAGGGCCAGTTTTTTTCAGTATGAGTTTAAACTTTAGTTAAATTAAACCGAGTTTAACCAAAATTGGACGCTTAAACTCGGTTTAACTAGATATTTTAGCAATTGTTGAATTTAAATTGACTTAAATTATCATATAACGTGTTTCTTTTTTGCCTTATCCAAGCTTAAATGTCTAATTTTTTGGGTTAAACTCGGTTTAATTTAACTTAAGTTGAAACTCGTACAGAAAAATTGGTCCTAAATGTTTCAGAGTATTTTAGAGAGACGCTTCCTCCCGCACCGAGTTTTAAACATTTTGAGATTCAAACGAGATTTTTGGTGAGCCCTACAATTTCGCTAGAAAAACTTTTGAATGGATTTGTTGAAATTTTGCATATTTTTATTTTTTGTTTAAAAACAAATAATTTTTTAAAATAATTAAATCAAAAATTAATTTCTTTCCTTTACCAGTTCAAGCATATTGAGGGGTTACACTTCTTTCGACCCTTGAAAAATGCGAAATATTTGGTGAGTTTAGCAGAAAAGAATAAAAAAGTCATCACAATTCTGAGTTTTAGTGCTTGTGGCATATATGAAAGAGTATATAAAAAAATAAAATCTTATCCAATATTATAAATAATAACAAAAATAATAACAAACAGACGCGAATAGAAATAGGATGAAATCAGATTAGAATAGACTATTTTTTATCATGTGTAGTTATTGCGTATGTTATTATCTATATTATCTATTTTATGTATACATTGGACCGTATCACCGTGAATGGCAGAAAAGTAAACCTATATATGACGTTAGACATTTAAAAGACATTTTCAAAAATTTTTTTTTTTTTTTAAATGGCCCCTATGGTGTTTTTTTCGATTTTTTTTTGTTATATCTTCGGTGTTTCTTGTCCGATTCTTAAAATTTTTTGTATGTGTGCATGTTGATTTTTTGTAAATTTTTTCTGATATTATTTTTTTGTGCTTGTTGATTTTTTGTAAATTTTTTCTGATATTTTTTTAGAATTTTTTTTTTTGCGAATATTCACCCGCCATATCTCAGTTCCTTCTATATAATGAAAATCTTAAAATGTCAAATAACTAAAGCTCATAAAAAAATATTAAGACCATGGGAACAAACGATATCGATAAAATTTATTTTTGGCGCAGTTCCGACCCATTTTATCCCAAAAATAACACTGAAAATGTACGCCATCTCATACTGGACTTTTTATTAGTAAAAAAGACTTTGTTTTTTTCAATCACAAATGTTTTTATAAAATTACAGCCATTATATTGTGAAGAGCCCCTGTTCGAGACCTTAAGAAAACTGCCGCAATTTTTTTTTATAAATATTAACATTTTTCGTTGAGGCAATGTCAGTCAAATAAAAACTTGTATATATTATTTATATACTTGTAAGTATATAAATCGCTGCATGGATTTTTCTGAACGTATGAATTGAATTTAACAAATATTTAGCTACTTCAATGTTTGCTTATGTTTTTCCTCAGCATGTTCTAAATTTCGAGCCAATTGCAATTGGCGAAATGCCTACAAACATTGATGGTTGGTTACTACGAAGCGATCAGCGTTACTTGTACCGCATGGTTCTTGCCGTTCAAAGTGGTCACTGCAATGAAGATTTAGCCTGCCCATAGCCTGTCGCTACAAGTACAGCCCATTGGCTAACAACAGCATCTTGCATTTTACGTTGGTACGTAACGCAAGCGCAGCCATCCAACACATTGAAAGATCTCGCTACGTTCGTCGTCAGAGTGTATGCGCCATTTTGGTTTTTAGTTAAGACAACTACTAGCCATTCATGGTAGCCGCAATGTGGTCAAATACATTTCATGGATTCGCCATTTGCCAAAATACGGTCAGGTAGCCATTAAACCGACCATCGACAACAACCCATATTTTTTTCACCATGAAAATATACTACTGTTGATGATTACTGTTCCGGATACATCGGTGCATGCAGATGGATAAAGCAAAATTTTGGAAGGCCACTCAAACCTAACAGGTCGTATTCTGCAATTTCGTGGATCCAACTACCAGGCCTTTATCCAATATAGCAGCACAACATGCAATGAAATTATCGATTAGACCAAATTTCAGATCACTGAGCCACCATGTCTTCAGTTTTTTACTCAAGAGCAGTTGACTGATCTGCAGTACTCGGATGATATTATTAAAATTCTAGGTGAGCATTAAAGTCGACATTAATTTTATGAAATAAATGACAATATTGACGCCATATATCAAATCGTATTTACCATGTTATATGTTTTAACAGATTATCCTTGTCACTCGCAAAACACCGAGCGTTACGACCAAATTGTTTGGGGCACAATTTCTCGAAGCTTGTCAGTTACGAGCGCTACAGCCAGCTTAGATCCCGTAAAGATTTAGAAGATTAATGAAAAGTCGAGTATGAGGTGACGAACAATTTCAAATTATTTTTGGGGTAAAATGTGTCGGAACTGCACCAAAAATAAATTTTATCGATATCATTTGTTTCCATGGTTGTAATAGTTTTTTGTGAGCTTTTATTATTTGGCATTTTCAGAATTTCATAATATAGTAGGAACTGAGATAAGGTGAGTGAATATTCTCACAAAAAAAAGATTCGAAAAAAAATCAGAAAAAATTGACATAAAATCAACAAGAACACACATAAAAAATTGTAATAATCGGACAAAAAACACCGAAGATAAAACAAAAAAATCGAAAAAGCATCATAGAGACCATTTAAAAAAAAATTTTTTTGAAAATGTCTTTTAAATGTCTAACGATTGAGGCCGGGTCAAACATAGGTTAGTTTTTGTGATACGGTTTAGTTTATATATAAGAAATACTTACACTCTGTCATTGTCAACAACCAATTACGAGTGAGTACACTACAAAACAAAAGTAAAACATTCAAGTACTGCACTTGAACCGAAAATGTTTTAAATATGAAATTTCTTCGCGTACTTATGCTCGTATACCAAGTACATGTATATAAGTTAGATTAAATAAAATAATGTGAAAATAATTCATGCAAACCTTAAAAAGAATAAAATCAAAATATTTAAGCTTCAATACTTTTAAAAGAAAGTGAATAAAATAAACTAAAAATAAAGTAGACTTTTTTATAAATGATTTTTTAACTTGATCTTCATATCAATTTCGAGCGATACAGCAAAATCAACTTGGTGTATTTGCTATGGTGTATAAAAGACAAAAAAGTCTGCAGGAAAATAGATATGCAACTAACCCAAAGTTGTGTACAGAGTCTGTTAAGATCCAACCGGATGTTGTACACTACTCGCTTCAGCTTGTGTTAGATTTGAAAGTACTGTACACAAGTTTGAAAGATACTATAAAATGTGGTACAGTACGAGGTGTGTACTTTGCTGCAGATAAAACAAATGTTATCATGCAGATGTCTTATACATATTAAACAGAGTGGCATACATGAGATCGCGTATAACTAAAAACAAAACGAATATATAAAATAAACTATTTTAAACTTTCAAACTATGAAAATAGTGTCCACATGAATAAAAAGCGCTGCGTTTTAAAAATATCAAATGTAAGCAAATACAGAGCTACGCATCGCTTCTTTATTTTATTCCTTTCGGTGTATAAACACAACGTAATTATATTGAAATCAAGTGAACAAAGCGACGTTAGCTTGCCTGCTTCGAGTCTGCCTGCAGGCTGAAAAATTTTTTGCAGCGGAAGGATTTATATACGTATACATTTTTGAAAAAGCTCTTAGCTAGTGAGCTGATTTTGTTCATAGCTGGCTTAGAGCATTCTTTTCTCTAGAGCCTCACTCTGTGAAACTCTGAGTTACGTAGGGTTGAAAAGGACAGCTGGATCAAAAAAACAAAAAATTTTTAGGAACTAAAGTGAACTTTTTAAGAGACTCCATTTTCCGACAGCGATTAAATTTTTATAAATTGGTCAGATCTGGCAATGCTATTGTTACTTGCAAATTGTGCAAATTTGTTTCGAAAATGTTGGTTCAGTTCGGAAATATAACCGTACATTCATAAACCATGTATCGTTTTCGCACCACGTATACTCCAAAAGATTATACGCATCCACAAAGGCATCGGAGAGTGCGAACCAAAGATACAATTGCTGCTATAAAGCTCATTATTAAGGATGACCCAAATGAGTCAGTTTGCCATCGCGCCTAGCAATAAGAGCTGTGTGCATCCACTTTATAGAAAATTGTGCGTAAAGATCTCGGCCTATGGCCTTATAAGAACCATCTGGTTCAAGAACTAAAGTCGAATGGCTATCACTTGCGCCGTACGTTCGGTGAATGGGCTGGAAATCAACTAAAAGTCAACCCACTGTCCTATCGTAATATTCTGTTCCGTGATAAGGGCAATTTTTGGGTCAACGGGCATGTCAATAAGCGAAATTGCCGCATTTGTAGAGAAAAAAAATGCACAAGAGACTATCAAGGCACCATAACATTGTAACGGTGGTGTATTGGGTCGACCGGAAATAAAAAAAACAAAACCATTTTTAACTATTTGCGTGTGATAACGCTGAGTGGTGCTACAATCTATTGAAGTGGCATCCCTGCCACTCTGTTTTGAGGGCGCCCGATACCATAGCCCCTGGTGACCCTAGTCCAGACTAGTTCCGGGGCAACGACTTACACTAGGTCACCCTATCGGTTGAGTAGAAGTGACCCGCGGACACTAGGTTGGCCATGACTGCACGTACTTGAGTGGCATCACTACCAGTTCGGTGAGATGGGGACTCGTGTGGCCACCCACGTGTACTCTCGCCGTACAAATATCTCACGTGCATAAAAATAAATCTCGCGTCGAAGATTTAAACCAACAAAAAACGAATCTGAAATTGAAAGAATTTATGTATAAGGTTGGGAGCCCCTGGCTCAACTGTCCAACATCCGATACTAGAGCCCAGTGTAGTGGCACAGCATGACCACTATACCGTACATGCCAAACAATTAGTAATAACACAAATTTAACCCAAATAATTTGTTCTCTTTCTTTTATTCTTTCGTACGTTGTACCAATGCTGATCATGTTGCATTCAATCGCAACACTTTTTACTACGGCCAGCGTGAGTAATGCAATCAATGCATTTGCTGTCACACTGACCTAGCCAGCTATGTAAATGCAAGCGCAGCATAATTTATTTATTTATTGGCTGCGACGATAATATCAGCCAATGAATGGAAGAAAAACTAATAAACGACTGACTCAATGTATTTTTGTATTGAGTGAAATTAAAATTGGAGGAGGAGTTTAAGAAAGTAGGGATTTTAGAGTAGTATTATTTTAATATAAATAAGACACAAATTTTTAAATAAAACTTAGAATTAATTTAGCGTAAAAACTGGTTGGTTTTCCTTTTTTTTAATTATACCAAGAGCGGCAGCAATGCCATAATTTTCAGTTTGCCGAAGTTGGCAGTTAGTGCAAATTACAGTTAGAACACATATCCTTCCCTGCCCTGACACATATCTTTTACATGGCGATCCTGCGGACAACGATCCTGTGAGATTTAAAAAGCAAGACGATCTTTCAAAAAATTAAACTCCTAATCCTGCAATACTGCGAGTTTCGATCCTGTGCAACGGATCCTGCCCGTTGCAATCCTAACAATTACAATCCTGTCAGTTATGATCCTGCACGCCTCGATCCTGAACAACTAATTCGATCATCCTAATAAATCTAGAAATCCTGTCGAAACTGATACCAATCCTGTAATCAATCCAAATCCTGCACCCTGCATCCATACGCATGGACGAAAAAAAAAAATTTCAACGAATTATTCGATAAAACCCTGCGAGACGCAGCAAAATTCATTGAGTATAAACCAGAACCGTTAAAAATACAAGACGCAGCCCCAATATACGTGCCAACATCAAAGACGGCTGGACCGAAAGCGATTACGATCGAAGAATACAAAAAGAGACAGAGCCACCACAAAGAACAAGTGACAATTACACCCAGCACGTGCCAATTCAACCAGAAAAAAAGGAAAAGAGGCGGAAAAAGGGTAAAAGCGAGACAGGAAGTGGCAGAACTTTACAGAATTGCAGCACTTACAACCGGCGAAAAAAAAACTCCTCCAAAAAATTGCTTATAAGAAGACAAACTACGGGAGATAAACGTAGAAAAAATGGGATGGCTCGGAACCAAAGAAACGGTAACAACTAACAACAACAACAACAGTAGCAGCAGTAGCAGCGAGGCAAACACTATAATAAGTTTAATTTCAATTTTTTTCATAATAATAGTACTAATATATTAGATAAATCATCATTATAAAAATTATGTTAGAAAACAGCTTGTTAGGAGCATAAATTTAAATAACAATGTATAATAAATAAATATCTTCAATATATGTAAAGAACAAATTTTTTTTTTAATTAATAAAATGTTACAATTTGGAACCATTTGCAAATACCAAGGATGCTATGGTATTCTTTTTGAAAAGCATTGCCTAGTATGTCAAAATAAAATAATTGACATAGGTAAGGTTATGTATATATCCTACAAAGAAAAAAATTGGCATCGCGAAAGTTTTCGATGTAGTATTTGTAAAGTGAACATTGCAAAAGTAGGATTTATAGAGAAGAAATCTCAATTAGTATGCCAACGTTGCATCTAGACACGTTAATTACAATAAGAGATAATTACATAATTATATAATTGTTGAATAATCCTAATAAAAGTCTTAATAAATAAATATATGGAATTAAAAGAGTTAGAAACACTCTATGCAAAATTAAAAAAAGCACCTAATAGGGAATACTCGGAAGAATATGTAAAAAAACATTTGGCAAAAATTAAGACACTAAAAAACTTGTTAAGCAAGAATGACGAAAACAAAGATTTCAAAGAAACATTTGATAGATTAAGTGATATAGAAATCAGAATAACAAAACTACTTAAAGAAAAAACTTCTGTAAAAACTAACGAATCTAGAAATTGCTTTAAAGGTAATACCAATTTTCAATGGTACTTACAATGAATTAGAGTCATTCATAAAAATTGTTGAGCTACTACATAATTCATATACTGAGGAAGCTAAGAAAATTCTTTTAGACTTCGTAAGCAGTGTAAAATTAAGTGCAACAGTAAAGACAACTCTAGGTTACGCTAGTGAATTTGAAAATTTTACTGACTTTAAAATAAAAATTCAAAATAAATTCAAAAGCAACACAACAACAGCACAACTGTACACACAACTTTCATCTTTCTCGCAAAGAAACATGTCTGTGACGAACTACAAGGACAAACTGTTACGACTAATTTCAGATTTAACGAAATTACAGATAAAAGACTTAGGCGCATCCGCAACAGCTGATCAAAAAACTGCATTAGCAAAAGTAAATGAAAATTATGCGCTAACAATATTTAAAAATGAAATTGATGACAAGCTCAAGCAAACAATCTTTGCTGCACAACCTACAGACCTTAGTGATGCTATAAATTTGGCACTTGAACTGGAGAAAAACACCAGCATAGGAAGTAGTAGAGTTTTAAATTACCACACTCAGAGAAACAATTTCAACCACAACCGAAACAATACACATAGAAATTTCTCATATAACCAAAATAAAAATTTCAGAAATTCAAACAACACTAATAACTTCCATAACACACGAAATTTCAGTCACAACGGCCAACAATAAGTAAGAATCAAATTTATATTGTATCAAAGAAGTTTACAAACTACATCACTCTAAAATGCGCGCAAACAAAACGCAATCTTACATTTTTAATAGACACAGGTGCAGACATTTCGATCTGCAAAAACACGGATAATGATAATCTAGACATAAATTATGAAAATAAATGTAAGCTAACAGGAATTACAAAAGAAGTTATTCATTCATTGGGCACAACCGACCTTTCTCTATGTTGTGATAACGACAAAGCATCATGTGAATTCCAAATAGTTGACAAAGACTTTCCTATTACAACAGACGGTATAATAGGTAGAGACTTTCTTATTAAATACATGTGTAAAATTGATTACGAAACTTTCACAATAACAATCATATATGAACAAAATGATTACACTTTACCATTATTCACAAAACCCATAACTCAAAGCAATTTCAAAATACCACCACGATCAGAAACAATATTCCCAATAGAATTAAATGTCAAGGAAGATAGTTTGATTTTAAACCAAGAACTAAAGAAAGGTGTATTTTTAGCAAATTCAATTGCTCCATCGAAAGGTATATGTCATGTGAAAATAATAAACATAAATGACGAAGAAATAACTTTAAAGGAAATTAAACCAAAAACAGAAAGCTTAGACAACTACACAATCATGAAGACGCATAACCATGAAAATGACGACAGACAACGCTTTAAAAAACTTATTACAGAACTAAATTTGGACCAACAAGCTAAAATAGAACTAAAAGACATTTTCAAGAAATATCAATCTATTTTTCATCTTGACGGAGAAGAACTCTCAACCAACAATTTTTACGCTCAAAGAATACATTTATCAGATCCAACTCCAGTCTACATAAAAAATTACAGATTACCACATACTCAACACAACGAAATACAAAATCAAGTGACTGAATTAATGAACAACGACATTATCGAACATTCAATTAGCCCATACAACGCACCACTATTATTAGTACCCAAGAAAAGCAATGACGAAAACAAGAAATGGCGTTTGGTAGTGGATTTTAGAAAATTAAATGATAAAATAATTAACGACAAATTTCCATTAACAAGACTAGAAGATGTTTTAGATATGCTAGGAAGAGCTAAATATTTTTCAACATTAGACATGACAAGCTCATTCCACCAGATACCTTTAGAACAAGATTCAAGACCTTTGACTGCATTTTCGACACAAGACGGACATTATCAATTTAAACGTTTGCCTTTTGGACTCAAAATTTCGTCAAATAGTTTTCAACGCATGTTAACTATCGCGTTAAGTGGGTTAAGTTCGGAAGCATTTTTGTATGTCGACGATATAATTGTGTTCGGATGCTCTTTAAACCATCACAATCAGAATTTAATAAAAGTCTTTGAACGTTTGAAACAATACAATTTAAAACTAAATGCAAGTAAGTGTCATTTCCTTAAAAATTAAGTAATCTATTTAGGCCACCTCATAACAGACAAAGGCATAAGAACAGATCCCTCCAAATATGAAGCAGTCATTAAATACCCAACACCAAATAATGCAGATGAAGTAAGAAGATTTGTAGCATTTTGCAATTACTACAGGCGTTTCATACCAGATTTTGCAACTTTAGTAAAATGCCTAATCTCTTTACTCAAGAAGGGAATACCTTTCATCTGGTCAGAATAATGTGAAAAAGCTTTCAACACCTTGAAACAAAAACTTATTAATCCGCCAGTATTGCAATATCCAAATTTTGAGAAACCTTTTATTCTAACCACAGATGCATCTGATTTTGCGCTTGGTGCAGTACTCTCGCAAGGAGAGATAGGACACGATTTACCAATATCCTTTGCAAGCAAGTCATTGCAAAAACATGACATTAACAAACCCATAATAGAAAAAGAATTGTTAGCGATACACTGGGGCATAAACTTTTTTAAGCCATATCTATTTGGAAAAAAATTTATCGTGGTAACTGACCACAGACCACTAGTATCATTATTTTCGCACAAGAATCCTTCATCAAAGATGACAAGGATAAGATTAGATTTGTCAGACTATGATTTTGAGATAGTATATAAACAAGGAAAGATTAATACAAATGCCGATGCGTTATCACGCATAAAAATAGATAGTGAAATTCTTAAAACAATGATTCCCACATTGGAAAATAAAGAAAATAATATACAAGTAATTACTAGAAGCAAAAAGAAGCTTGAAGACAAAAACAATAAAGAAATTAGGAGCAAAGAGACGAATAAAAATGTAACGAGTAATAATGCGAGTGAAAATAAAGACGAAGGCGCCCACCACTTTAGTCAACACCTCCAAGGAAGTGTTAAAGAGAATAACATATCTCACAAGGAGTCTGAGCAACTCTGTATTTGGGAATGTACATCCTTTAATGACGTAAAGAATTTGGTAAAATTAAAATTTATAATTAATAAAAACAGTAACGTTACTATGAATATAAATGATAATGAAGTGCACATAACATGTAGCGATGACCCTTCGAAACTAGATTCGATGTTGTAGAAACTACATTGTTCATTGACGAAATCACATATAAAGGAGCTAGCCCTTTGTGAAAAAGATCACATATTTGAAATTATTGATATGAATGCATTCAAAGACAAATATAACAAGTTGAAACTGAATAGATCCTCGCCCATAAAGATATTGATATACAGAGCTCCACAACAAATACATAGTATGCTTCAAAAATATAAGCTAATTGACGAATTTCACACTTCAAGTACATCAGGACACATGGGAATAAGAAAAATTCCTTAAATTCCTTTGTCCTTAAATTAAAACAAAGATACATCTGGAAGAATATCAGACAGATGGTTAAAGAATTTATAAACAACTGCGTGAAATGTAACCAAAATAAAGTAACTCGACACATTAAAGAGAAAATGATAATCACTGACACACCACAAACAAGTTTCGATACTGTAGTAATTGACACTGTACGCCCACTTAAGATTTTGAACGTCTACAGATATATACTAACAATGCAATGCGCCAAGACAGTAACTTCAACCCTGGGAGAACAGTTCATACTAAAGTACGGATGTTTTAAAACACTTAAGTCTGACAAAGGGACAGAATTTACAAACAACTTAATGTCAAATGTGTGTGAATTATTAAACACGCGTCAAGTGTTTTCAACCCCATATCATCACCAAACAATAGGCGCTCTTGAAAGAAATCATAGAACACTTAATGAATATTTACTTTCTTTTGCGAATGATTTCGAATGGGACAAATGGGTATCGTATTACACATTTGCATATAATACTACCCCACATGTTGACTCCGCGTACTCACCATATGAGCTTGTGTTCGGAAAATTACCGACCCTGCCTAGCGATGTTCTAAAAGAAGGAACCAAAGTATATGATTTAGAAAACTACAATAATGAGTTAAGGCTAAGATTAAAAACATCTATAGATAAGGCTAGAAATTTAATACAAAAAGTAAAACATAAGAGAAAGATATTTTATGATAGAAATAAAAATGAAAGCACATTAGAAATAGGAGACTTAGTATTTGTAAGATTAGAAACTAGGAAAAAATTTCACAATCCTTATCATGGTCCGTACAAGATCATCAAAAGAAACGGAGTAAATTCCATGGTAGATATAAGAGGTAAAAGTAAGGAGTTACACAACAATTTACTTAAGAAATTTAATAATAATTGCAATAAATATTTATATAAAATGTACATGACAAAATTATATATTAATTATAAATTATAATTACATTAAGATTTCATTAAGAATAGCAAAAACTATGATAATAATGCAATATCAAATACATTTTATCTATACATATGTAAAGAAGTATCCCAAAATGTTAACTTTTTCTAAATTCCTCCAATCTTAAAAAATTATTTCAAGTAATAATTTTTCGCTTAAGGGTAAGGGTGTAGTGGCACAGCATGACCACTATACCGTACATGCCAAACAATTAGTAATAACACAAATTTAACCCAAATAATTTGTTCTCTTTCTTTTATTCTTTCGTACGTTGTACCAATGCTGATCATGTTGCATTCAATTGCAACACTTTTTACTACGGCCAGCGTGAGTAATGCAATCAATGCATTTGCTGTCACACTGACCTAGCCAGCTATGTAAATGCAAGCGCAGCATAATTTATTTATTTATTGGCTGCGACGATAATATCAGCCAATGAATGGAAGAAAAACTAATAAACGACTGACTCAATGTATTTTTGTATTGAGTGAAATTAAAATTGGAGGAGGAGTTTAAGAAAGTAGGGATTTTAGAGTAGTATTATTTTAATATAAATAAGACACAAATTTTTAAATAAAACTTAGAAATAATCTAGCGTAAAAACTGGTTGGTTTTCCTTTTTTTTAATTATACCAAGAGCGGCAGCAATGCCATAATTTTCAGTTTGCCGAAGTTGGCAGTTAGGGCAAATTACAGTTAGAACACATATCCTTCCCTGCCCTGACACATATCTTTTACACCAGATGTTCTGTATCGGGCCACACTCTTCCCACCCATCCGTGGAGGATTATGGGGCAAAACAAAATAAATCCTCTGCTACCGCTACTATTCTCCCACACCAAATAATAATACCTTAGTGATTTTTATTTACAATTTCATTTTGTATTAACAAAAACAACTTAAAACAAATTTACATTCTTTCCTTTTTTTTATTAAGCGTTAGTTTGGTAGATGTTTAGTTTATTATTGGTTTGCAAATTTTATAAATTGTGTTTCTAATTTACGTTTTTGTTTTATTTAAGTTCAATATATAATATTAGTCTTCGTTGTCATTATTGTAATTTTAGATTTATATTTTTTTTTTAAATTGTTACTTAGTTACTCAGTTGTTTTTTGTTACTCATTTAATTGTTACTCAGTTCTGCTGTATTTGCATGTGGTTGAATTTGTTGGTATTATTTTTTATTGGGTCAACGCAATTCAACTATATTTCGCTGATGCAGAATTACACCAACAACAACTTATTGATTTTAACATTGTTAGCAACTAAAACATTTGCGGTGACGCTAAATTACAACAACAACACTTATTTTAATATTTCGTTTTATTCTTGTTACTGCTATAAATGTATTATTAGTAGAAATGTATATAAGCCGCTTACAGCAATTAATAAAGACCAGTTATAATTCAACTCACAAATAAAACCACCGATTTCTTACTCACCTTCATCTGCATCAACAATTGTACAAGGTTTAAGTGCCTGTGCAATTCTACAACAATCCCTAAGGTAAATATTGGGACAAGCACCTGTATTGACAATCGCTTTAAGGGATTCAACATTGGTGACCCTGAAGTGATGTATCCTTTTATATAATTATATTATATATCCATTATTTAACCGTGGAAATTTAAATTCGTAAGCTGTGTGACCGTAAAAAGTACCCCGCGAATAAAATTAACCAAACTGGAAACCAATCGTTTAAGAGAATTCAAAGACTTTATTAAACAGCTTGTGCATCACACCGCATCCACAATGAACATAGAAGAGCTGGTAAAGCAACAAGATGAAACCTACAAAAAGTGATAGCCAACTGCAAGAAGGTGCCATGTGATCGACGGACGCCAGAGTTCATTGATGCAAAGGTTAAGGAACTCAATGAGTTGTGGGGTCAATTCAATAAAGTCGACAATATCATTCGTAGTCTCCACGGTAGCAAGGATGAGCATCCATATTTCAGTAAGGACATGCATGCAGCCATCAGTGTAAGATACCGAGAATTCCGAGACGAAATGGAACTCTTTCGGCCGAATTACGCTGGACCCAGTCAAGCCAAGGATACACTGAAAACATCGCAAACTGCTCCACGGAATGCTGATCGACAATCAACAAAAAACATGGAACATAGTGGTTAAAGACGAAAGCTGCTGAGGAATCAGTGCGCTTTAATTCAATCACTGACAGAAAACTTGAATGAAGTGCTGGGACAGCGTGAAACAGTGCACCTTCCGGTTCAACATTGGAACGTCATCCTGAGTCATATACTGTTACAAAAATTGGATCAAGACTCGCAAACAGCATTTGAGCAGAGCTTGGACGACAATAAGCGATTGCTCACCATATATGAAATATTCAAGTTCCTTGAGCGCAGATTCCAAACGTTCGAGGCTCGTGGAAGAGCATAATCATCCTCAACTTGGACAAGTGTAAGCAAACAGATCATAAAATCTATGCATGCAAAATATTTTTGAATGCGTACATTAATCAAAGGTGGAATTGGTTCAAAGCCAAAACCTATGTATAAACTGCTTCAAGCCTGATTATCGCGCTTTGTAATGTAAATCACGGAATTGCACAACGTGTGCTAAAAAACACAATACCCTACTGCATGTCGAACAATCAGGACATAAGTCATCAATCACCAATCACGCGCCACAAAATAAAGACAATCAACAGACCACCACCCTGGCAACAACAAGGGAATCCGAGAATGACGGTTATGTTCTCCTCAGCACTGCATTCATCAGACTCATCGCTAGCAATGGACAGGCAGTAGACTGTCAGCCATCTTGGATTCAGGATCACAAGTTAATCTTACCACAGAGAGAGTTGCAAGACAACTGGGGTTACAGCTGAAAGCAGCAACAATAATGATTGAAGGCATAGGCAATGGGAAGAGAGAAGCCCGGACACGCGTGAACGTCAAATTACAATCACGCATCAGCAAGTTTTCAACTCGACTAGAAGCTTTTCTACTATCGCTCATTGTTTCTGAACACCCTACACAGCGGTTGGATACTTCAACATGGCCCATGCCAAACAATATTGTATTAGCAGATCCACAATTTATCATCCCTGCAAAGATTGACGTCCTCATTGGAGAAGAATTCTACCACGATTTACTGGCAGAAGGGCGCATCTCTTTTACAAAAGGACCCCACCTTGCAGAACACAATATTCGGATGTATTCTGATCTTAAGATGACGATGACTTAACCCGAAAGGTTGAAAAATTTTGGCAATTGGAAGAAACTCCTACGGAGCACAAGGTGCTTACAACAGCTGATCACATTTTTCGCTAAGCACAATGCGAAACAGCTAAGGAAGATTCGTAGTAAGACTTGCCTTTGCAAATAACCCGTCTTTGCTATGTGAATCAAAGCATATACTGAATATACTGAATTCATGGATGAAAACGAATCATTGGGTCATATGACAAGGATCGACAAGGCAAGCGCATTACAATCATGTTATTTTATCCCGCATCATTGCGTGACAAAACCGAAGAGCTCAACCACAAAATTAAGAGTAGTGTTCGATGCCTCATCAAAAACGTCCACAGGGCTAGTTCTTAATGACTTAATGCATACAGGGCCAACTATCCAAAGTGAATTCATTACGTTGCAACTACGGCTCTGATGTCCACGATTCGCCTTCACACGGCACTCGATCAGCACCTTATTTATCAACAAAATGTATCCAGCTGCTATGCAAGGAATACAGTTTTCAATATCTACTAGGATCTGATGCGCTGTTAAATGATTTCTATGTTGATGATTGTCTCACAGGTTCCGACAGTTTAGTCACAGCATTGGATACACAACAACTTACAAAAATATTACAACAAGGTAGATTACGGTTGCGCAAATGGTGCGCTAATCATCCAAAAGCGCTGCTGTCAGTTCCAGCCGAAGACCAAGAAGTCAATTTTGATTTTGACGATGATATCAACAGCACAGATAAAACATTGGGAATTACATGGTTACCAAACGACAAATTCTACTTAAAGGTCAACATCGTACAGGCCACTAGAATTATGGAAAGAACGGTCATATCAGATGTTGCGAAAATTTTTGACCCATAAGGATTACTATCTCCAGTAGTTGTCACCGCCAAAATCCTCATTCAGCAACTTTGGCAAACAAAATTAAAATGGGATGACGAGTTAGCCCCAGAATAACGCCTTAAATGGACAAGATTTTGCGAAGAGTTAAAACAAGTAACCAACATGCATCTCCTAGGCACATCTTTTAACAAGGAACAAGAACTTATCTGCAGATACATTCTTTTGCTGATGCCTCAGAAAAAGCATATGGCGCCACCATTTATATCAGATCCATTGACAATAAAGGAACAATCATTGTGCGACTATTATGCGCAAAATCTCGTGTGGCCCCTCTTAAGACACAAACCATACCGAGATTAGAACTCTGCACAGCACTCCTCAGTGCGCAGCTAGTGACAAGGGTAAAGGATAACTTGAAATGGGCAGATGCTCCGGTTTATTTCTGGACCGATTCAGAAATTGTTCTTTCGTGGATAAACTCCAGCTCATCAACCCTAAAAACGTTTGCGCCAATAGAACCGCAAGGATTTAAGAGCTTTCTTCGGCAGCACAATGGCGGCATGTTGATTCTAAGCAAAATCCAGGTGACTTCTATCGAGAGGCCTACTACAGAAGTAGACTTCTGTGTTCCTTTCTAGACTCATTTCAAAATTCGAGGAAAAAGGCCACAAAAGACCAACGTGTCAGTATTTTGCTGCTTTGCAACAATGGCGATACACTTAGAGAATGTCAGCGACCTCACCACTGATGCCTTTATTGGATGCTTAAGAAGGTTTATCGGCCAACGAGGACGCTGTCAGAATATTTACTGTGACAACGCAAGAAATTTTGTAGGTGCTGCTAACCAACTATCAGCGTTTAAAAAAGTGGTTCATACATAACAATCACAAGAAGCCATAACAAGAAACTGCAGCAATAAGGGAATCAAATTTAATTTCATACCACCAAGAGCTCCTCATTTCGGCGGACTATGGGAGCAGCAGTCAAATCTGCCAAAACACTCTTCTTCAAGGGCGTGGTAAATGCTTCGTTAACATACGAAGAACTGGAAACAGTAATGGTTAAAATAGAAGCAATACTTAATTCTAGACCATTAACGCCAGTGTCTACCAATCCAGAAGATATAACTGCCCTAACGCTAGGATACTTCCTGATTGGCGAGCCACAGACGTCACCAGTCGATTCATATGCCACATAAAACAACGTATCTCAACTAACAAGGTGGCAGTTAGTGTCTCACATAAAACCCAAATTCTGGAGGCGGTGGTCGCGAGAATACCTTCACGAACTACAACACAGGAACAAATGGAAGGAACAATCAGACAACGTTAAACCAGGTATAATGGCGATAATTCAAGAAGACAATTTACCACCGCTACAGTGGGAACTGGGCAGAATCGTCAAGACATGCACTGGGCACGACAATGCTGTTAGAGTAGCCGACATAAGGACAGCAACTGGCACACTGAAACGTCCGATACACAGGCTCGCATCTTTGCCAGTACAGACACCTGAACAGGAAGAACATCCAAGTGAGTATCGATAAATCGACTCTAAGGTCAGGCATACTGTAATAACAAACAAACAAATCGGAACAAGCACTCAAATCCAAACGACTGTCCCCATCAACCAAAAAGAACACGAGCCAACATATGTTCAGCACTCATTACCGTCTTATTGACTATTTTTTTCGTCTGCCTTTCCGTCCGCAATAGAGGTTCAGCCATTTGCATCCGATCCTGGCATTTACTTCAAAAACCTCGGCTCTGTTGGAATTATCATCAGCGACTGGAAGGAGTTGCAAATATTAAAAAACTACCGAAACATCTTGCAAAAATATTGTGCGGCTATACGAACATCGAAACATTGCGCTATGATAGTAATGTTACTTAAACGCTTAATGGCTGAAATCATTCAGAAAAATCAGCTTCTCAAAATACACAATACATCTCGATCTCGAAAAGGTGCGTTTAACATCTTAAAAGTCAATTTCTCAATCAGGAGGTAAATGAAAAAGAACCAACAATATATCGAAGGAGAAATTTTTAAGGTTGAACAATTATTGACCAATTTAAATTATCGTTTTGATAACGTGCATCAAGAACTAAACAACCAAAGTATTGCTTAATAAGTTCTCGAACTGGCTCTTCAAACCACAGTGGAGATACTATACGTTCAACGCATTCAAGAATCACTTCTCGACATATTGACAGATACACACCATGGAAAGCTAAGCCCAGAGCTCATTTCACCACTGCATTTACAACGTGAGAGCATCAACATCAAAGCAAATCTCCCGAGCCATCTAAAGCTACCAAATGCGGAATTAATACAACTATAAAATTTGATGTCAATCGAAGGATGTGTCACCACCAATTACGTGATCTTTAAACTCAAGCTATCATTAATATCCACTGAAGATTTTGAAATACTACATCTTACTCCGGTGCCATGGCAACTTAACAATTCATTTGTCAAAATTAATTCACCTTTCCCATACTTGATTGTTAAACTGCACCGATATCAATATTTACGTCTATAGGAAGCCGAGAATATGCACATCAACTGAAAGAGACCACAACTTATGTCAACAAAATCACCCACAATATAAGAAAGGATCTGCCATCACAGTGTGTGAATTAAACATACTAAGCCACATTAAAACAAACTTATCATACTCTTCCTGCGTCATTTTCATCATATGTATTCTCTCCTGGACTTCCTGAAAACAATGCCAAAGGTCACGTAGCATCGGTATTTCTGCACCGCTGCCCGCCCCGAAAATCCACGTCAACACACCCGGTACAAGTCGACAAGATGACATAGAACTTATCACCGTTTATTGAAATGAAGGTTGATCGCCATCGCTCAACGCCGGGGAATATGTTCAGATGCATACATCTGACCACCTTAATTTAACTCAACGCACAGCATAAACAAAGCATGAATGTGTGTCATCACTTAAAAGCTGCTTCCATGTGTAGACAAAGTTCGCTATGGCACACTTTTGCTTTGTTACTCAATTCTGCTGTAGTTGCATATGTTTGAATTTGCTGGTATTATTCTTTATTGGGTACTCAGCAACTCAACCATATTTCGCTGATGCATAATTACACCAACAACAATACTTATTGATTTTAACATTGTTAGCAACTGAAATATATTTGCGCTGATGCTGAACTACAACAACAACAACAACAACTTATTTTAATATTTCGTTTTATTCTTGTTACTGCTATAAATGTATTATTAGTAGAAATGTATATAATCCTCTTATAGCAAACAATAAAGACCAGTTATAATTCAACTCACAAATAAAACCACAGATTTTTTACTCACCTTCATCTGCATCAACAATTGTGCAAGGTTCAAGTGCCTGTGCAGTTCTACAACAATCCCTAAGGTCAATATTGGCACAAGCACCTGCATTGACATTCGCTACAAGGAATTCAACACGGTTCACGTTTAAAATAGAAATTTTTGTTTTACCTTTTGTTAATGTTTAAATTAAAATTATTGTTTTAATTTTTATTATGTTTTAATTTAAATTTTTGTTATGTATCAGTTTAAATTTTTAGTTATTTTTATTTGTATTTAGTGTTATGCAAGCTCATTTTTAGTTTAAGTTTAGTTTTAATTGTATATTTGTATTATTGTTTTTATTAGTTTGGGTTAGGTTCAAATTTCTATAAATTAACTTAGTATTAATTTGCTTGAAGTAAGTTTAATTTTTTTTAGTTCAGTTTTAAGTCAAGTTCTATGTTTGAATTTTAGCTAGTTTTATTTTAGGCTAATTTAGATTTAAATAAAAATTTTTAATTTAATCTTGGGTTAAATATAGATTTATACTTTTTTAACGTTTGTTAAATTTTAGCTTAAGGGGGTCCTCTGGTAATCTATGCCAAATTTTAGCCTTTTTTCAAAATATTGTGGAAAGAGAACGAGTAAAGATATTTTAGTTCCGTTTTTTGATTTGGGTAGCTTAATTTATTGAAAAAAATACAAAATTTTGAAAAAGTGAATTAATGAACCGTTCAGAAAGTTCTCGGCCTGGTAACGAGGTTCTCCGGAAAAAAGGTGGTTCCAAATTGCGCACGATTCCAAGTGTAAACATCGTCTGAAAAAAAAAAAAAATATTCAGTTACTTAGAATGAATGTCTCTATAGCCCCTACCTCGGAAACAAAAATCGAAATTTTTTTAGGGGGGGAGCCGCCACTTTGAAAATGAAAAGTCGAATTTCGACCTTTTTTTTTGTAGTCTAGTGTAGAAAAAAAATAGTAAACATTATTTTTTTCGGCAAGTTTGAGGTAGGGGCTATAGCGGCGTAAATTCTGCGTCGTTTCATGCCTCATATATCAAAATCGGTCAAAAACTGTTTGAGTTATCGTGCGCAAAGTTTTGAAAAACATGGTTTCGAGAAAAACGCGTTTAAAGTTTTGACTTCAATTTTGAGGCACACAAATGACATTAACACATATTTTTTTAATACAATACTTACGAATATTAATCGGCAATTCCAGCCCCATAAAGTGTGCCTTCCTCCATCTCATAAAACGAGTTTTCCATGGCTTTTTGGGCTCTGCGGGCTGTGCGACCCTCTTTCGATGATGCGTACGTTTTTAGCTCTGAGCGTTGAAGTCGTTTTCCGTCGCGAGATTCAGCATACATCTCGGCTTGTGGGCCGATGACAATACCCATTGTTGACATTATTTTTAAAATACTTGTGAAGCCTTCGTTGAAAATGCAGGTTGCCAGAAAATTTGCGATTTCGACTGTGGTAGCACCACAGTGGATATGTTTCGGCGCAAAGGTTCACAAAAGCGAGTTGAACGATTCGTTACAATTTTGCGTTTCACCTCCAGTGCATCGGTTGAGTAGATCGACGGATGATAACGCTTCGTATATGGGCTTCATTACTTGCAGAACCTTTCCATCAAGTGGGGCGTACGTGTGGTGAAATGAGGCTAATGAGCCTTCTGCTGCTGACTTTTGATAGGCGCACCAGCTGGACTCACCAGGTGGGCAATACATATGTTGTGGATTACTATCACTTGAACTTTTGTGATAATATGTTGACCATATTTCTTTTCTCATGTTTTCCACAGAGTCCTTATTACGTCGAATAGCAAGTCCATAGTAAGTAGTCAGCTCGCTTATGACTTTGTCTGTCAGTTTGCCAGTGCCTTTTCCACCGATGCCTTTGTTTTCTTTTTTGGCCTTGCGCAGCCGTGTGCCCATGCGTTTTTGCACGTGAGCGATGCACTCCTTTTTTGTGACAACGGGGTCGCCGTTATACGGATCAAGGTCTATAATGGCCTTGAAGGTTTTGCTGTCGCCATCGCCAATATATTTTTCATATTTTATGCCATATTTTTCGATCGATGAGGCAAACATTTCCTTCACGGCATCTACCTCCATCTTGCCCGCACTCCCACTGTGGTTGTTTGTGCATGTTTTCTGGTGCGATTCGTACCATTCTTCGAAGTCTGCAGAGTCATTTTTTTTTCCCCACATTTTGCATGCCTGGCAAAGGCTTGATTTGACAACGGAGTCAACCACTTTTTTGGTATGTTTACCGACGAGCGTAGTGACACCAAAAAGAGACGAGAATCCCCGTTTTTTCCAGGTGCCATCCCCTGAAACGGTCAGCAATGAGGAGTCACAGTCAGGATTTTTTTCTTTCTGCTGTTCCTGCTCTTCTTTAACCGCATTCAACAGGCACTGCTTGTAAACTGCTTTAGCAGACACATGCATGTTTTTCAAGGTGCCATAGTACGCATCAAGGCACAATCCTTGGCATATGTCCATTAATCCGCAGAACATATTAATACCTTCTCTCCCTATTCCAAGCAATCTCATGGCAAATATCAACCGGCGATTTACAACAAAAGATTTACCGACCACCGGCGAAGAATTAATATACTGTGTAGCTTTACATTGGCACTGCAGACTCACTTTGAAGCCGACTCCACGCATACATGTTTTTCCAAATCGAATTTTTTGTTTACATTGGGCGCAGATAACCAGAGCAGCAAGCGTTTGGAAAAATGAAAAAAATTCCAAGAAACAGAACTGGAGGTTGTTTTCGATGATGACTTCATTGTCTTGCGTTTCCTTCAATTTTTTGGCCGATGTGCTGGCAAAGTCGGTGTCCTCTACTTGGGAGTGCTGGTTTCCACGGAAATGCCTCTTTTTTGTTCGATACGCGTACTTACGCGGCGCGTTTGGGTGGCTTTTTTTATCCATAGCAAAAAAAAAACAAAACGATTTTTCTTTTATTTTACAACAGCAGTTATCGCGCACGCGTAGCTTTCAGCGTTCGAAAATAAACTGAATCTCGTTCGTTTGCTTCTTTCATGTGAACACCTGGGCTCAAAATCATTTCAACCCCTAAATCAAAACATGCATGTATACATACTGCATGTATACATACTGTGTGTGTATATTTTGTAATATCAATACATATTTTGGAAGAATTCCAGAGAATTTTCGACTAATGACTGCAGGCAAATAAACAACTTTGCTGATGCGTTATTTTGACGAAAACATACCTACACAAAAATGCCTGTATCTCCTAAACTATTTCGAATTTTGAAAAATCCTTTTGGGAAAATGTTTTTGAGTATCTGAGCAATAGAAATATCGAATTTTCGGATTACCAGAGGACCCCCTTAAAACTTTTTAATTAAGTTTTACTTTGTTGTGTATGTGCTGGGATGGATGCTGTTGTTGCTGGTGCAGCCTTTGCTGCTGCCAACGCACTGACCTTGATCGCTGTGGGGTGCAGATGACGTCACTGTGTGGGCGCAGATGTGATCGTCGTGTGGGCGCAGATGTTGTCACCGTGTGGGCGCAGAGGTGTTCGGCGTGTGGGTGCCGATGATATTTTGATTGCTCTGGAGATGTTTGCTTGCCTAGGTTGTTGGCTGGTGCAGCCGGCGGTCTGCTTCGACCCCCTCTGCTGGCGCTTGGTGCAAGCGCTTTTGTTTGTCTAGGTTGTGGATGCCGCTGTTGTTGTGCCACTGATGTCCTTTAGTAAAAAAAATTGTTATCAGCAACAGCACGCAGGCTGGAGTTCCGGTTAAGGTTGCTGGCGCTCGCCCACGCTGTCCAGAGTCACAAAAGAAAATCATTTTTTCTTCATTTCTACGTAAGTCGCCATGCCAATTTTGTTTGACATAACAACAAAAATGTTACTTTGGGTGTGTTCAGTAAGTTATAATTACTAACTTAGGGTATGTGCTAAGCTCAAAATGTGTGACACACTTGCGTAGAGAACTTAATTCACAACGTTCACGCACACTGCAAACCTTTCAGCCCTCACAGCGTTCAATGGGAATTCCTCTTGTTTTTCAAACAAAAAAAAAAACCACTCTGAGAAGAGTGAACTGTCATATTTAAAATGTGAAAGCTGGATGAGAAATGTGGCAATTGATAGATTTAAAAAAATATGTCGGCCGTCTAGTTGAAAAAATTTTCAGAGTCAAATATTCAAATTCACAGAGTTTTAGCGGTCACATTTTGAATGTGTCAGCTGTCAGATGAGCCGTATGTTCCTACTGTTTGCCTACGACACCGGCAATACAGCAATTCTGGCCTCCATGTTCAAATTTTAGTTCAAATTCTCATTCAATAACAACTTCAAACATAGAAGCAAGAATTCACTACGTTTTGGGCCGTTACAACATCTACAAAAAAAATCACTAATGCGCTTTATAGGCCGGTAGCATAGGCCCTGCTCAGTATTGCGATGCACCAATCAATGCGATGTGAAAATGCAATTCGATTCGTATGCAAATCCGAACAATCAAATCAATTTTGCGAACTTTTTTTGTCGCATAGCAATAGAGAGTAGGACCCCAGGAAACTTACCTTTAACAATGAAATGAGCTCCAATGAAATGGGATATTTATTGAAGGCATGTTTTCCAACAATAAGGCGCCACATGCAACATGACAGTGCATCAAACATTTAACCTTTTAAAGGAAACATTTGGCGAACGCGTTATTACTCGAAATGTACTAGTTGATTGGGCATCAATTCCGTGCGATTTAATGCCTTCAAACTTTTTCCCGAGGTTTACGTAAAGTCAATGTCGATTGACAATTTGCCAAATACAGCTTATATCTTAGCTTATATAGCTTAATATCCTTATGAATATTTAATAGCATTAAACAAGCAAAGCGTTCCTCTCCAGTAGCATTTCGAATCCATTTTTTTAATTCATTGGAAGCTGTACTGCAGGGCAGACTTACAATTACTTCCAGAATTTTGTAAACTTGCGGAAACATCTATTTCTCAGAGCTACATTTGTCGCCGCAAAATTATTTTTAAAAAATTCAGTATATGTTGTTTTCAAAATCTTTGTAATACTTTGTTTGTATTAAAATTTATTCCAGGATTTCTAGCCGTGTCATTCAATGATGAAATTGCTAATTGAATGAAGTTGCAATTTTTTTCAGTTTAAGGCATACAAATTAATTAAATGATAATACACTTCATGAATTTCTCTAAAGTTCAAAAGCTCTTAGTCATAAAAAAAATAAAGAGGGTTTGTCTTCACCCTCTGTAGTAAGTCGGCCGCATAGCTCGCTAGTCTATGGAATGAATCCTTCTCTCGAAAGCTCCCAAAGTCTTTGCATCAGAGCTGCTCAACGCCCAGGCTTGTGCTGCATATAACAGGACGGGCATGATTAGTGACTTATGGAGTGTTATAATGTCATATATCAATACTAATAGAAATATGAAATAAAGATTCTTTATATATACATTATATATAAACAATAAATGATAAAACAACTGAATAAACATTCAGTCTTGGAATAAGTATAGACGCAAGCGGTTGTTTTAATAACTGGCGACGAGTCGATTACGAGAATTACACGCAAATAATATTTTTGTTTATCATTTTAACGTAAAAAGCATCTAATTAAAAAAGCCTTGAAAATCAGAGCATTAGTGCTACTCCTTACACTCCAGACTCCAGACCAAACTAAAAAACGTCAATTGCTGCTGCATTATATGGCAGCTGCGACTTACGTAATTTGTGTGATAAAGCTCTTCCGAAATTTCCAGAGCAAATGAAGTATGAGGAAATTGGTCAACTGCTGGAAGAAAATTTCAATCCGAAACCAATTGAGATTTTGTCTAATTTTCGGTTTAACTCACAAAAACAAAAATCGGAGGAAACTTGCGAGGAATTTCTGGTGGCGCTGCGGTGGTTGGCAGTAGGCTGCAATTTCGAGACATACCAAAATACAGCTTTAAGGAATCAATTTGCTTATGGCCTAGCAAATAAAAGAATTCAGAGCAGATTGATGCAAAAGCAAACTTTGACGTTAGATGAAACTATTAATATTTTAAGCGAATTCGAATTGGCAGAATAGGGTGGCGTGGGAATGCAGTAACACGTGGCAAGCGAAGTTGTAAGCAAAGTGAACGACAAAATGAAGATGAAATATGAAAAAAAAAAATTCTCAAACAAGTCGTCACTAAACATACCCTCTGGTAATAAAAATGAGTTTAAATTTTTTCGATGTGGCAATACCGACCATTTGACATTTCAATGTCTACACAAAGAGTCTGTCTCTATTTATGTAAAAAGAAAGGGCATTTGTAAAAAATGTTTTTAAAAAAGCAAAAATCGCTTAATCAAATTTCGGAGGAGGAAAATAACTCAGACGGAGGTAGCGTGAGTGTAGAAGAGATACTGCAGGTGGAAACCCATGACCAAACGGCCAAGAGTCAGCAATTTAATGGTTCTCGTGAGAAAATAATGTGTAAGCTGCAAGTAAATGGCGTTGATATGGTATTTGAGATTGTTACAGAAGCCCCCGTAACCATCATTAGTTTGGAATAAGCGAAGAAACATTTTGGAAAGGCCAAAGTGCAAACAAGTGGCATTGATCTCTTTATCTATTGCAGAACGCCGATCGAGTGCCTGGGATCTATTTGGGTGACGGTAGCAGGAAAACACAAGCAAAGGTGAAAATGTATATTGTGCGCTCGTACCGCAAGCCATTGCTTAGAAGAGAATGGTTGCGATTGGTTAAATTGGATTGGACAAAAATGTTAAAACACCAATATTAGTCCAAAAACAAATTAATCTAGGTCAAACCTCGATCAACTTCGATGAAAAACTGAAAACAATTGTAAGTAAATTTCCTCAGCTTCTTGGTTCGCAATCGTTAGGAAAGATCATAGGGTATCAAGACAGACTCTACATGAAAAATAATGTTGTACCGAAATTTTTAAAAGCAAGGCGTGTCGATTTTTCACTCTTAAAAGCTGTGGAGGATGAGCTGGAAAGCCAAGTAGCTGGGAGATTTTTGAAAAAGTTGACAAAAGCGAGTTGGCGACGCCAGTGGTGGTTATACCAAAATGAAACGGTACGGTACGCTTGTGTGGTGACTACAAAGTCGCTGTGAATCCAGTTTTAATAGCTGATGAGCACCCGTTGCCCACGATAGACGAATTGTTTAGTTAAATGGCTGGTGGAAAAAAATTTTCTAAATTGATCTCTCAAATGCTTACCTCCTGTAGGAAGTACACCCGGCGCGTGCACCTACGTAATGGCAGCGTCTTATGGAACAATTGTTGGGCGATATGTCAGGCGTAAAAGTATTTTTAGACGACATAAAAATTACTGCAAGCAACGATGCCGCCCATTTGCAACGTATTGAAGAAGTTCTTCGGCAACTGAATCAACATGACATGCGCATCAATTTGGAATAGAGTGAATTTATGCGTGATAAAATTGAGTATTGCGGGTACGTTATTGACAAAAATCGTATACGCAAAATGCGATCAAAGATGGACACAATACTTAGTATGAAAAAACCAGCTTATAAAGATCAGGGACGCTCCTTCTTTGGGTTTGTTAACTATAATGGGAGATTTATTAAAGACTTTAGCACAGTAGTGTACCCCTTGAACTGTTTGTTGCACAAATATTTGCCTTTTAAATTCGACTCAAAGTATGAGCAAGCATTTTTAACAATAAAAAACTGATGCAGTCAGACATTGTTTTAACGCACTATGATCCTCAACTGCCGATAATTTTAGCAGTCGATGCTAGACCCATTGGAGTAGGTGCATTGCTAAGCCATGTATGCAGGGATGGAAAAGAAATACCAATTCAATTTGCTTCACGAACATTAAACAAGGAACAAAAGCGATACAGCCAGGAGGATTAGGAAGTTATAAATTTGATCAATGTTTATATGGAAAAAAATTCGTACTCATAACAGATAACAAATCAATATCCCAAATATTTTCACTTACAAAAGGGTTGCCAATTTTATCAGCAACTCCCATGCAACATTTCGCGGTATATCAAGAATCGTTTCAATATGAGACTAAAGTCAAAAAAGTCTAAATACAACGCCAATGCTGACGCCTTATCACGGTTGCTCTGAAATGGAAGCAGAAAAATAACTAAAACAACTGTTAGATTGTCTCAAGTTTGGCCGTGGCTGCAATGTGATAGATCGTTTTGGAATTGACCAATGTGAGATCTCGTTGCAAACGGGCTGCCTAGTAAGGGGAATTCGAGTTTATATTCCTAAAAAATTGCGTAATCGCGTTTTGAAAGAATTGCATACTGGATATTCTGGTATGTTAAAGATGAAAGCCTTGGCACGCGAGTACTGCTGGTGAAATCGTACGGATAACGCTATCGAGGAGGTGGTATCGAGTTGCACAGCTTGCCAAAGTACTCACGCGGATCCAAAAGCAGTACCAGTCCGCTGTTGGGTGCAGCTAAAAAAGTCTTGGAAAGGGTGCATGTGGACTACGCTGGACCGTTCATGGGCAAATATTTCTTTGTTTTTCTTGACGCATAAAGCAAGTGGTCAGAAGTACGTCTTGTTCCCGATATTACGACAGAAACTACAATCAGGACATGCGAAGAAATCTTCTCAACATTTGGACTACCAAATATCTTGGTGATTGATCACGGGCCTCAATTCAAAGCTAAGGAGTTCTCAAATTTTTTAAAGCAAAATGGTATTATGCACAAATAAGGAGTGCCATACCACCCAGCAACTAACGGCCAGGCCGAGCGTTTTATTCAGACATTTAAAAATAAATTGAAAGCAATTAAGTGTCAACAAAGCAACATTAAAAAAGAGTTGTGTACGATCTTACTTGCATATCGCCGCGCGATTCACCTTACGACAAATAAATCACCTGCCATGCTAATGTTTGGCCGTCAAATTTATGTTTGGCGATTAGAGTTGATTGTGCCAGAAATCCCTTAGCTGGATCTGGAACGACAAGAGCGTAAACACTTTCGTGTAGGATAAATGGAAATTGGGAACGGCAACGGGAGTAAGTGGGGAGTTACATTATTGAGTCAATTTAAACGATGGTAGACCTTGGCGCAGACATGTCGATCAGATGCTAAAAGTGAGTAGCCAAATTAGTCAAGTGAAGGAGCAACAAATGCTTAACGAACGTTGTAGTTTAACTGGCCGGCAGGCATCATCCACACGATTGAGTGAGCAAACGGCAACAATAATGCAGAAGCGAGCGAATATCCTGTGCCAACAACTGAAACGTCCGATAGCAATACTAAGTCGGCAGTAATCGCAGAGGACATCGAACCAGAATCTCTTTAGCTCATTGGACTACCCTTTCGTCGCTCTGCCCTAGCTAAGAAGATGCCAGAGTGTGTAATAACCAATTGCTGAATATTTTCTTTTTTTATGAACAGATTCCATTTTCACTTCATATATTATATTAATAATGAATTTCATATTTAACTTTTCCACTTCTTATCTGAATCATACATTATTTCATTATTTAGTTTTTCTTTTTAACTTTAATTCGAGGAGTATTTAGTTTCAAAATAAGGCAAGGAGAGCTGTTATAATGGCGAATGTCAACATAAAGAGAAATATGAAATAAAGAATACATTCAGTCTTGGAATAAGCATAGAAGCGAGTGGTTGTTTTAACATAGAGCGTGACTTGTTCGTCGAGAGAGGGCTCTGCTTCTCAATTGCCTACTGAGACCAAAGTAACACCTGTTGGTAAGAGTTATCCTTTGTTTTATCTCCCTATTGATATCGTTGGTGGATTTAATGCTGGATCCCAGGTTAACGAAGTCCTTCACGACTTTGAAAGAGGTGCTGTCAACAGTTACATGGGTGCCAAGACGCTGGGACTGTTTGGTTGTTGAAACCAAATATTTCGACTCATCTGCGTTCACTCCAAGACTCATGCGACTCGACTCTTTTTCTAATTTGGAGAATGCAGCACTGACTTTGCGTGTATTATGGCCAATGATATCGATATCATCAGCATAAGCTAGCAGCATAACACGCTTATTGAATATGGTGCCGCTTTGTCTCAGATCATATGGAAACACTTCTTTAAATTTAATGGTGGACCATTAATTAAGCACCATTTAAAAATACTTTTAAGATCAGATTGCAGAAGAGCAACATCAGCATGACAGCAAACTCGTGTATATAATTTTAGAGCATCGGCATACAGCAGGAAATTTGAGTTTTTAAAACATTTACTAATATCATTTATAAATAATATAAAAAATAATGGCCCAAGAACGCTTCCTTGCGAAACACCGGAAATCGCAATGAACTTATAAGAAGCCAGTATAAAGTACATTTACGTCATTATTAAGCGTAACATATGAAATGCAGAACTTCAAAAACAAAGCTAGGCTTGTTACTGTTGACCGACCTGCAACAAACCCATGTTTCTGAGGACAAATGTGGCGTTAAATTAGAAAGAAGCTCTGTCAGCTTTATCAGAGAATTTCATCGCAATTAAAGATTTAAAAATATCACGGACCGATAGTGACAAAGACCCAATATCCATAAAAGTTTCGGGATTGGCCAACTCCAGATCCTCTGACCAAATCGGATCAACAGCATAGTTAGATTTAAAGAAGTTTGCAAAAATGTTAACAGTTTCATAGAACGCAGATGATTTTATACCATTAAGTTGTATTGTCAAAGGAATATACGAATCCTTCTTTTTTATTGTATAAAATTCAAAACGATTTTAGATTGGATTTGATATTAAATTCAAATAGCTATAAAATGTGTTACTTATAAAGAAATTTATTTAAAAATTGAAACTCTCATGTTGTGCACGCACTTGCTTTTATGTTCAAGGTCATTAGTAGACTAATGTGTACAATATCAAAAATTTGTGTCTTAAGTTTTTCAATTTTTTGATCCCTTCAGTATACCGAGATAATTAATGCTTCTTTCGCTCTAAGCGCGCAATATTTGCATTACAAATACTATTTAAGTGTTATTTAAATTCTTCAAGACAAGCTGCGACATTTTTACCTTCAAAAAGTGCACTCCAGTTAGTATTCTGAAAGCATTCTGTTAAAATATCAAAATTACACAACTTAAAGTTAAACGGACTTTCAAAAACTTTTTAATTTTCATTAAATTCATAATATTCAATATTTGGAAAAAGTAGAACATGATGCATATCAGAAGGAGATATTGGAAATAAAGATTCTGATATATCATATTTTATATTTTTAATTTTTTTTTTAAGCCAATTTTAATGTATTTTATATTTATATTTATTTGAGTTCAATAGAGGTGTTTGGCCATTCCTTCCTTATTGCAATTATTAAATATGGTAAAATAAAAATTCAATTTTTTCCCGACGTTTCGTCACTTTCTTGGCGACATCTTCAGGGGAGATTTTTTAATTTTTTTTTTATCTAAAAAGCAAATATGAACAATTTTTCAAAAACAATTTACCAAAAACTTACTTTACATTAATATATACATTAAATAAATTTTCACAATAAACCATGTTTTTGAATTACAAAAAAATTTTTCATGACAAAAATTTTTTAAAAAACAGAAAAAATTGTTTGAAAACAAAATTTTAAACGAAAACTATTATAGCCTATACGTCAATTGCTACTGCATAGTTGTTGCTTATATTGTCAGTGTCTTCTTTGAAATTTATTTGTATTATAAAGATATATTCTTAAACTTTCTAATGTCATTCTACTTCTTGTTTTGGTTTCAACTCTTAGATTCTTACAGCCTCAAAATCAGCTGTATGGCCTGTGGTCAGTATATGTTGCGCTAGCGCTGTTGCTGTTTTTTGTTTCTTATGGCCAGCTTGTGTTCTGTCATTCTTATTTTTAGCGCTCTTTTTGTTGTTCCTATATAAGTTTTGTCACAACTATCGTGTTCGTTGCCTTTGCATTGCAGTTCGTATACAACGTTGTTTTTGTCTTCGTTTTTAATTTTCGTTTTCGTTTTCGTGAATATTTGGTTTACAAAGGCATTTACATGCAAATGTTGTGTTGTCCGCTCTCATTATTTTTCGTATGTGTGCGTTGCCCGTCAGTTTTGGTATATATGTTATGCCTAACCCCCTGCCACACGTGCCAGTTCGATGACAGTAATAGTTCGAAAAACTCAATACAACCGCACTTTTCACTAATACACTCACACATTGACATCACTGGCAGTCCACTGGCAAAACCATTAACGGAGCCAGTGAATTTTGATAACCACAGCCAGTGCGAAATCGAAGTAAGGAAAACAGTGTTGTATTTTCTCTCTAAAATATTCGAACTTTAAATTTGCACTTTGCTTTCATGTCTTGTAGTGAAATATATGCAATTATTTTAATTTCCCTTATTTGACACGTAAAATATCATATGAATAAGTTGCATTTCAATTTGAAAAAGATTGATAAACACATTTTGCAACTTAATTAGTTCCCCATTTTTATCCCGTTTAAGTTTGGTGCTATGTTGGCATATACAGCATCACTGAATAAAAGCAAACGAAAAAAAAAAGTGGTCAAACCTTTGGCTTTGGCGACATTTTTCAAATGAACATTTACTACCACGTGTGGCTGCAGCGTAATTTGTTGATTATTTCGGAATATTTTTGAAGTAAATACATATTCTTTACGTATTTACGGCCCGGCGGCCGTGGCGTAGTGCGTAGAGTGTGTGACTCTTACGCCAGAGAACCCAGGTTCGAATCCTCCATCCGACACAGAAAGTTTTTTCAATTGAATTAATTTTTCTGTTCGGCCGTCACCTCTCTGCAGACAATGGCAAAACTCAGAGAGTAAAAACTGCCATGAAAAGCTTCTTGAGAACATAAGCCGTTCGGAATCGGCGTAAAACATGTAGGTCCAGCTCTCGATCATTTGTGTGCAAACATTTCACATCACACACAACACAATTGATCATTAGAAGCTCGGTCAAACTCCTTTCAAGGGCTGAAATGGCCATTTCGTTTTTTTTTTACATATTCTTTATTGGCATGCCAGTACTATCACGTGTGGCTGCAGCGTAAGTAACATAACTACTGTTTTGTTACTTTAGTAGTTATGAACAAAGATGAATACATACAAAAAATTACTGAGTTGTTAGGAGACAAAAATACATACAAAATAACGAGAATTGACCCAACAAACAAACAACAAAAAAAGAACAACACTATAGTAAACTACCTCCAAGTACCGAAAATACACAAAACAGACGTCCCCCTACGACCCATATCTTCATCTATTAATGTCCCTTGTTATAAATTATCAAAGCACATAGGACAAATCTTAAAACACAGCTCTGTTCAATTAAGAAAAACTTTGACAGACGAGAATATTTTGATGTTGTGTCTCTGTTCACCAATATCCCGACCCATTTAGCGAGAAAAAATATAATGAAGAAATGGGATGCAATTAAAAACTTGACTAGCATTCCACGACAACAATTTCTAAACATTTTAGAATTCTGCTTAAAAGAAAATAATAATTTTATATTTGTCAACCAGGTATACCATTAAGGGGTTTCCACTATCTCCGACGATAGCAGACATAATTCTGGACAACTTACTTGACGACACAATAACAATTCTACAAAATAATGACATAAATATTACATTCAAATGTATATATGTAGACGATATTCTCGCCATAATAAAGAAAAAAAAATAGACATAATTCACAAAACACTGAATAGTTACCACAAAAACACACAATTCACAACTGAAATTGAACGAAATCATAACATACCATACTTAGACGTCCAACTACATAGGAAAAATAACAGAAAAATTTTTGACTGGTTTACCAAAACAACATGCTCAGGTAGACTTATAAATTTCCACTCGACGCAACCAATGCAGCAAAAAATAAATACTTTGCGACCAACTTAATAAGTAAAATTTTTACATTAGCCGACACACAATTTCTGGACAAAAACATAGAAAAGATTAAAACAGTACTAAAAAACAACGATTACCCAACACATCTCATAAATTCATTATTAAACAAAAAGTTTTCGGAAAACAAACGAAACACAAAAGTTACAGATCAAAACAAACAGTCTGGCAGTACTCAACAAGAAACAAAAAAGTACTTGGGCATAACATATATACCAAAACTGACGAGCAACACACACATACGAAAAATAATGACACAACATTTGCATATAAATCAAACGCCACTTTAAACCAAATACTCACAAAAACAAAAACAACGTTGTATACGAACTGCAATGCAAAGGCGACGAACACGATAGTTGTGACAAAACTTATATAGGGACAACAAAAAGAGCGCTAAAAATAAGAATGACAGAACACAAGCTGGACTTAAGACACAAAAAAACAACAACAGCGCTAGCACAACATATATTGACTACAGGCCATACAGCTAATTTTGAGGCTGTAAGAATCTTAGAGTTGAAAACAAAACAATAAGTAGAATAACATTAGATAGTTTAAGAATACAACAAAGAGGGGAAAGAGCAATAAATATCAAAGAAGACACTGACAATATAAGCAACAACTATGCAGTATCAATTGACGTATAGGCTATAAAAGTTTTCGTTTAACAATTTTTTCTGTTTTCTTAAAAGTTTTTATGTCATGTAAAATTTTTTTGTAATTCAAAGTCATGGCTTATTGTGGAAATTAATTTAATGTATCTATTAATGTAAAGTAAGTTTTTGAAAAATTGTTCATCTTCTTTTTTTTTTAGATAAAAAATTAAAAAATCTCCCCTGGAGATAACGCCAAGAAAGTGATGAAACGTCGGGAAAAAATTTAATTTTTATTTTAACATATTTAAAAATTGCAATTAGGAAGGAATGACCAAACACCTCTATTGAACTCAAGAATTTATTTGCAATAAATCTCAACTTAATAAGCTATCAATGAAATTAATTTCATAAAAGTAATTTATATTAATAGCTATTCATTCTTCCCCACCTGGATAGATACCTTGTCGTGGTGTAGGGGCTTAGGTCGCAATGACACAAACAGGCTATGATGACGGGGGCCTCGGCTCCTGGTAGGGTCACCCATGTCATACAGGCTGCTGTGGAGCATTGAACAAAAGGCTATCCACTGGGCTTGATCAAGGCGGCATGCGACCCGTACCGTGGACAACCTGGCTGAAGGCCCAGGAAAAATAGTCCAGTCGTTAACGGAGCCTCTCTGATACCTGACCTCCTTAGGGACTAACTGTGGCCTTACCGCGGCATTGGGGTTAGGGCACGGTGGACATCTTTTGCCCTTTTTTTTTTGACCACCGTACTGGTGGACTCTGAACCCAGGCTCGGGCTGGATCGGGGCTGCACATGAAAACACCAAATCCTGGCATTTGGATGCAGTTCCGATTCCGCTCGAGGAGGGGTCTCAGAGCCTGCCAGCTTAACCCTCTTCATCCAACGAGGGGAGGGTGGTCGTACAACCATGATGATGATGAATAATAAACAAAAAATAAACGAAAACACAAAAAAATTGACGGGCAGTCTTTAAATGCCAAAGGGGTGCAGCCCTCAGCTACACCAGACCATGCGGTCTTTAAACGCTCTCCTTGTTAAACAGCCAACAGACGTGCAGTTTCTAAATGCTCCTGGCAGCAAGCCATCAAAAAAACCTGCGAAGGAAGCTGATGTCTTGGCAAGCAAACCTGGCACCGGTGGATGTAGCAGGCAAGCTTCAGCTAAAACTGCACCATCCACAAAAAAGAGTGGTAATGTTCTTTGGAAAAGCAGCGCACACAGTAAGGAACCGCATAATGCGAATTCCCGATAATCGTCCTTGAAGTAGATGGTGGGTATCATAGGAGAAACTAATGCTCCCGTCAAACCGATGCCCACAAAGCGCCAGAGATCTCTAGAGGAGGTCACTCAGCCGAAACCGAGGAAAATTTGTGGTAGCACAGCTACTGCAAAGCTTTTCAGCGAAATCGCAGCTGGGAAAATTACCATTGCGGTAACCTGAAAGATGGAGGAAGGTAGTAGTCAAAATGGCTACTATCTTCATTACACTAATGAAGAGTTTCCCGGCAAGGGCTCTTTCTGCCACGAGAGCGGTTGGCATCAGGGCCACGTGAATCTGATCGCATGCGCCGACCAAAGATCTGTGGACCTTAACAAGAACGTGATCTCCAGGATGGGGAGGTATGTCCAGGCACGAGACTCAAAGTCGTTGATGGGGACTAGATCCCTAACAGATTAAGAGTGCGTTCCCTAATTCCTACCGAACCATCTGATCCAAAAATGATCCTGGAGACAATTTGGTTGGGAAACCACGATCTGCCAATAGCAAACTGGAAGGTGACACGGGTTGATGAGCCGAAGGGGATTTTAGATCGGTAACTTTTGTTATCAATCAAGAGTCCCTGGCTATCTTGCCATCTAAAGGTTTTGTGGTAGATTATGGCTTTTCATCGATACAACTACGGATCTTCAAAAAAGATGAGGCGTTATTGGAGGAAGAGCAAGCTTCCACCCCAATTAAGGACGACGCATCTCAGTCCTGAACTCCTGCATCAGAATCGGAAGACGCAAGCTTCGATACTGAACTTGCACAGACACTTCGGTTATCCTCCCTGGAAGATGACCTCCTAATTTCAGACAGTGAGTCCGACATAACCATCGTGGAGGCGAATCCCACTACTAGCAGCCTTGATGCTAAGAGTAGTGCACATTAACCTCCACCACTCAAAGGCTGCGTCCGCCAGTCTCATCCTACTCAAAGTTAGTAAAGACGGCGAGACGTCGTCCTGATCCAGGAGCCGTGGGTAGTCTGTGGCCTGGTGTGTGGACTCAGGATTTCAAATTACACGCTATTGCACACCAAATCTCCAAATCAAGGTAAACCAAGAGGGTGTATTTTAATAAAAAATAACCTGAGTGCATTTACTCTCTCTTTTTCCAGCAACAAGGAGACCGTTGGCCATAAGCGTTGAGATAGGCCAAATTAGTTTGTGGCTTACCTCAGCTTACCTGGCTCATGACCATGAAGTCCTTCCTGAGGAAAACGTTAGACAACTGGTCTCCACAGGGGGGGCAGGGCCGGATTATTGGATGCGATGCGAACGCTCATAATGTGATCTGGGACAGCTCAGACACCAACGAACGAGGTGAGTCACTTTTTGATTATATCATCTCTACTAATCTTATTTTAAGTAATGTAGGCAATGAACCCACCTTCATTACAAGCAATTGGCAGGAAGTTTTAGACATTCCACTTGCCTCTCACCATATATCTGACAGGATTAGAAACTGGAGAGTTTCAAAAGAACACTCCTTTTCGGATCATAGGTATATTCTCTTTGACATTGATGACTTTGCCCCGAGACCACTGTAGTGCACATGTGGCTAGCACTAACCTACCTCAACAATAATATAAACACACAACGCTACAAACGCTCTACGTTGGTCTCACTGCATACCTGCAGCGAAACCAAAGCATGAAGCGCAAGCAGTGACAAACTCAAGTGCTACTAGCGGCATGATTCATGTTATACATTGTGAAAACAAATCGCTGCCAAAAGTAAGTCATTGGAGTTTGTAACCTGTAAGTGGGTTATGATGGATATTATTACAAACAGATGTGTAAGTAAGTAAAAAGTAATAGTAAGCAGATGTGTAATAATTGTATTTAGATTTCATGACTTTTAATTGTATATGTGTAAGAACTTATTTAGAATAAATATTATTTTGAGTGAAAAGAAAATATTATCACTTTTCACTCAATATTTTTACTATAAAAACCAGAGTTGGGGTTAAATAAAATCAATCTTGGAATCACCTCGAAAAACAGAAGTCTTTCTATTGATTCAAACCAAGCCTAGTGGCTTCAACAATATAAAATATATTGAAACACTGCCTTGTGGCAGAATAATGAAGTAAAGCCTTGCGGCTGAAATTAACAGGCCTTGTGGCCAAATCCCCCTTTGTCCTCAGATAGGAAAGGTTAGCAATAACAAAAATAAAATAGTATAAACCTTTATATGGCGATCCTGCGGACCGAATCCTGGAGAAGTTAAGATCCTGTGGACCAAATCACAGGCACAGGCAGCCGAATACGTTAAAACCAAAAAAGCAGTGGAAAGATACGTACCCCTTCCCGTAGCTGCCCAGCTACAAGTAGCAACAATACCACAATACAAGGCGACACCAATACCTGGACCCAAGAAGCTTACTATCGAGGAATACAACAGACGTACAGCAGCAAAGAAGCAACAACATGAAAAACAGGTCCAGAAGAAGACAAGAGCTGGGAGACAAGTTCGGCAAAGGAAGGAACTAAACAATATATATAGACTAATAACCTTATCAAAGGGAAAAGAAAGAGTTGAATTTTTAAGACAACTCAAAGACTTAAAATTTAAAATAAAAAATAAAATAAATTAAAAAATGACAGAATACAAGCATTGTTTTATATGTGAAGCAAAGATCAACACTAAATACATAAATGATCATTTAAAATTGCACAAACAAATTTTTGTAACAATAAATAAAATTTTGAACAAAATCAATAAAAATTAAAGAAAACAAAATTTTGAACTATTCAATTCATGACTAAAGATGTCCCACATTTATATGTAAATATCACAAATTTAAAAGAAGCAATGGTTGCTCTAGGACAGGAAACAAAAATAACAGAGAATATTTCTTTTAATGGAAATATTTCTAACAAACAAGAAATGTATTTAGACATCTTTGTCGCCATAGGTTTAATTGCATTATTAATATATGTAATAAAAAAAGTCAATGAATATTAAAAAAAATATGTAATAAAAAGAATTGCAAGTGCTAATATTTAAAAAAAATTTTATGGATAAATTAAAAGAAGCACTAAAGAAATTAAAACATAGTATAACAAAAGTTCCAACAAGAAAATTCAAAAAAGAAACTTTACAAGATAAGCAAAAAGAATGTAATATATTAGAAAGTCAATTAAAAACTTTTATAAATTGTCCGCAACCAGATCATAAAAATATAATAGATTGTAAAGCATTAATAAAAACTATAAATAAATTAATTCAACACAGATTAACTTTGTATGACACGGATGATGAAATAGATAGCAGTAGTAATAACAGTAGTAGTGACAGTAATAGTGATAGTGAAAAAGAAACACTAAAAATGGCGAACTTTGAAATTTCAGTAGCATCAAAAATAGTTGATGAGTTTGATGGAGATAGCAAGAAACTATCAACGTTTTTAGGCACAATTGAATTCTATGCATCAACACTTAAGGATGATACACAGAAATCTCAATTGTTAAAATTTATTCTAGCAGCAAAAATAAGTGAAAAAGTAAGAAATAGACTATTACCTGTGGCAGTTCCAAATTCAATTCAAGAGTTAAAAATAGTATTGGCAAAAAACTACAAGTTAAATAAAAATCCACTAAAATTACAAAATGAATTGCACCAGACTAGACAGGGGTCTATGAATGTTAACAATTTTGCCACTAGAATAGAAACAATAATATCATCTTTGAATGAAATTCAAATAGCTACTCAAGGAGAGAATAATAAAGAAATAATCATAAAACTAAATGACCAATTAGCGGTCAATTAAAACAGGTTTAAATGAGCCTTTCAGAAGCATAGTTCTTACAGCTCAACCTAATACATTTGCTAAAGCTTTAGAGATAGCAGCAGAAGTAGATGGTAACACAAATGCAAACTATAATGTAATGACATTCAGAAATAGGAATGATTATAATAATAGAAATGGAAACTATAATAGGAATAGAAATATTCAAAATAATAACAATAATAACTTTAGGAATTATAATAATAGAAATAGTTACGGTTCTAGAAATAACAATAACAATGTCTATAGGAATTACAATAATAATAGAGCTAGCAATAATAACAGCTTTAATAATAATAGAAACCGTCAAAACTCGGGAAACGTAGCAATCCCCGGCAACCGGGGTTAACGCAGCCTAAAAAAAGCAATAAATATAGAATTAGCTGTGTTAGTAATAATTTTAATACTAATATCATAAAAGTAAAAATAGGAGATAGAAATAATTAAGTAACCTTACTTATTGATACAGGTGCGGACATATCACTAATAAAAAATGAGAAAATTAATGAAAATGATATAAAATCGTCAAATCAAATCCAAATCACATGTATTGCAAGCAGACCATTAACCATTCAACAACAAACAAATATAAAAATAAAACTCAACGATGGAGAGATTTCACACAAATTTTATGTCATACAAGAAGATATTGACATAAATGCAGATGGAATACTTGGAAGAGATTTCTTAATGAAATATAATTGTAAAATAGAGTACGAAACATGTGTTTTATCCATACACACCAAAGAAAACCAAGAAGATATTCCAATGTACGTGACATTGCCAGTAATAATATCAAATATTAATATACCAAGAAGAAGTGAACTAATAACAAACAAAAATGTAGACCTGGAGGAAGACAGTATAGTACATGCATCAGAAATAAGAAAAGGAATATTTATAGCAAATGCAATCATACCAGCAGATGGACTCAAGCACGTGAAAATACTGAATACAACCAATAATGATATTTATTTGGATAATTTTTATTTAAATATAGAACCACTGAAGAATTTTAAAATTTTAAACTACATCGGTTTAGAACAAAGTGATGAGAATCTTGAAATACACATAGATGGAAAAGATGAAAAAGCTAAACAAGAAGTAATTAATTTATGTCACAAATACAGAAACGTTTTCCATAATGAAGGAGATATACTAACAACAAACAATTTTTATAAACAGCAGATAGACTTAATTGACAACTCACCTGTTTATATAAAGAACTACAGACTTCCGCAAACACAACTTCAAGAAATAGAAGATCAAGTACAAAAGTTACTAGAAGAAGATATCATTGAACCATCATTCAGCCCATACAATTCTCCACTCTTAGTTGTACCAAAAAAATCAACAGATGGAACAGCAAAATGGAGACTGGTAGTAGACTTTAGGGCACTAAACAAAAAAATAATTAATGATAAATTCCCACTGACAAGACTAGAAGATGTACTAGATAAGCTCGGAAATGCGAAATATTTTGTCCACGTTGGATATGACAAGTTCTTTTCATCAGATACCACTCATCAAAAATTCAAGAAATATGACAGCATTTTCAACAAATTCAGGGCACTATCATTTCAAGCGCTTACCATTTGGATTAAAAACAGCAACAAATAGTTTGCAACGCATGCTTTCAATTGCATTAAGTGGACTTCAAGAATCAGCATTTCTCTATGTAGATGACATCATTGTTTTTGGATCAAACCTGAGACATCATAACAAAAACTTGGAAAGAGTATTACAAAAATTACAAAGGTACAATTTAAAACTAAACCTCAAGAAATGTAAATTTTTAAAGACAGAAGTTGTATACTTAGGACACCTGATAACGTCCAAAGGAATAACAACTGATCCAGCTAAACACAAAACCATAAGGGATTACCCAAAACCAAACAATGCTGATGATACCAGAAGATTTGTAGCATTCTGCAATTACTACAGAAAATTTATTCCAGATTTTGCAGAAATTGCAAGACCACTAAATCAGTTGCTAAAGAAAGGACAGCTTTTTAATTGGACAGAAACATGTGAAGCAGCATTCAACAAGCTGAGAGTAAAGCTAATATCTCCACAAATATTAGCATATCCAGATTTTGATAAACCTTTTATACTGACAACAGATGCATCACAATTTGCTTTAGGAGCAGTACTATCTCAAGGTGAACCAGGACACGACAGACCAATTGCCTATGCCAGCAAAACATTAAATAAACATGAAGTAAATAAGGCAATAATAGAAAAGGAGTTATTAGGGATTCACTGGGGAATCAATTACTTCAGACCATATCTCTATGGAAGAAAGTTCACGGTATACACAGACCATAGACCATTAGTAAGTCTGTTCACACATAAGAATCCATCATCAAAATTAACACGAGTACGACTGGACTTGATGGATTATGACTTTGATATAATTTTTAAACAAGGCAAGATGAATACTAACGCGGATGCACTGTCTAGAATAAAATTAGATAGCGAACAATTAAAAAATATGATACCTAAAGAAGCAAATATACAAGTATTAACACGGGCGGCATATAAAAAATTTAACAAGCATGCATGTACAAATAAAAGAATAACCGGTGATAAAAATAAGAACAATGCGCAAATGAGTAACCTGAATAATAATGATAGATCTCAGCAAGTGAAGAGTCATGAACTTCATATATGGGAAGGTACAACATTTTCAGAAGTAAGACGTCTAAAAAATTTAAAATTTATATATAATGAAAAGGCCAAAAATATGAATAATAATGGAGCAAACAACGTTCTTGAGGTGCATAACCAAAAATCTTTACCAGAGTTAAAATTGGTTCAGAGGAAGTTTACATCAAAAACACAAGAACAAAAAGATAATATAATTATAGCTCAAAATAAAGTTCATGCGATACTTAACGAAAAATCTTTACCAGAGGTAAAATTGGTTCTGAGGAAGTTAGTATCAAAAGCAAACGAACAAAACATAGAAATATTAGCGCTAGGAAAGAATGATATCATATTTAATATAATAAAGGTGCACCAATTGAAAATAATATTTAATGAGATACAGAAAGATACAAAGGTGAAATTAAAAATTATATTGTATCAGCCCCCGAAACAAATAACAAATAAAGCTGAGCAGCTGCAGCTAATTAAAGAAAATCACGACTCAATATTAGGAGGACATATAGGTATTAAAAGATGCATCGCGAAATTAAAACAAAAATATATATGGAAAAATTTATCAAAAAAGGTTAAAAACTACATAAACAATTGTAATTTATGTTATGAAGTAAAAGTAACAAAATATACTAAGGAGAAAATGTGTGTGACGAATACACCAACAACATCATTTGAAACAGTAACAATGGACACAGTTGGACCAATGAGACCCTCGAATGGATACCGTTATATTCTAACAATACAATGTGAATTGACAAAATATTTAGTTGCAATTCCTTTAGAAGACAAAACAGCGATTTCTGTCGCAAAAGCTATTGTAGAAAAATTCATTCTTAAACATGGATGTTTTAAAATACTAAAAACAGATAAAGGAACAGAATTTACAAATGAATTACTACAAAACAAATGTAAAGAATTAAATATAGAAAAAAGAACGTCAACACCATATCACCATGAAACTGTCGGAACAGTTGAAAGAAATCATAGGGTATTGAATGAATATTTAAGAGGAATGCAAGAGAATGATAACTGGTCAACTTTACTACCGTACTACACATATTGTTACAACACAACTCCACACTCAACAACAACATATTCTCCATTTGAATTAGTATATGGAAAAATTTGCACGCTACCTGGTGAGATTTGGAACAACAACAAGAAATTATATAACTTAGAAGATTATTTGACAGAATTAAAGATTAAATTAAAGTACGCACATAACAAAGCTAAAGAATATTTAAAGAAACATAAGATAGATATATCAAATAAAGAAAATAAGGCAACAGAACACAAATTTAATGTAGGAGATCTAGTATATTTAAAAGTAGGAAATAAGAAAAAGTTTGATAGACCATTTAAGGGACCATATGAAATAGTTGAAAGAAAAGGTCCAAATAGTGTAATAAAATTAGATAACAAAACATCAGAAGTTCATAATAATAACATAGTATTGTCAAGAACATTAAGTTAAAATAAACATAATAATCAATGTTTAAATATGAGAATTCAAATAAAATACTTACTATTCACATCTAGAAAGAAATAATTAAAATCACCTTCAAAATAATCTTTATTCATATTCAAGAATTATAAATAAACATTATTCTTTTTCAAAAAGGGGAAGGATGTAGTGCACATGTAGCTAGCACTAACCTACCTCAACAATAACATAAACACACAACGCTACAAACGCTCTACGTTGGTCTCACTGCATACCTGCAGCGAAACCAAAGCATGAAGCGCAAGCAGTGACAAACTCAAGTGCTACTAGCGGCATGATTCATGTTATACATTGTGAAAACAAATCGCTGCCAAAAGTAAGTCATTCGAGTTTGTAACCTGTAAGTGGGTTATGATGGATATTATTACAAACAGATGTGTAAGTAAGTAAAAAGTAATAGTAAGCAGATGTGTAATAATTGTATTTAGATTTCATGACTTTTAATTGTATATGTGTAAGAACTTATTTAGAATAAATATTATTTTGAGTGAAAAGAAAATATTGTCACTTTTCACTCAATATTTTTACTATAAAAACCAGAGTTGGGGTTAAATAAAATCAATCTTGGAATCACCTCGAAAAACAGAAGTCTTTCTATTGATTCAAACCAAGCCTAGTGGCTTCAACAATATAAAATATATTGAAACACTGCCTTGTGGCAGAATAATGAAGTAAAGCCTTGCGGCTGAAATTAACAGGCCTTGTGGCCAAATCCCCCTTTGTCCTCAGATAGGAAAGGTTAGCAATAACAAAAATAAAATAGTATTAACCTTTATACCAGGAAGCTTTCGTTATCTTAAACAAGTCAACTGGGGTCTCTACATAGATTCATTAGAAACAGATCTCGCATATTGACTTCCGAATCGTTCTACCTGTATAAAATCCTTGGACAACTTGGTTGTTAATCTGAGAGTCCATGAACAAAGCTCTAGATATCGCGTGTTCGCTCAAAACTCCAATGGGGCAACAAAAGCCACCTTGGTGGAAGACCGGACTTGAAGAGCTCTGAAATAAGAGCAGAATACTCTTCAACAAAGCTAAAGCCACTGGATCCATCGATGTGTGGACCAACTACAAAGTGGCTCTTGAAGAATATAAGAAAGAATTGCGGAAAGTACAAAGGCAGTCCTGGAGAACCTGCTGTGAAAATATATCACAGACCTCTTAGGCGTCAAGGCTTAGAAACAATTCTAACAATTAGTCCTCCAACCAAAGCTTTTTGAAGAAAGAATACGGAACATGGACCACCAACAGTGAAGAGTCTCTCAAAATTTTAGAAGAAAATCACTTCCCTGGTTGTTAAGAAGTAGGCAATGCTCCAATTCAGGAGGAATACGAACCGACTGTCAACAACTCCCTCGATCTAATTTTACAATTAAAGCTCAAATGGGCAATTGAAAGCTTCAAACCGTTTAAGTCACCAGGACCAGACGGCGTAGCCAGAAATACAAAAAGCTTATGATATCATAAAGCAATGGCTTATGATGATCTACCAAGGCTGCCTAGACCTCAATCACATCCCCACACTTTGGTGACATGTAAGGGTTGTTTTCATATCTAAGGCAGGCAAAAGCTCACACGTAAGCCCAAATGACCTTCGACCAATTAGTCTTTCATCCTTACTGTTAAAAACTCTAGAGAGAATAATAGAAATCCACTTGAGACGAAAGATAGTAGAAAACCCATTGTCGTCGGCACAACACGCTTACACCAAAGGCAAATCCGTGGGAACAGTTGTCCACTACATAGTCTTCATCATTGAAAAATATCTTCTTCAAAAGGAATTAACAATGATAGCTTTTATTGATATAGAAGGTGCCTTTAACAACGTCAAGGCAGAGGCTATCACATATGCGCTAACGGAGCTTGGGGTGGATGCTACGCTGGGAGCACTTATAAATCAAATGCTAGTGGGCTAGAGTAGCAGAGGCGCCTGGTGAGAGCTGATGAGGTCGGTCGAAAGCCGGACACGGGTTGTTACGGCCACCTAAGTAAGTAAGTAAGTGGGCTAGAGTGTAAATCTCGGTGTAGCACCCACGCAAAGATCTGTACCAAGGGGAACTCCTCAAGGAGGGGTTTTCTCGCCTAAACTCTGGAATCTAGCGGTTAATGAACTGCTGGAGAAACTGGAACGGGAGGGGTGCAAGGTGATAGCTTATGCAGATGACATTGCTAGCAGCCCTCAGCCATGCCTTTAGAGGTACATAGTAGAGTTATCTCTTCACCTCTATCTACTATTCCTCCCTTAGCTAATAGTGAAATATTGAGATCAACTGCTCCCAATAATCAATTGAATGCAAATTTAAGGGCAGTGTCAAGGAGAAATAATTATTTATTTCACGTCTTCAGCCCGACACAACGACTGAAAATGTGCTGACGTTTGTCAAACATAATAACTTATTAAGTCAAAATGCATTCTGTTCATGCAAGAAAATAGGTAACAAACCTTTCTACGCTTCTTTTATTCTCACAGTTGCATCAAAAGAGCTTGTAACTGTTCTTAACTCTAACTTGTGGGCCGATAATATTCTCGTTTCTGAGCTTAAACCTAAGAACAGGTCTCGAAAGACAACTCCAGCCACCTGTCACCCCCAAAAAAACTAAATAGGCTCTCCCTTTACTATTTTGATAGTGAGGAAGGGGATTACGTTCAAAGACGACAGACTTATTTTTGCCAACTTAAAACTTCTCTGAGGATATTATCGCGTTAACTGAAGCTTGGCGGAGTGGAAGCAAATTTTTTCAAATTTTTTTAGAACAATGCCGAAAGTGATGGGTCTTTACAATGAAGAACGCTTGAATTCGCATTGAATCATATAAGATATAACAGCTCATTGGAGAAATGAGTAAGGTTGGATTTTTTTGGAATGTTTTTTTTTAATTTCTTATTTTAAATTGTTATTAATGCTAGTTTTTGTAATGTTTAAAATATCGATATAATTTTTAGTATATTCAAATAATCACTTAAGTGGCTATATACGACTGAAAAATACTATTTATGTTGCTTTTTATTTGATGCCATAAACTATATATTAAGGCCCTACCAAAGACTGTAACATGCTGCCAATAATCGTACTAACGCCATAGTCAAAAATTGTACCAAGTGGCCAATAATTGCCACTTTATTAACATGACATGAATTGTACTCACATTGTCAATATTTATCATATTGGATATATTTTCAAAAATCATTAATAATCTATTATTTAACAAAATTTTATAGTAACTTCATGCATATAAAAAAAGAAAAAAAAAACGAAATGGCCATTTCAGCCATTGAAAGGACTTTGACCAAGCTTCTTATGATCAATTGTGTTGTGTGTGTTGTGAAGTGTTTGAACATAAATGATAGAGAACTGAACCTACCAGCTTTATGCCGACTCCGAGCGGCTAATGTTCTCAAGAAGCTTTTCATGGCAGTTTTTTACTCTCTGAGGTTTGCCATTGTCTGCAGTGAGGTGATGGCCGAACAGAAAAATTAATTCAATTGATAAAACTTTTTGTGTCGGATGGGGGATTCAAACCTGGATTCTCTGGCGTATGAGCCAGACACTCTACGCATTACGCCACGGCCGCCACACTATGCACTTCATGCATATATCAAAATTAAAAAAAATTAATAATGGTGTAAGTGAGAATTTGTTTAACTACTCAAAATAATTAATTTATTAATGAAGAGGGTTTAAATTTACATATTTTTTATGGTTGTCAACAATTATACCGCGTACCCTATATATATTTAATATTTAATTTAAATTTTATTGATTTTAAATGAAAAAAAGGGAGAAACAATAAGGTATGTACAATTCACAAATTTAATAAATAATAGGGCTGCTCACAATCATGTCTAAATGGTTTTGCATCATAGCATTTGCAAAATGGTAGAGTATATTTTTACTCTACACTAACAAAATATACAGAGATGCATTTACTACGCTTGTGTAAATATGCAACACTTAAAACCCATAGTTTATATTTACTATACATATGCAATACTGAACTCTAAGCTAACAGCTGATTGTCAAAAAAATAAAGTAAACAAAAAAAATAAAAATAAAAAACAAAGATTGGAAACTATGAATATAAAAAAACGAATTAAACGGGAGAAACCCAACAAAAAATTAATTAAAGAGTCAGTGATCTATCAGACCTTAATTTAATTTTTTGCAACAAGTATTGCAAAGTAAACCGAAAAAGACCGCTCACGATTGATGGCAAATTTTTACAATTGCATAAATTTGCAATGTCAAATACTCAAGATTTTGAACAGCCCTAATGGTTTGTACTCTTTCTAAATTTATTTATTAAATGAAATTGTTTGCTTGCCGAAGAGTATCGCTTAGGTAGATATTCATAAGTATGAACGTCTTTATAATCCGAAGATAAAGGTCGCTGGTTTTAGACATTTTTTGTCAGATTGTGTAAAATATTAAGGGGTTTCATGCAAATGGGCAAAACCCTTCTAAATGGTATAAGCTTAGCTCCTGTCAAAAATTTTCTATACCAAACTTTCTATACAATTTTTAAGGATTTTCCCCAATTTTACGAAAAAGCTTGTATTCAATTCTAAAATATATACGGCACGTTAATATAGATTTTGTAGTGACATTAATTTACTTGTAATTTATCTATATATATATATATAAAATTAAGAAAAATAAAAATCGTACATGACATATCTTTTAAATTCTTTTTGTGTTTGACATTTTAAATGACGGGGAGTCCGAAAATCGGATTTTTAAAATTTTTGTCTGTAGGTCTGTCTGTTAAAGCATCACGCGAAAACCACTGGATGGATTTAAATGAAACTTGACATCAAGGTTCCTTATATCCCCGGTCAACATACAGGCTATTTTTTATCCAGAATAAAAGGTTGGACCCGGTAGGGGGTGCTGCGATCGGGTTTCAGGTATTCTTTTTTTTAGCTTATCTCCGAAATCGTTCATCCGATTTACATGAAAATTTGTGTGTAGAGGTTCTCGAATACGCTGAGTTTTTTGACTTATCTACTCTGTTCTATCTCGAACACCAGAGGGCGCATATAGTACAAATATTTCTAAAAACCTCGAAAAACTCCTAAGCTGTGTATCCGAATTGCATGAAAATTGGAAATTAGGGGTTTTCTGATACGGTGAGTGTTTTGGACTTATCTTTTTTGCTCTTTCTCGAAACTAGATGGCGCTGTTGTACAATTCGTACGTGTGTATGTTATAAAACTGTTCCTTAACGGCTGCAATGATTTTGATGAAATTTTTTGTATGTGTTTGAGTGGATCTCTGGATGTTTCAAGTTCACAATTAGACCAGGTAGGTGGCGCTGCGATCGTGTTTAAGGTATTTTGCTTTTCTAGCATGTCTCCGAAACGCTTCATTCGATTTGCATGAAAATTTGTGTATAGAGGTTTTCGGATATGGTGAGTTTTATGATTTATCTACTCTGTTCTATCTTGAACACCAGAGGGCGCTGTGTACAAATATTTGAAGAAACTTTTTGGATTTATCTTTTTTTTCCTATATCGAACACCAGAGGGCGCTGTAGTACAAATCTCTTAAGATATTGTGAAAATGTAGAAAGCCGCTCATCCGATTTGGATGAAAAATTTGACTAAAGGATTTTCGTGTACAGCAACTGTTTTGGTGTTATCTCTTTTGCTCTGTCTCGAAAAGTAGACGGCGCTGTTGCACAATTTGTGAGTGTTTATGTTATTAAACTGTTCCTAAACGTCTGCCCCGATTTTGATGAAATTTTTTGTGTGTGTTTAATTGGATCCATGGACGGTTCAGATTCGCAAATGGACCCGGTTAATGGCGCTGCAATCGGGATCCACAAATTTTTTATTACAGTTTATCTCCGAAACCGAAACCATTCATCGGGTACGGTAGTTTTTATGACTTATCTATTTTGTTCTATATTGAACACAAGAGGGTATTGCAGCACCAATGTTTTAAAAATCTCGGAAAACTCCTAGCTGTAAACACCTTATGAAACACCAAATGCTCTTAAACACCAGATGGTGTTGTAGTACAAATCACTTAAGAAATCGTGAAACACTCAGAAACCGCTCATCCGATTTAGATAAAAATTTGTATATTGGAAATATAGGATTTGATTATCGAGTATGGAAAGGGCTTTGGCGTTATTTTTTTATTCTATCTCGAAAACCAGAGGGTGCTGTTGTACAAATACCGCAAAAAACTCCAAACAACTCATCCGATAAGTATGATTTTTATAAGTGGTTTTCGGGTGCGGTGAGTCTTTTGGCGCTATATATTTTGCTATATCTTGAACCCCAGAGGGCACTGTATTACAAAAAAAAGTAAGGCGTAGCAAAGCGCTGAGGGTGATAAATATCTTCTTTTCTTCTTTTCTTCTTTATGTGTATTTATATACACTTTTTTTCGCAAATCAGGACAGCTGATGCGCAAGCCAGTTGCGTCGTAAGCTGGCGTTGTTTTGACATTTCAATTTCTATTTTCAATGCTTATTAAATTTTTGTCCAGTTTTCTCGCGAATTGCCAAAAATTCGTTTTTGCTCTGATTTTTTTCAACAATGTGCAATCTATCGAATACTACATAAAACTTGAAAACATGTTTTCGATAGCGATCGGCGGCACGCACATAAAAATCACGATTTCCCTAACTTTTTCTCATAATTTTCAGATGTTGAAGCTACATTTTGCTCATTTCGCCAAAGTTACCGGTTTAAAAGATGCACACAAAATTCCTTCTAAAGTTTGTGAAAAGTTTTTTCAAATCGACGAATGAAATCGAAAATGATTTATATCAACTCCCGAGCTAAGCCTGATATTCAGCTAGTATACATATAAAATTGTAAAAAAAAAATCTGTACATGAAATATTGTTTTGAAATTATTTTTGCGTTGGACATTTTGAATGACGAGGAGTCCGAAAATCGCATTTTTAAATTTTTTCTGTCTGCCTGTCTATCTATCTATCTGCCTGTCTGTTAAAACATCACGCGAAATCCACTAGATGGATTTTAATGAAACTTGATATCTAGGTTCCTTATATCCCTGGTCAACATAAAGGCTACTTTTCAGTGTTTGAATTGCTGACTTCAAAATAGCAACAGCACAAAAATTTGTGCTTTGCTTACATATTTTTCAGCAAAATACAAAACTTCGTTTGCAAATGCTTATTCAACAAGTCGTAAGCAACAATGCAAAAGCAAAGCGAAAATACGAAAAACAAAATATCATTTTGCTTCGGCTAACTGCGTTGAAGGTTGTGCTTACGAAGTTAGCCGAATTTCAGCAAATTGAATTTCAGCAACTGACAGCAATTAGCTGTTGTTTTCGTTTCCTTTGCTTTGGCTTGACTTTTTTGTCGCTCTAGTTTTTGTAGACGAAAATCGAAAATGCTTGCTGCTTCAGTCAGTGAGTTTTTATAAGCTTTTATTTAAATTGCTTCGTTCGTTCGTATGTATGTAAGAACGTCCGTCAAAATTTGCAAACCATTTTTCGAAAGCTTGTTAACCGATTAAGCTGAAATTTAGCAAACATATGTAAGTTCGCTGACAATGCAATATATTTTAACATTGTTTTTTTTATCGCCCTTTTACTGCTCACAAATCAATAAAAATGCTGTATCATCGAAACTACTAAGCCGATTCTGCTGAAATTTTGACAATAAATTTCCTTCAGTAGAAGATGATTAAGGAAAAAAATGTTGCCAGAACCCATTTTACCGCCCACAAATCAACAAAAATGCTATATATCCAAAACTACCGGGTTGATTCAGCTGAAATTTAGGTAGTACATTTCTTTCAAGTACAGGATGGCTTAGGAAATGTTGCCACATCCCTTTTACCGCCCACAAATCAATAAAAATGCCAGATATCCAAAACTTCCGGGCTGATTCAACTGAAATTTAGGCAGTCAATTTCTTTCAAGTACAGGATGGCTTAGGGGAAAATGTTGCCACCCCCATTTTACTGTCCACATATCAATAAAAATGTTATATCACCAAAACTTCTAGGCCGATTCAGCTGAAATTTTGGCTGTTAATTTCCTTTAAGTAGATGGTGGTTAAGGAAAAATGTTGCCACACCTCCTTTTACCGCCCGTAAATAAATAAAATTGCTATATCTCCATAATTACTACGCCGAATTAACTGAAATTAAGGCAGTATATGTCCTTAAAGTAGATGATTTAGAAAAAATTTGGCCATTCCCCCTTTCACCGTTTACAAATCAATTAAAATCCTATATCTCCAAGACTACTGTTCCGATTGAGGTAAAATTTTGTCCGTAAACTTATTTCGTGTACGAAGTGTTTTATTAAAATATAACTGTCTACAAGTGACATTTGTAGTGACATAAAATTAAACAAAAAACTTTAAAATATAAATTAAACGCGTTTGTATTTCTGCAAAGCAAAATTTAAAACAAGCATGCTTAAATTTTACATGAAAAATTAATTGTGGCATTTTTTAATTTCTATTTTGTTTATAGCAATTTTTTAAAAAATTAATTTTTAAGAATTCCATTTGCGAGCTTTATGCCAAGTATTTCATGAAGCAACAGGTTGCCACAACAACAATGTTCTTTGCAGAACAACCACCAGCAGATTAGACAGCTGTTTCGTTGGTCGCTACACCAACTCATCAGTAATCTTCTGTGGCTCATGCAGTCCATTAACTTTGAAAATCTAATAGACACAACTTCTGCCAAAACCAAAGCGGAATTGCAGTTTCGTGCGTTTCAATTTAAAAAGCAATGTTTTCTAATTCTTAGCACAAAGCAAAGGTTCAAATAATTGACTACATTAATTCTGCAAAGACTTGTCGTCTTTCAACCTCCATACTCCACGTATCCCTGTCCATACTCTTTTATTTCCTTGGCAAATTTAAGAGGTAAGTCCATTTCTGAAAATTGTATTGATTTTATTGCATCGAAAAATTTAATGAATACTTCAACAATGAAAAATTGTCGGCGATTAAAAACTTATGGAGATTTGCGAGCTGATTTTCAAAAATATTGTCTTACAGGTAAAGACAAAAAGTATAGTAGAGAATGTCATAGCACAATTAATCTTCCTAATTTCTCTGAAGAGGATGATGTTTATGTTTTGCAAAAATGCGTTATACCTGAGCTTCACGTTTTACAGGGATTTGTGAATCATTTGTTCTGGCGAGGAATAGTTGCCCTTGAAGGTAGAGAAAAAGATTTATTGTGGCCAAAAAAGCTCAACCTTATTTCAAAAAACTACCTCGGGGACGCTTCTGAAGGGTATGCGTGTAGAACACTATTGAAAGAGGCTGACAAACTAGAAGATCTAGAAATATATGAAAATATAGGTATTTTCAAAATGATACCGATTGTCAATGCTTATAAAGCTATGAATAAATTAGTTGATTGTTGTTTTACCTCTGGAAAAATTAGACTCTCTTCTGATGCCTATATCAATGAATTAGATAATGCCTTAAAAAGTATTGATGATCTTTCTGAAACACTGAAGATTCACGTAATTCTTGAGAGCAAATTGGAGAATCCATACATTAGGATTTTTTTTAATTCTGGGCACGTTACAAGGTATCAAGTATTAAGCACGTATCATATTCATCACAACTGTTAATAGCAGTGATAGAATTTTCTTCGCTTCACTTATAATTGTAAATTATCTTTACTTACAGCTAGTCTTTGTGGCTAAATATGATTAAAAATCACTTATTGCTACTATATATCGTTTAATTTATAATTATTCAAAAAATATGTAAAAAATAAATAAAACAAAAAAAAAATAAAAAACAAGTAAGAGATAAACTAAATAAAAACATAATAAAAAACAAAATATACAAGAAAAATATAATAAAAAAAAAGAAAGTGGGACCATTCAGCCACTATGCACAGTGTAACGAGTGAGGCCATAATTAAAAAATTTTATTCTATATATAGAAAAAAAGGAAGTACGTCGAGAGAGAATACTTGAAATAAGTGTAATCCAAAATATTTCTTCAAAATTTGTATTTTTGTAGATACACGACATCATACAACTTAGGGTTTCCAAAGTTAACTTATGCTAATGAGAGAAGCATAAATTACATTGTTAAGAATAATTATGAATTTTCTTAATTAATTGCTTATATAACTATACATAAATTGTATATAAGACTATTTGTCTTGGAATTATCTATGGAATTGCTTCCGTCTGAAAAAGTTTTTTTTTTTGTTTTTTATGTACCGTCATCATGATACCGGTACTTTTATAAAAGTGGTCTCTGACTAATAAAATAATTAAAATATCACCAACATTCGAAGTGATTTAAAAATAAAAACACGAAATATTATATTTGTAATTTTTTAATATGATATTTTTATAAGTTTAAATAATGTTATGTAAAGAAAATTAGCTCAAAATAAGTGCATATCTGAACAAAAATTGTATTTTTGTAGTGATATCTTTTGAACCTTTCCTTAGGTCCTGCTGTGTTAAAGAAACAACAACCGTTATTTAAGTCAGTTTTTCCAATAACTCATTAAGGTAATATATATACGTTAAGAAAATACGGAACTAGTGGAAGTCATATTCATTCTTTATTATACTTTTTTTTATCACGTTTCCCGGTAGTAACAGGATCGGTATAAATATTTTTTTCAGCCAAAAAGTGACAATTTTCTCTAAATGCGAAAATGATTTGAGAAAAAAGCGAAATATTATATCTTCAATTTTTTTATGTTATATTTCTGTAAGTATTAAAAACATTTTTGAAAAAAAAAGTTAAAAATAACTGCAAATCTTTAAAACAGGTGCATTTTTGTAGTAGTACCTTTTGGATACATTTTTGTATGGTTCTGCCAAAACAGTAGCAGCCATAACTTAAAAAGTTATTGACCTTAATAAATTGAATAAAATACAAAAATTATATATATAAAAAAATACAGAATTATTCAAATACTCCACATCAAAAACCCTTTTTGGGTTGCACAAACAGCAAACAGAAAGATTTACATACACGGAGATAACTCGGTTCAGATATTATTCTCTTTGCACATAACTTGTTCGCTAATTGCGCATATTTATCGAATATGAGCAACTGATCATAACATATGCATTTCTGCTCATAAATCATGCCCAATTTAATTTAATTTTAGTTTTATTAAATTTAATTTAATTTAATTTTAATTTTATTAAATTATATAATTATATAATAAAAAATGATATAATAATTAAATGAAAAGGGCTAGAGAGGGCTAAATAAAAAATTTTAGAACTAAAAAGGGGCTAGTTTTAAAATTCATTAATTTAATTTAATTTAATTTTAATTTTATTAAATTAAGTTTAATTTAATTTAATTTAATTTAATTGAATAAAATTAAAATTAAATAAATTAAATTTAGTTCTAAAATTTTTTATTTAGCCCTCTCTAGCCCTTTTTTCAAGAGATTCTAGCCCTAAATGGATATTTTTTCTGGGCACCACAATTGTCACTAGACTAATGACAGAAAACGTAACGCTTGATTTTTCGTTCAACACTTGATTTCAGTCGCTATATAAAATCGATTCTAAAGGAGTAAGCTCCAAAAAACTAACGAAGCGAAACTCTTGAAATAAACAAACAAAAAAAAAGTCAATGAAAGCCGCATCATTATTGCAGCCTTTTCCGATTGCGAATATCGAGAGTAGGGATGAGATGTTGATCCCCGAATGCACCCACCCAACCTGCTACTTTGAATGATCCCACAAAAATATGAATACCGTCTTAGTCTACAGCACTTTCTTTGACCCCCATTTTAAGCGCCCCTGTCTCCAGACCCCGACTTTAGAAATAATCGCTCCATTATTATATTTTCTTCAGTCACAAATTACAATTTTATTTATTATAAATAATTTTAATATGGCTTTTTTAGTTAAGTTAATGTGGGAAAAATTTACCCACCAATGAATGGGCTGGGCTCAGGGACAACACAAGACGTAACAACTATCCATGCATATACATAGATCTAATTACACAACTGTTTTTATTCTACTTTTGAGTTGGCCTTTTGACAAATTAACATCGAAAACACTACAATTGTTAACAAAGGTACTCAAGCGGTTTAAAGGAGCAGCAGCAATATAATTTCTTTTACTGCATGGTAAATAAATAAAATTGTTAGCGTTTCTACTGCTTCCACGGTTAGTGTTAAAATTTATGTGAGAAAGAAGTTCTGGAGAATCGAATGCACCTACTATGAGTTCTTTTAAATATACGATATCTGCAGATTTCCTTCGCTCACTTAAAGACTGCATTTTTAACACTTTCAAACGGTCCTCATGAGAAGGAAAGTCTAATATGTCAGTTCCACTTAAGCCACTTAAAGCAAACCGAACAAAATGTTTTTAGATTCCTTCTATTCGATCAACATGCACATTGTAAGTTGGGGACCAAAATTGACTTGCATACTCTAAGTGAGGACGCATAATTGCATTATAGAACGTAGTAGTTGTAATCATGCAATTAAATTCTTTGGCCCATCGTTTTATAAATCCAAGCATTGAGGATGCTTTTTTACACATATTATCAATATGAATGTTAAACGATAGCTTAGAATCCATGCATATACCTAAGTCCTTGACGGTATCCATACGGCTTAAGGCAGTATCTTTAATCTTATAATCAAAAATAAAATTATTCCTTTTTCAGGTCATAGTTTGGCATTTATCTGGATTTAGAAACATATTATTTTTAGAACACCAAACTTCAAAGGATTCAAACGATTTCAGATCAGACTGGAGTAGATCTGAATTATTGTATCTATAGAATTAACCGTTCTGTAAATTTTTATATCATCGGCATAAATAAGCAAATGAGAGTGTTTTGATATGAGTTACATCATTAATTCGTCGCCTGAGAAATGTCGTATGTTGCTTTCGATAGTTTTGAGTAAATTGACTTTAAAGTTTGAGGCCCAATAACTTTGCTTATAGCTTACCGATTTTCTTCAACTTTATACAGGATACGCATGTGGAATTTGAATATATAATTATTAAATTTTGATCGTACCTCATTTCGGTAAGGACTTAATGTGATATTTGCTTAGAATTGTTTTGTCGTATGTGGCGATTTCACATTTTTATTAACTTTTTGCTAGTACATACGACACTTAATTTCAGAATTTGATGAAAAGTTGCCCCATTCGACAAAATAATGCCTCTGAATCTCGGTGACGACTTAAGATAAAGAAAAACTGACAACGTCAAGCGAAAGAGACACCCTCAATACATAAGGAACCTGTACTAACTCAAAATATGTGGCTTTCAATAGTTTGAGTAAATTGAATTCAAAGTTTGAGGGCTTATAACTTTGTATATAACTTACCGATTTTCTTCAAAACAATACAGGATACGCATGTGAGATTTGACTGGGAGGATCATAAAATTAAGAGATTGTACGTCATTTCGGTAAGGACTTAATGTGATATTTGCTAAGAATTGGTTTGTCGAATGTGGCGATTTCACACTTTTATTAACTTTTTGCTAATACATACGACACTTAATTTCTGAATTTGATAAAAAGTGGCCACATACGACAAAATAATGCCTCTGAATCTCGATAAAGACTTAAGATATCAACAAAGTGACCACGACAAACGAAAGAGACACCTTCAATACATAAGAAACCTATGTATTACGACACCTTATTTCTCAGGCGACGAATTGCTAAAGTAAACTAAAGTGGATCAAGGTAGCTACCCTGAGGAACACTTGATCCAGCAATAAACTCAGAATATAATACGAATCGGAAACCTATTTGATAAGATCCAATCCATCAAATACGATTTAATACAGTTCACAAAATATTGTGGAAATCCCATTAACTCGAGTTTAAATAAGATTAGATTGTGTGGTATTTTATCAAAAGCCTTATTAAAGTCAGTGTAAGTACAATCGACATGGTTACCAAAATCAATCGAATTTATGCAGAATTTTGTAAAATTGAGAAGATTAGACACAGTGGATCTGCCATTCACAAAACCATGCTGACGAGTTGTTATGGCTTCCCAACAGAGAACTTTCGCCCGATCATACATAATCCGCTCAGAAAGTTTTGGAATCGATAAGAGCTTAGCGATAGGCCTATAGTTATTGACATCATTCCTGCAACCTTTGTTATAAATAGGACTTATGAATGATTTTTTTCCAAAAAAGTGGAAAATAACTTTCGTTGATTTATTGTATAATAAATAAAGTGGTTGACTCAAAAAGGAACCGCATTGAATTAACACTGCGGCAGGAACACCGTCGGGTTCAGCGCCAAAATCCTCATCGGTCGATCTAATATACATTCAAATATCATCTGGAGTGAAATATATAAGTTCCAAAGACACACTGGGTGCGGAATTCATATATTCAAAGTAATCTCCATCAGGACTAAAAGAATCAGAACAGAAGAAAGATAACTGATTCTCTAAAAAGATTGGCGAATAGGCTACAAATTTTGACGGGATCGTCAGTAAACCCATCAAGAGTTTTAAATAAAGAAGGGAATCTATCAGATTTCTTCTTTGTGCGGAGGAAAAGGACGAAGCCGTCAAAGACGCTTTCTACGCGAGTCTTGAGGACGTATACGACCACCTTCCGGTCTATGACATGAAAATAGTCCTCCGCGATTTTAATGCGAAAGTCGGAAGCGAAGGCATCTTTAGCCCCACTGTCGGTCAGTTCAGTCTTCATGAGACCTCCACGAACAACGGTCTAAGACTGATCAACTTCGCCGCGGCAAGTTAACGAAATTCGCATTTTAGGAGTTATATTCACAAAACGATACACTTGGCTACCTCATATTAAACATTTAGCCAATTCTCTCTGTAAACAATTAAATATAATAAAGTGCCTTGCTAGTCCAAAATTAAACTGCAGCACCCTTTCCATTACATCTGTTATAAAAGCTCTCATAGTTTCTAAAATAAGCTACGCTCTTTTCTTGTACGGATACTCCGCAAAGTCATCTCTCAGCGGAGATCATCAACGGTCATCAACGCAGCAATTAGAATAGCTTTGGGAGCTTTTCGTTCTACACCCATTAATAACATGTTATTTGAAGCTAATATTTTATCCATAGAAGACCAAAGAGACCTTGTGACAACTAGACTTTTCAACCCGCTTTTACATAGCATAGATACACCATTACACAAAATAGTTCTGAAATGCAACACAGCAAAACGGACTCAATCAACACCTTCGGCTATCTCAAAAGCCTTGTTTATCTTTACAAAGATATTCCTTGTTTACCTTTAAAATATCCTTCTCCAACTCAACCGCCTTGGAATTTCAATACTTCATTGATCAACACAAGTATAAGGAAGTTCCCAAAAACAAACACAAACCAAATGACTTACCAAACGGCATTTCTAGAACTCAAAAATAAATTTGACAAAAGTACGTTTATCTATACTGATGGCTCTAAATACGGAGAGATAACCAGCTACAGTATAACGAGCTCTCATCAAGTCATAAAAATATCAATTTTACCAAATTATAGTACCGTGTATTCAGCAGAAATGATCGCAATCTACGAAGCAATAGACTTTGGAAAAAAAAAGAAAAGGGAACTTTATTATTTGTACAGATTCGCTATCATCTTGAGATGCTATATCCAACATTAATAATCACCAATATTACCCAACACTTAGTAGACACACACTGACACAACACAAAAGAATAATACTAGTTTGGATTCCCGGCCATTCCAACATTGTCGGTAACGAGCTCGCCGATCATTCCGCAAAATATGCCACCAAAGCCCCTTTAACTTTAACAGACAACTTTAACTCCAGTGACATGAATAGATTTATAAAACAGCGTTTCTTAATTAAACACCAAGAATCCTTAATAAATACATCACAATGGTGATGTATATGTATGATGTGTTAGACTACTAACACGAAAAAATTTTCAATTAAAGAGTTCTTGAACGGCAATGCCAAAGACATACACAGAAGCGAAATTATAAAATTTACTCGATTACGCTTACGACACACGAAATAAACTCACGCACATCTAATGAACAACAGCATCCCTGCTCCTTGTCCCATATGCAATGCTACAACTTCATTAGACATCTATCATATTCTTTCCAATTGCACTCGTCTCCATAACTTAAGACAAATAATATTTAAAAATATCAACCCCATTTCCATACTCTCTACTCCTAGCATTGAATCCATAAAATTAATGATAAAATATCTCAAATTATCCGGTCTCTTTCAACATATATAATTGATTCACTTACAAATACACAAATATTATATTGCAATGTTAGTAATGTACATAAAATTTACTTTATGTCCATAAGTATAAATAGATCCTTATAATTCAACAGTTGTATTAATACAATTGTATGTAATTCAACAGAGCATTATTAATTTAAGTTTAGCTTAAGGCCTCAGTAGCCATAGCTGTATAAATATTTTAAGCTTTCAATTTGTAATTTTAAGTTTAAAAATTAATTTAAAAAAAAAAAAAAAAAGAGGAAGGTTGAGAGGCGCCTTTTCAGACGCAAGAAAAGAAAGCAGGAAAAGCGTGAGCGTGAGGAACTAGAGGTATACCCGGGCAAGAAGGATGCACGAAAATTCTATCAACAGGTTAGGCGTCTAACCCAAGGTTTCAAGCCTAGAGCATCCACTTATAGAGACAAAAATGGAGATCTGAATACGGATACGCAGTGTGTGCTGAGATTGTGGAGACGGCACTTCTCCAATTTACTTACTGGCGACGATTCCACCAATGCCGCCCATGGAGAGCACAGTTCAGAGCCATCAATCAACGATGACGGAGTGGAAGTACCACCACCTAGCCATGAAGAGGTTCGAGTTGCTATCCAACGACTCAAAAACAATAAAGCACTGGGTGCTGACGGCCTGTCAGCTGAATTGCTTAAAACCGGCGGCGATGAATTGATAAGGCGCATGCATCAGCTCATCAGCAAAATATAGCTAGAAGAAGCATGCCCGACGATTGGAACCCCAGCGTACTGTGCCCTATACTTAAGAAAGGAGACCCAACAATCTGCGCAAGTTATAAAGGTATCAGTCTTATTTCCATCGCATATAAGGTTCTCTCAAGCGTACTGTGTGAAAGATTAAAGCCGATTACAAAAACACTGATTGGACCTTATCAGTGTGGCTTTCGACCTGGTAAGTCCACCATAGACCAGATTTTCACGCTACGACAAATCCTGGAGAAAACCCACGAAAATCAAATTGACACACACCATATCTTTGTCGATTTTAAAGCGATAGCCCGATAAGGGATTGCCTATACGCAACAATGTCTGAGTTCGGTATACCAGAATGACGTTGAGCAACACACGCAGCTGCGTCAAGATAGGAAATGACCTCTCCGAAACCTTCAATACCCAAAGAGGTTTCAGGCAAGGCGATCTACTGTCTTGCGATCTCTTTAACATCATCATGGAGGGGATCGTACGAAAGGCCAGTGTGCATCGTAATGGCACCATTTTCCACAAAAGCCTTCAAGCTCCTTGCGTACGCTGTTGATATTGATATTGTCGGCAGAAACAAGAGAGATGTTACCGCTGCTTTCGCTGCTATCGAAAGGGAATCAGCCAAAGTGGGTTTGACGATAAATGAGGGTAAAACAAAGTATATGCTGTCTACAAACAAGAGAGCGCGGCGTTTAGACTTCCACGTTTTATCCGGCAGCTGTAACTTTGAAGTAATCAGCCTGGAGATAAAGCGAAGAACAATAATTGCTAATAGGTGCTACTAAAGGCTCAGTAAGCAACTAAGTTGCACAGCCCTCTCTCGATCGACAAAATTAACACTCTACAAGACGCTCGTTCTACTGTAGTGCACTCCACAGTATACATTTACACATTTTTTTAATTATTATTCACACAACTATTAATTTATTAAATACATTTAAATATTAATATACAACTAGTACTATAAACTAAAACTATCTGTTGCGTTGTGTACGCTGAATTGCTCAAGTACCAAGGCTTCAACTTAGCACATGAACTAAGTTAAAGCGTTGGTACTTGAGCAATTCAGCGTACACAACGCAACATTTGGTGACCCCGAGAGAATCTTCTGATAAATAAGAACATCATATCGGCAACAATCCACAGCGTGAGCCATTTAGTGAACCCGAGATAGGAAGCACAGACTTCTGAAAATTTCTACTAAACGCGTAAAATTTTAATTTCGTTAAGCGTGATATTGTAAAAGTTCGTCGCGAATAAAATTTCGATCGTCCATCACTTGGACACATCAACCACATTGCGTTGTACAATAGCGTGAGCCGTTTAGTGATTTTAAGGAAGACAACAATAGGGCAGGACAATATTCCTGATTTCCTGAAATTATTTGAACATTTGGACAATTTGAGAACATCGACATGTCCACATTCGACGAAATCAAGGGAAGATTAAAAGCTACGGGTGATGAGATACAGAAGATCATCACCAATTTCAAGAAAGATGGCGCAGACAGGAAGAAGACCGCAACATATTTTCATGAGCGACTTCAAAATCTTGATAGAGCCTGGAATCAATTTGAAGAAGACGATACAGCTTTGCGGTCGTTACACAAGGTACCAATGGAGCATGAGTACTTTACATCAGGGTACTACGACAAAGTCAAAGCAATAGCAACTGAATACATCAATATTTTTCAAATCCAAGTACAACAGCTTGGATCAGTGGCAGGTGCTACTTCTCAGTCAACTGCAGCTAGCAACACGCAGACCTCGGCAACCGGCGGAAGATTTACTACAGGGCAACAAATGCCGGAATCTGAATCAGTAGTCAGCATAGCAAGCAGTTTGCGTATCCAACGTGCGCTTATGACGTCATTGCATCGTCTCTTAAATGGAATTGTAGATACGGTAGAACAATCGCAAGAATTTTACGAAGGCAACATAGCACGGCTAAGAAAATTATGGAATGAAATTAGACATTGAACTACAGGATATGGGAGCTTAGCTCATCTCCAGAAGAACAAGGCTATGACTACGGCACTTATTTAGACACAGAAGTGCTTGTACACAATCAGATAATTAATCTGTCAACGAAATCCAGAGTGCAAACTTCGTCAGCAGATACCGTTCAGCAATCTTGCAGGCTGCCAAAGATCTCCATTTCAAAATTCGATGGTGATTACCTCAAATGGCAACAATTTTATGACATTTTTTCAGAAATGGTACATAAGGCTTCAATACTCCCAATACAAAAAATGTGGTATTTGAAGTCAAGCTTAACTGGTGAAGCCAAAGAGTCATCAGGCATTTAACATTGACCCAGGACAATTACAGCATTGCCTGGAAGGCGCTTCAAGACCGATACCAAAACAGAAGGGTATTGGCTTCAACATTGCTACAACGAATAATAGGACATCCAATCCTAGCAGCAGATAACGCGTCGTCATCAGCATTAAAAAAATCTTCATGCTACAATACATAAGAGTATTTTAGCCTTACAAAATCAAGGCATAGGATGATGGATGAAGGATGAAGGATGATAGGATGAAGGATGACGCAGACACGTCATCATGGGATCCAATACTCCTGCACATACTCGTAAAGAAGTTGGATAGACAAGGCCACATGTTGTATGAGCAATGATTAAAAAATCCCAAGGAAATCCATACCATGAAAGAATTCCTGTTGTTTCTCGAACATCGTTTCCAATCATTGGAGGCGCTTGGCGGAAGGGAAAGGCCAACATCATCAAGAGCAACAGCATCAATAGCACCAACTTCTTCAAAAAAAGGATGCAGCTACTGTTCCATCGAAGATCATCCAATTTATTATTGTGATAAATTCCTGAAGCTAGCTGTATCCGACCGTTTGAACTGGGTGCAAAGGCAAAGGCTGTGTGTCAACTGCTTCAAACACGATCACAGCTCAAAAACGTGCAAAGCAAAATCATGCAGCAAGTGTAGTAAAAGACATAATTCACTGTTACACTTGAATCCCACAAACCAGGTTCCAAATGAGAAAAGGTATCCAGAAAATTCTAAGCAACATTCCAGCAGAGAAGTAACTGCATCCAACGCATCCGTAACTTTAGCCGCAGCCGAAGTGATGTCGTCTCACAGGAGCTATGTACTGTTAGCAACAGCTAAAATCAGAATTACAACAACCAACGGGCAGTCTGGTGAATTCAGAGCACTCCTCGACTCCGGCTCTCAGATTAATATCTTGACCGAACGACTCATCAAACGACTGAACATTGTTCCATCTAAGGCAGCGCTTCGCATTGAAGGCATTGGTGACAGAACAAAAAATGCAAAACAACGTATTAATTTCGAACTTCAATCAAGAACAACCAAATTTTCAACAAGGGTAGAAGCATTCGTTTTGCCAAACATTGTTCCAGTTCAACCAACTCAATTATTAGACGTCTCCTCATGGTCCATTCCTGGAAACATTCAGTTAGCCGATCCAGCATTTTATGAGCCAGGAAAGATTGATGTACTACTGGGAGTAGAATTCTATGTTAGTTTAATGTCAACTGGTCGAATCGAGCTTTCTCCAGAGTTACCAATCCTACAGAACACATTGCTAGGTTGGATCATCAGCGGTAAAGTTAATAACGATTCAGCGTCAAATGCAACCACTTGTGCAGTCTTCAGTCATGAGGAATGTTCAACCGACGAACTGATACAAAGGTTCTGGAAACTTGATGATATCGATGGAGCCGATACCAACCTTACGCTCGCAGACAAACACTGTGAGACCCATTTCAAGCAAAACACAATTAGAAACAGTGAAGGTAGATTCGTCTTGAAACTACCACTATCCGATCACCCAAGCAGCTTAGGCGATTCTAGGACTATCGTATTCAAGAGATTTTTGGCATTAGAGACACGTATGGCAAAAACTCCAGCCTTAAAAACACAATATGTCGAATTTATGAAGCAATACATAGAACTAGGACACATGAGTGAAATCAGTCTTAATGATATCCAACATCCACATTGCTTTATTCCTCATCACTGCGTCTTAAAACCATCAAGCACAACTACACAATTGAGAGTTGTCTTTGATGCATCAGCTAAGACGTCATCAGGATTATCGCTTAACGACATCATGTACAATGGTCCAACTGTACAAAGCGACTTATTCTCAATACTATTGAGGTTTCGACTACCAAGATTTGTCTTCACCACAGACATCGAGAAGATGTATCGCAGTTTACAGCTCATTTTGTGGAGGGAAACCGAAACCAATCCTCTAAGGCACTATCATCTCAACACTGTAACTTACGGAACATCTTCAGCTCCATACTTAGCAACTAAGTGCTTACAACAGTTAGCAGAGAGAAACATCGAAAGATATCCACTAGGTGCCCAAGTGTTACGCGACAGTTCTTATGTTGATGATGGTGTGAGTGGATCAGACAGTTTAATGACAGCCATGGAAACAACTAACAACACTTCTTCAAGAGGCAGGATTTAAACTTCGTAAATGGTGTGCAAACCATCCCAAGTTATTGCAAGGAATACCTCCACAGGATCAAGAAGTTAATCTTGACTTTGAAAATGCTTCAACCAAAACATTAGGATTAACCTGGATTCCTAAAGCAGATCATTTTTGCGTAACAACGAATCTGAAAAGTAATTCAAGCGTAACAAAACGCACAATCATCTCAGACACAGCATGAATATTTGATCCATTAGGTCTCGCAGGTCCAGTTGTCATCACTGCGAAAATATTTATTCAAAAATTGTGGCAGCTTAAGTTAGCATGGGACGATTCTTTACCATTAGAATTAGAAGCAACTTGGTCAACATTCCGAAATGAGCTAAGAACTTTAAAAAATGTATGCGTTCCTAGGAATGTCTTCAATGGTCAAAGGCCAAGTACGATTCAAATTCCCACATTCGTAGACGCATCTGAAAGGGCTTATGGCGCTGCAATTTACCTTCGGTCAAAACTACCAAATAATACCTTAATCGTCAGATTGTTATGTGCCAAATTACGGGTGGCACCTCTCAAACGTCAAACATTGCCTAGTTTAGATTTATGCACCACCAAATGTTGCGTTGTGTACGCTGAATTGCACACTTAGCACATGAACTAAGTTAAGCCTTGGTACTTGAGCAATTCAGCGTATACAACGCAACATTTGGTAATTGTTTCAAAACATGGTTGTTTCTCGGCGTGGACAATGTGATACCATATATTGTGACAATGCCACCAATTTTGTTGGGGCGAGTAATAAACTGAAGGAACTAAAGGACGTATTCTATGCCACTGCTTCAACAGAAAGGACCATAAGGACATGTAGTGATCGCAGAATAAATTTTAAATTCATTCCTCCCAGAGCTCCTCATTTTGGAGGCCTGTGGGAAGCCGCAGTAAAGTCAGCTAAGCAATTGATGCTGCGTAGCGTATCCACAGCATCTCTAACTCATGAGGAGCTTGAGACGCTCATCATAGAAATAGAAGCAATTCTAAATTCATGACCGCTCACTCCATTGTCATCAGACCGAAACGATTTATCAGCATTAACACCCGGGCATTTCTTGATTGGCGAACCCTTGACTTCACATATCGATAGGAGTATACCATATAATACAGCTACCTTATCGACTCGGTGGAAATTGGTCACGCAACTCAAGTATGAATTCTGGAATCGATGGTCCCGAGAATACCTCAATCTACTACAACAAAGACTTAAGTGGAATAACCAATCAGAAAACGTCCATGAAAGTCAGTTGGTTATTATTAAGGAGGACAACGTGCCTGTTTTAAGTTGGCCACTCGGCAGAATCGAAAAAGTTTACAAGGAAAACGATGGAAAGCTCAGAGTAGCTGACGTAAAAACAGCATCAGGTATTTTGCAACGTCCAGTTCACAGATTGGCACCATTCTTCAATCAAGAGGAAGACATCGATAATCCTTCAGTACAAAAGGAACGAATTAATTTACGGCACAGGCCAGCAAGTGATGAGGACTCAAATTATATGCCTCCAAAGAGACGAAAATCAACAACCAATCCGTTACTGTTAACAATCCTCATCTCCTTATTACTACTTCCTGCAGTACTTGGAACTACAATTCAAGTTAAGCAACTGGGCTCGGATTCAGGATTATACTTTAAAGGCATCGGAACAACGAGAATAATAATAGCAGAATGGCAATTGCTTGTCTATTATGACTTAGCTCCCTTCTGGACAGAAATCAGAACATTTTCATCTGGAATAGCAACACTTCAAAATTTATGTTCAAAGACACATCAGCCAACTACCTGCGACACATTAGCAAAAAACTTTGAGTACACCAGAGACGAACTTCTATAGGATGAAGATACGCTATCAACTAGTCGAAAAAGAAGAGCAGCACTTAACATAGTTGGAAACGTTGCTCGCACGTTATTCGATGTATTGGACTCTGACTATGCAGAAGAAATGTCAAACACAATCAGTCAGGCCAAAGCAAATAGAGATCATATTCTACGGTTACTGCAAAACCACACCTCAATCATCGATTCAACACTGAACATAATTAAACAGGATGAAATCACTACAAAGAGTAAAGTAACGGATTTACAAGATAAAATAGATCTTCTAATGAACACGTTAGACGACGATTCAAACCAAATCAGACTCATTCAAAATATGAAATCATTAACATCACAGCTCACGTTAATGGTTGCGAATCTACAAGAAATTCATTCAGAAATAATCAATGTTCTGACTGACACACACCACGGCAATATTAGTCCACTACTACTTACGCCTCAACAACTAAAAATGTAATCAATTCCATTAGTGGTCCTCTTCCTCCAGCTCGATCATTGCCCGGTGATTCAAATAATCTAATACAACTCTACAAAATCATGAAGGCAGAAGGAGCAGTGACCAAAATGAAGTGATATTTGAAATAAAGCTGCCTCTCATAGATCATCAACATTTCGACTTATTCCACATAACTCCCATTCCAACAAAGGGAAATGGAGGTCCAATTTCAATAGAAACTAAAGTCGCATTCTTAGCCGCCAATTCACATCGAGACCAATTTATTTACTTAAGTTCTGAAGATCTAAACTCATGTTTTACCATGAAAAGAAACCTCTACATATGCGACAACAAGAGACCAAAGTTTAGCAGAGAATCATCTGTTTAATGTGAATTTCATATGTTCAATAATAAAACCACCACACAATGCAGACTAAACCAGTCGCAAGGAAAATCTTCTTGGACGCAACTACAGCACAGGAACATATGGATCTTTGCAACAATGTTAGACATCGAAATATCAGTGGTGTGCGACATTCAAGCCACGCAATTGACTCTAACTGGTTCAGGCTTGTTAACAATGAGTCCAAACTGCTCAATAAGGAGTGATGGCATCAGCATTCAGGGCCATCACACGTCGTCAACTATCATGCATACTTCATACATCAGGTTCAAGGAGATCAGCAAGACCACAACATCAGACGAATTGAGGCAAATGTCTAACGCAACGGTTGCTCCATTCGAAACCCAACTAGAACAGTTAACTGCATTACAAACCCAGTTAGCAAATGAAGACGTATCAAGGTTACCTGAAATAGTGTCCAACAGTCGTCATCATCACGCGGTGAGTTATACTGCGCTACTGTTGTCCATCGCAATCCTAGTAAGCTGTATATTATGGATACTGAAACACAGACGAACTGTCAACAGATCAGTAAATGTGCCACCAAAGCCGCCTCGAATGCACACCGGTGAATCATCCTTTACTGTGCGAATTTAACTTAACTAACCTCTCCCGACCTACATCAACATAGAGTTGAGCAACGCCTCAACGTGCGGGAGAATGTTCTTTGATTTAGTTATTTTATTTTAGTTTTTTTTTTTTATTATATGTATTTAAGTTCAACGGCTAGCAGTTTGCCTTATTTGTAATAGTCGTTGCTCCAGTTATTAAATATGTTTGCGTAAGCAACAAAATATTATGTTTATTTTAAACAAGTAGAAAATTTGCTTTGTTTACATTCTTTATTGTTTTGCTCCTTTTCGTAAATTGCATTGTGAGTAACTGCAAACTATATTGCCGGTCGTTGATCAAAGCTAGGTTTATTTATGTCAATAAAAATATTGTTTCCGCAATTCAACGTCAGCATATTGCCGGTCGCTAAACTGAAGTATGCAATATGCTGACCAATAACCAATTTATGATGTAATTAGCAATAAGTTACTATATAAGTGTTCAAAATTCAATTAATAAATGAGTTACAATTAAAACTTCACACAAACTAATCATTTCAATTATCATTGTTGCTACCAGTTCAAGTGCTGGGAGTAACATCATCAAACTCAAGTTCACCAATTTAACTTAGTTCATGTGCTAAGTTGAAGCCTTGGTACTTGAGCAATTCAGCGTACACAACGCAACATTATCTATATTAGGCACGTAAACATTTATTTATTGTTATTTAAAAACGAACATTGAACTTAGTCATGTTATTGCACTCACGCACTTATTTATTTAAAACGACCATTGAACTCATTTTCATTATTGCATTTTTGTTGTTGCATTCACGCACTTATTTATTATTATTTAAAACGAGCACTGAACATATTTTTGTTGTTGCACACACACTTGATAATTATGTCGCGCACTATATGTAATTTATGAACATATATTGTTTTATTTATATATATATTTTGCTTTTAGAATTTTTCATATAAGTATTAAATAATTGTTATTTAAATAATAAGTATGAAAAATCCTATTAGCTTATTATAAAAGAAGAACATTTTCTGAAATAAAGTCACTTAGTTCAGAGCTTCCAAGCTTGCTCCTTTTTTTTCTTTAACTTTTGCTGCCAACCATTTTTGGACCACGGCACCGCAAAAGTCTCTTTTTTTTTTGAAAATTGGTCAACAGCGTTTCTAAGCTTACTTACTTACTTAGTTGGTCGTAACAACCCGTGTCCGGGTTTCAACCGACCTCATCAGCTCTCGCCAGGCGCCTCTGTTTTGCGCGCGCCTTCTCTAATCGGATACACCAAGTGCGGTTAGGGCTTCCTCAGCCTGGTCCATCCATCGGAGGCATGGTCTCCCTCGTCGTCGTTGACCAGCGACCCTCGCCTCGAGCACCTTTTTCGCTGGAGCTTCGTCGTTCATACGATGGACATGACCCAGCCAGCGTAGTCGCTGCACAGTTATACGCCGGACTACGTCAATGTCATAGTAGAGCTCATACAGCTCGTGGTTCATTCGGATGCGATAGTCATCGCCGACTCGAACAGGACCGAAGATTTTGCGAAGAACTTTTCTCTCGAACACCCCCAGAGCGGCTGCGTCAGTTTGCAAAACTACCCATGCCTCAGCGCCATAAAGCAGCACAGGTAGAACGAGCGTCTTGTAGAGTGTTAGTTTTGTCGATCGAGAGAGGGCTCTGGAACTTAGTTGCTTACTGAGCCCGTAGTAGCACCTATTAGCAATTATTGTTCTTCGCTTTATCTCCAGGCTGATTTCGTTTTTGGTATTAATGGCGGTACCAAGGTAAACGAACTCCTTGACTACTTCAAAGTTATAGCTGCCGGATGAAACGTGGGAGTCTAAACGCCGAGCTCCCTTGTTTGTAGACAGCATATATTTTGTTTTGCCCTCATTTATCGTCAAACCCACTTTGGCTGATTCCTTTTCGATAGCGGCGAAAGCAGCGGTAACATCTCTCTTGGTTCTGCCGACAAAATCAATATCATCAGCGTACGCAAGGAGCTGGACGCCTTTGTAGAAAATGGTGCCATTACGATGCACACCGGCCTTTCGTACGATCCCCTCCATGATGATGTTAAAGAGATCGCAAGACAGTGGATCGCCTTGCCTGAAACCTCTTTCGGTATTGAAGGTTTCGGAGAGGTCATTTCATACCTTGACGGAGCTGCGTGTGTTGCTCAACGTTATTCTGCAAAGTCTGATCAACTTTGCAGGTATACCGAACTCAGACATTGTTGCGTATAGGCACTCCCTTCTCGGGCTATCGAACGCAGCTTTAAAATCGACAAAGAGATGGTGTGTGTCAATTTGATTTTCGTGGGTTTTCTCCAGGATTTGTCGTAGCGTGAAAATCTGGTCTATGGTGGACTTACCAGGTCGAAAGCCACACTGATAAGGTCCAATCAGTGTTTTTGTAATCGGCTTTAATCTTTCACACAGTACGCTTGAGAGAACCTTATATGCGATGGATATGAGACTGATACCTCTATAACTTGCGCAGATTGTTGGGTCTCCTTTCTTAAGTATAGGGCACAGTACGCTGAGGTTCCAATCGTCGGGCATGCTTTCTTCTAGCCATATTTTGCTGATGAGCTGATGCATGCGCCTTATCAATTCATCGCCGCTGGTTTTAAACAGTTCAGCTGACAGGCCGTCAGCACCCGCTGCTTTGTTGTTTTTGAGTCGTTGGATAGCAACTTGAACCTCATCATGGCTAGGTGGTGGTACTTCCACTCCGTCATTGTTGATTGGTAGCTCTGAACTGCACTCTCCATGGGCGGCATTGGTGGAATCGTCGCCAGTAAGTAAATTGGAGAAGTGCCGTCTCCACAATCTCAGCACACACTGCGTATCCGTATTCAGATCTCCATTTTCGTCTCTACAAGTGGATGCTCCGGGCTTGAAACCTTGGGTTAGACGCTTAACCTGTTGATAGAATTTTCGTGCATCCTTCTTGCCCTGATATACCTCTAGTTCCTCAGGCTCACGCTTTTCCTGCTCTCTTTTCTTGCGTCTGAAAAGGCGCCTCTCTTCCTTCCTCTTTTCGCGGTAGTTTTCTCACACGGCTCGCGTTGCAGCTGACTGCAGCGTTTTTCTGTATGCGGCGTTTTTTACTGCAGTCACAATGCGACACTCCTGATCATACCATTGGTTCCGAGGTTGCGGGCGCCGGAAACCAATGACTTCTTCAGCGGCAGCGCGCATGGAGTGGGATATATGCGCCCAAAGTCCGCCGGCGTCGTCGGTTCCAGAGGTTAGTTGGTTGAGCTTAACCGAGAGTTGAGCGGAGTAGGCTTCGGCAGTCCGTTGTAATTGCAGCTTAGCGACATCTAGCTTTCGTTGCATTCCTGTGCGTATGTTCTTCGCATTGCATAATCGCATGGGGATCTTGGCTGCAACAAGATAATGGTCGGAGTCAATGTTGACCCCCCGAAATGTACGCACATCTAGAACACTAGAGGCATGCCTTCCGTCGATTACAACATGATCAATTTGGTTTCGCGTTTTTTGATCCAGGGACAGCCAGGTGGCCTTGTGGATGTCGAGGTGCTTAAATCTGGTGCTACTAACTACCATGTTTCGCGCCGCGGCGAAGTCAATCAGTCTTAGACCGTTGTTCGTGGAGGTCTCATGAAGACTGAACTGACCGACAGTGGGGCCAAAGATGCCTTCCCTTCCGACTTTCGCATTAAAATCGCCGAGGACTATTTTCACGTCATGGACCGGAAGGTGGTCTTATACGTCCTCAAGGCTAGCGTAGAAAGCGTCTTTGACGGCTTCGTCTTTTTCCTCCGTCGATGCGTGCGCGTAAATAAGGCTGATGGAGAAAAATTTTGTCTTGATGCGGATCGTGGCCAATCTTTCGTTGACAGGTGTGAACCGGGAAACAAGGTGGCGTAGTTTCCGGCTAACAACGAATCCACATCCAAATTCGCGCCTCTCCGCATGGCAGCTGTAGTAGATATCACAGTGTGCTTGTTTAGAGCAGCCTTGCCCTTTCCATCGCATTTCCTGGATGGCGGTGATATCAGCCTTTATCGTTTTGAGGGCTTCCGCCAGTTGGATAATGGCACCTTCCCTATAAAGGGTTCGGACATTCCAGGTGCATATCCGTAAATCATTGTCCGTTTTTCGTTTGCGGTGGTCGTCAACGTAATTGGGGTTCTAAAAGTTCTTATCCGAGCCTGGTTTAGATTTCATTGGGCAGTAGTAATGTGGCGGAACCCAAATCCTGCGCACATTCCATGCTTAAGGTCTATGGAGTGACTCGCCGCTCAAATTAGCCGTCAAACTGACGGATGCCAGTTTGCCGTTGCCCAGGGAACACCACGTGGAGGTTTGAGTCGACTTGAGACGATTTCGACATGGATAATGCTGGCCTCGCCAGGTTGAGGCGGTCAGACACGTTGCCATGTGAAGGTTCGCCCCCTGTTCCCCGTTTCCCACAGCGTTTCTAAGCGCTGGCACTAAATAAATAAAAATTTAAAAAAGTCTAATTTTTCCGCGAAAATTAAATTTCGTTTACACCCGAAAAACCACCACACTGCCTGTGCTGCTTTATGGCGCTGAGGCATGGGTAGTTTCGCAAACTGACGCAGCCACTCTGGGGTGTTCGAGAGAAAAGTTCTTCGCAAAATCTTCGGTCCTGTTCGAGTCGGCGATGACTATCGCATCCGAATGAACCACGAGCTTTATGAGCTCTACGATGACATTGACGTAGTTCGGCGTATAACTGTGCAGCGACTACGCTGGCTGGGTCATGTTCATCGTATGGACGACGAAGCTCCAGCGAAAAAGATGCTCGAGGCGAGGGTCGCTGGTCAACGACGACGAGGGAGACCATGCCTCCGATGGATGGACCAGGCTGAGGAAGCCCTTACCGCACTTGGTGAATCCGATTGGAAAAGACGCGCGCAAAGCAGAGGCGCCTGGCGAGAGCTGATGAGGTCGGCCGAAATCCGGACACGGGTTGTTACGACCACCTAAGTAAGTAAGTAAGTAAGTAATAATGTAACTGAGCGATTTTGAAACTCCAGAAACAAACGCTTGTAAGTTTCTAGGTCATTTACGCCTAAGCTACAAACGTATTTCTTCCATGCCCTGTTCCTGTTGTTGCGAAGAGTCTTTGGATCCTTTGTGTACCAGGGGTATGCAGAATTTCTCGCAAATTTGAGGCTATAAGGTACGGACTGAGAAAACATAGCAAAGAGTTCCATAGGCAATTTTCATTTATGTATTCTAAGTTTACTTTAGTTCATTAAGTTTACTATGAAATAACTGATTCAACTGCAAAAAGTGAGCTTTTTATAAGCTTCTACGTATGTATGTATGTATGTCCGCAAATCTTGCAAACAATTTTTCGACAGCTTGTGGTTCTCCGACTAAGCTGCAATTTAGCACAAATGTGTAAGCCCGGTGACAATGCAATATTATGAAAAAAAATGGCCACACCCCCTTTTACCGCCCAGAAATTAATAAAAATGCTATATCTCGAAAACTAGTAGGCTGATTTAGATAAAATTTTGGTAGTATATTTCCTACAAGTATTGCATGGGTTAAAAAAAATGTGGCCACACCCTCTTTTACCACCCACAAATCAATAAAAATGCTCTATCTCGAAAACTACTAGGCCGATTCAGATGAAATTTTTTATTTTTTTTATTTTAACCCATCTAAAGCCACTACCCAGTAATCATTGAAAATAATATCAATGTTATGGATACCCGTGACCACAAACAAGTTAATGTGGGAAAAATTTACCCACCAATAAATGGGTTGGGCTCAGGGACAACACAAGACGTAACAACTAACCATGCGTATACATAGATCTAATTACACAACTAATTTTAATCTACTTTTGAGTTGACCTTTTGACAAATTAACATCAAAAACGCTACAATTGTTAACAAAAGAACTCATGCGACTTAAAGGAGCAGTAGCCATATAATTTGTTCTACTTAATGGCAAATAAATTAAGTTGTTAGCGTTTCTACTGCTTCTACGGTTAGTGTTAAAATTTATGTGAGAAAGAAGTTCTGGAGAATCGAATACACCTGTTATGAGCTGGTGTAAATATACGATATCTGCCGATTTCCTTCGATCACCTAAAGACTGCATTTTTAATAGTTTTAAACGATCCTCATAAGGAGGAAGGTCTAATATGTCAGTTCCACTTAAGCCCCTTAGAGCAAACTGAACAAAACGTTTTTGGATTCTTTCTATTCGATCAACATGCACATTGTAACTTGGGGACCAAACTTGACTTGCATACTCTAAGTGAGGACGCACGATTGCATAATACAACGTTGTAGCTGTAATCATGCTATTAAAATCTTTGGCCCAGCGTTTTACAAAACCAAGCATTGAAGATGCTTTTTTACAAATATTATCAATATGAATGTTAAACGATAGCTTAGAATCCATGCATATACCTAGGTCTTTGACGGTGTCTACACGACTCAAGGTAGTATCTTTAATCTTATAATCAAAAATAAAATTATTCCTTTTTCGCGAAAAGGTCATAGTTTGGCATTTATCTGGATTTAAAAACGTATTATTTTTAGAACACCAAACTTCAAAGGATTTTAGATCAGACTGGAGTAGATCTGAATTATCTCTAGAATTAATCGTTCTGTATATTTTCATATCATCGGCATAAATAAGCAGATGAGAGTGTTCAATGACGTGAGTTACATCATTGATAGCTAAAATAAACAGAAGAGGACCAAGGTGACTACCCTGAAGAACACCTGATCCAGCAATAAATTCAGAAGACAATGCGCCTCGGAAACGTATTTGATAAGATCGCTCCACCAAATACGATTTAATCCAGTTCACAAAATATTGTGGAAATCCCATTAACTCAAGCTTAAATAAGATTAGATTGTGTGGTAGCTTATCAAATGCCTTACTAAAGTCAGTGTAAACACAATCGACCTGGTTACCAGAATCAATAGAATTTAAGCAGAATGTTGCAAAATCGAGAAGATTAGACACAGTGGATCTGCCATTCACAAAACCATGCTGACGAGTTGTTATGACTTCTCCACAGTGAATTTTCACCCTATCATACACCATCCGCTCAAAAAGTTTTGGAATCGATGAGAGCTTAGCGATAGGCCTATAGTTACTGACATCGTTCCTGCAACCCTTTTTAAAAATAGGACTTATAAATGATTTTTTCCAAAAAAGTGGAAAATAACTTTCGTTAATAGATTTATTGAATAATAAAGAAAGTGGTTGACTCAAAACGGAACTGCATTGTGTTAACACTGCGGCAGGAACACCGTCAGGTCCAGCACCAAACTCCTCATCGATCGATCTAATATACATTAAAAGATACTCTGGGTTCGGAATACATATATTCAAAGTACTCTCCATCAGGATTAAAAGAATCTGAACAGAATGATTCTTTAAAAAGATTGGCGAATAGGCCACAAATTTTGACGGGATTGTCAGTAAATCCCTCAGGAGTTCTAAATGAAGAAGGAAATCCATCAGATTTCTTCTTTGTGTTTACGAATCCCCAAAATTTCTTTGGATCTGTCAATATTCTCAGCTTAACATTATCTAAATATTCGTGATATAATGTAGCTGAGCGATTTTCAAGTTCCAGAAACAAACGTTTGTAAGTTTCTAGGTCGTTTGAGCCTAAGCTACAGACGTATTTCTTCCATGCCCTATTCCTGTTGTTGCGAAGAGTCTTTAAATCCTTTGTGTACCACGGGTACGCAGAATTCCTCGCAAATTTGAGACTATAAGGTACGGATTGAGAAAACACAGCAAAGAGTTCCATATAAAAAAAATGTATGGAGTCATCAAGGCAATTTCCATTTATATATTCTAAAATTGCATTAAGTTTACCATGAAGCAACTTATTCAACTTCAAAAAGTCAGCTTTTTTAAAATTGAATTCATAAAGCTTATCTGCTGAATTAGAATTTACTATATTTGGTCTGTCGGATTCGTACCAAATACTCAATGGTGGATGATATTCATCAACAGTAGTTAGAGCATGAAAGGCCCTCTTAACAACAACATTGTTACTGTCTGTAGTTAAGACCAGGTCAAGAAGTCTTTCAAGACTATTATAAATACAACTCACTTGTTGTAAGTCTGAACATATATTATCAACAAATATATGTTCTTGGCGGGTCTTCGAATTAGATGCACAATAGTACGTATCATCGTCAGAAGAATGCCATTTTAAATCAGGTAGATTAAAATCGCCCAATAATAAAATGTCGTCATTAACGTCAAGTAAATCAATTATGTAATCTATGCACTCCGCAAGGCTTGCATAGACCTCTACACTACTCTTAGGAGAAACATACGCATTAATAACATATACATTAGAGTTACAATGTATAACTTTAACGCAAATTAGTTCAATATTAGAAGAGCAGGGCATGTCAACAATAAAACTGACAAAGCAGTTCCTTACAGCCAAAAGGACACCACCACCGACAGAAGAAATATTTTCAGTGTATCTGTCTTTTCTAAAAATTTGAAAACTATTGTCAAAAAATTCCAAATCGGTAATGCTTCCGTTCAGCCACGTTTCTGTTAACGCGATAATATCCTCAGTGCAATTTTGAGTTGATAGAAATAAGCTCTGCGTCTTAGAACGTAGTCCCCTTACATTTTGATAGTAAAGGGACAGCCTATTTAGTTTTTTTGAGTCTGGCGGGCGGCTTGAGTCACCCTTTTAGGCTTATTTTTTGGCTTGAACTCAGTAACAAGAATATTATCGGCCCACAAATTAGTGTTAAGAACAGTTGTAAAATCATCGGCTGCAACTGTTAAAATGAAAGAAGCATGGGAAGGCTTATTACCAATGTTTTGCATGAACAGAATGCATTTGAGTTCACTAACTTGGATTGCCTGACAAACGTCAATATATTTTCTATTGATGTGTCGGGCTGAAGACGTGAAATGAAAACATTTCTGGTCCTCGAAACTGCTCTTAAAGTCAAATGACTGTTAGGCGTAGTTGAAATCGTATTTGGACTACTAGTCAATGGAGGAATAGAAGATGGTGTATAAGAAATCACCGTATTATTATTTTCTGATGGCATTGCTGAGGGCTGCTCTGCCTTGGAAGGTTTGGAGGACGCCTTCCGACGCTTATTTTTGTTTTTGTTTTTCCTCTGTCTTTTTGAGCTTTTAAGGTCTTTTTCTGATGAAACTGACAAAATTCCGGAAGAAGCAGTCATGGACGAAGGAACCGAAAAGTTATCCTGAACAGTATTTTCATCAGAAACGCTGGTAATGGGTGCGGCACTAACATCGCTGAAAAATGAAACAATTTCTCTGAAGTTATTATTTAATAAGTTAAGGCTTTCCCCAAAAAGCTTTATTTTAGAATAGAGTTTATCCGGGGAAAGGGCCCTGCACGAAGCACAATACCAGCGAAGACCAGATCGGACTGACATTAAATCGTCAAGGCACGATTTAGAAATACCAGCACAAGAAGCATGGAACATTCGCTCACATGGACCAGAACAACTGAACATAGGGTACAGAATATTCTGGCTTTTGCATTGCTCGTTCAGAGAACAAGCAGCAATATTATCAACTGAAAAATAATCCATTGCAAAAAATTTAATATTATTCTGTGCGCAAGTGCCTATAAATGCAAAATGTGCTTATAGGGTTAACACAATTAAAATGCAGAGTACACAAAACTGTTCTAAAACAACACTACATACACTGACTGCACTAAAGTAAACAAACACCGCACAAAGAGGAATTGAAAAACAATTAGGCAGACAAACATGCACTGGATTGTGTTAAAAACAACAAAAACTCTTCATTTATTATTTATTAAACAAATAAACACTGACAAGAAATGAAATTGTTTTAAAACACATGAATACGTTCATTCAAATATTTTTTTTATACTTAAATGTCCACAAAAAATCAACAAAACACAATTAAATAGATCACTAATCAACAGCAACACACTAAAAAACCACCGATAACAACAAGAACACGAGATCAACTGAATACTGATTTTGGGAGTAAGCTTCATTCAAGCAGAAAATGGGGTTTAAGAAAAAAATGTAACCACACCCTCTTTAACCGCCCACAAATTAATAAAAATGAGCACATTTACATCAAGTAGGAGATAGGGGCTTAAATTTGGCCACACCTCCTATTCCCGAGCACAAATCAATAGAAATGCACAAATCAATAAAAATGCTATATCATAATAAAGTATATAATGCAATAAATAATGTAAATGGTATAAATAATGTTAATATGCACTGTAAAGGTTAATGGTCTAAAAAATTAAAATGATATATGTAAGGCTTTCAAAATAAGAAATGTTCTTAATAAACCTTTAAGACTAAAATTTGTCATATATGTATATACTCGTAGTAGGTATATTCTAGATTCAGAAGAACCTCTCCCTTGGTTACCCATCATCATAATAAAAGCGTACGCAAACAGGTAAGTTCTAGGGATGTATATAAATTTAGAAACTTTCAAAATGTAAAATACTTTTAAATTTTACAATCTTAAAGCACTGATATTGTGCAATAAACCTGTATAATCGCGGCTTATATACAGATAAGCCTACTAAAAGACTCAATTCCACTGATATTGTGTAGTAAACTTGTATATTTTTCATTTTGAAAATTTAAATGAAATAAATTTATATACGTCCCTAGAACTTACCTATTTACGTACTCTTTTATTATGATGATGGGTAACCAAGGGAGAGGTTCTTCTAAATCTAGAATATACACACTATATACATATATGACAAATGTCACTGAAATTTATTTTTTTCTTTTTAGTTCACGTTTTGGTTTTAAATAAAAGCTTATTTTTTAAAAATTCTGTTTTTATATTTTTTTTTAATTTAATTCATAAAGCTTTTCTATTGAATTTGAATTTAATAAATTTTCTCTGTCAGATTTATACCAAATACTCAATGGTGGATGGTATTCATCAACAGTAGTTAGAGCTTAAGATCCTCTTAACAACAACATTGTTACTGTTTGTAGTAAAGACCAGGTCAAGAATTCTTTCAAGACTATTATACATACAACTCACTTGTTGTAAGTCTGAACATATATTATAAACAAATATATGTTCTTGGCGTCTCTTCGAATGCACAGATGATGCACAATAATATGTATCATCGTCAGAAGAATGCCAGATCAGGTTGATTAAAATCACACAATAATAAAATGTCTTTATTAACGTCAAATAATTTATTTATGTATTCTATGCACTCCGTAAGGCTAGCATAGATCTCTTAGGAGGAAAATAAGCATTAAAAACATATACATTGGAGTTACAATGTATAACATTAACGCAAATTAGTTCAATATAAGAAGAACATTGAATGCCTTCCTTTTTTTTCAGATAAGTGGCAACTAGAGTTCTTTCCTGGAATGAACCGTGAAAAAAATTCCGGAAAAATTGTACTTTTCAGTCCGGGAAATTTTTCCCGGGATTCCCGGGACTCGCTGGAAATCTGAGAAAAAACAATGTAAAAAGTTTTTATTTTGTTCTAGCAATGAACTACGAGGTTATAAACACTACCAATAGTTTTCTAACAATAAGATCAAATTTGAAAATGCGTTGTCAACAAATAAACATAGACATCATCAATATAAAGCGAAAGGGTTTTTTCTGTTGCGGGCAATTTTGCTAAAATCTTATTTTAAAAAAAAATAAATACAATAATATTCTTTATTGAACTCATTATCTCATTTATAAGACAAGACTTGAGGACTTGTACTTGATGTGCTGAGGTTCTGTTGAGCAGATAGGTTTTCGTGAACAGTCTACACTTGTGATCGAAAAATTTATTGAAGTATTTTTTATTTTTCAAAATAAGTTTTTTTTATTGTTGTTGGCTAGCAAAAGAAAAGATTTCATAAACCAAACATAAAGATTTTGTTAAATTTTTAAATGTCCACAACTGTGTGAAGATTTTCAACGTACGTGTATTTTGTTTTTGGAACGTACCCAAGCCCTCAACTGCACTGACAAGTGTTCTATATCCTGAATACCCCTCTTATATTCTCATTCTTTAAGAAAAAAATGTCTTAATAAAAAAATAATTTTTTTGTATATCTTTTGTTCAATATTAAAGTTAGCCTCTAAGCTTTTTTATGGCAATACAGGATGCAAGAAAAATACACTTTAATTTCATACCTATGAATAAAGAATCTGCTTAAAGTTAATATGAAATTTCTACTTTGTGCTATTCAAACATATCTAGTCGCATAGCGTGTAAGCTGTTTGTTTTACGTTAAAACTGTTGAGGGCATTTTTGTAGCATATTTTCTGTCCTACAAGGAGGAGCGGAGATACAGGTGAATGACCAAATTCGGTGATATTTGAACCTGAATATCTTCAAGCGCATACATGGTATCATAGGGAACTCTTGACAAGTTGTTATTTATGCTATAATAAAGAGGTTTGCATAAACAAAAACTCCTATCTTTAAATAAAGAAAAAAAAATTGCAATGAAATTTATAAACCCTCGGGCAAAGTCAAAAGTTATGTCGCAGAAAAAAACTAAAGATGCAGAAATTAAGTTTTTTATGCGTAGTTTGTAACGAAGTTCCCAGTCTTCCGTGTCTATAGCTAAGGTAAGCTCGCCGGGATTCCGAGGTCCCTCTGGGAAATTAAGAAGACGTGCAGTTATTGTTTGCTTTCTTTATTAAGTTTTTAATTCAATGGAACATTTTTAGGCTATGATAATGGGTATAACGTGTGGTCCGGAGTTTCATAGGATCCTGTTTTGACGTGGGTATCTAGTAGACTGTCGCAGGATGTAAGGTGTGGCGAATCGTCCGTGATTGCCATGGTTCCGCCGTTGTTCGTCGTATCCAGTGACCAGTACGTTGGTACCCGAATATCTAATACGCCTACTTATTAAATTTGCTTAATATATTGAGCAGTATTGTCTTCCGCAGTTCCACAGCTACTAGCTTTTCGTTGCCTTGCCAGCGAGCCTCTGACTATGCTGCTGGCTGTTCTTCTTGTTTTCACTGCTTAGTTCACTTACTGCTTTAACTTTTCTTCTCGACACACAAGGTGTCGCAACACAACCTTCCGGAAATATATTTTTTGTTATTTTTATTTCTCTTCAACTATGTTCACTTATTATAAATCATCAAATTATATTTTTGTTATGTTATAATAATAACTTCCTAAGTCTTTGAATTAATGCATTACTTACTATTACTCGTACTTACCACATTATTTACTTTAATTATCTACTAACAACTACACTTATTATTACTTACTTATTTGTAACATTACTTACCTTATGGTATTTACTTACACTTACATTATTTACCTGTAGCATTATTTATTTTAAATTATTTAATATAAATCAAACAAGTTATTGTTAAAAAAATTGAATACAAAACATTTGAAATGTAAACAAAATAATATTGTTAAGATTAAGAAACGCACTGTACTAAAGAAGAGAACCAGAGAACAGCCATGCAGCACTACATGCATACAAGCATAGAATATGGAGCTACGTTTTGAAAAGCTACCAACGAGAATCAGAACGACAACATAGCGCTACCCATAAGAGCAGACTATTGAGTGGAAATATTGAGTGGAAAAAGCAACAGCATAGCACGACAGATGAACAGAGTAACATGCAAAGAAGTATAGGTGATGAGAACGAGAGCGACAGCATAGCGCTATGCTTGATCACAGGAGAAGAAGAACAACAACGGTCAGCAATAGAGCCATAGGCTTGCTGGAAAGAAATTAAAAGTTCAGTTGCTGACGAACCACGAAGGAGAACACACGCGACCAAAGGGAGTTGCTGACGGGCCACCAAGGAGAAGACACCATTAAGGCAACGAAGGCAAGGTGTGTACTGTCCAATACTGAAAGACAAAGACGAAGGACAAGATTATTGTAAGATTTTCGTATGCGTAGTCGGGGCTTCAGCATGGGCACATAAGATGGATATTGTAAGATTGTCGTATACGTAGCCGGGGCGTCAGCCTGGGCACATAAGAAGAATATTGTAAGATTGTCGTATACGTAGCCGAGGTGTCAGCCTGGGCACATAAGAAGGATATAGTAAGATTGTCGTATACGTAGTCGGGGCATCAGCCTGGGCCCATAAGAAGGGTAATTTAAGATTGTCGCATGTGTAGCCGGGGCGTCAGCCTGAGCAAAGGGGCAGGATATTTCTAGGTTGTCTTAAGCAGGATATTTTCTTGTCATATACGTAGCCGGGGACTGCATCGGGGACTGCATCGAGTCCTCTATGCTCCCATAGTTTTAGTGAAGAAGAAGACAGGGCAGTGGAGATTATGCATATTCATCGCCAATTAAACGCGTTATCAATTCTAGGTGCTTACCCTCTGCCTAGGATCCACCACATCCTTGATCGACTCAGGAACGCCAAAGTTTATAAGCAGCATCGCCTCAAGAACGGATATTGGCAGATACCAATGGAAGAGAAAAGTAAAGAACTCACCGCCTTCACCGTCCCGGGGCGGGGACTCTTCCAGTGGCACGTCATGCCGTTTGGACTCCATTCAGCACAAGCTACCTTTCAGAGAGCTCTGGATCGGCTCATCGGGGCTGAGTTAGAGCCCCCATGCATTTTCTTAATGACATCATCATCATAACGGGAACCACACTGGAAAAACACATGGAAAATCTAGCAGAGGTATTCAGGTTACTACGAGCCGCCAACCTACATATCAACCCCGAAAAGTGTGAATTCTTTAAGAAGAAGGTAAAGTATCTTGGGCATGTAGTCAGCGAGGAAGGCATCCACACTAACCCTGATAAGGTGATAGAAATTAAAGAACTAAAACCTCCCGGAAACATAAGCGAAGTCCAGCGATGCCTCGGTGTCGCGTCCTTGTACCGACGTTTTGTTCCTGATATCTCGACGGTCGTACATCAACTAACTACTTTGCTTAAAAAGAGAAAATATTTTAAACAACAGCCTCTGAGTTGTACTTACTCAGAGCCTCGATGGAGCGCAAAAGGGCATATCATACGCCAGCAGACACCTAAATAAGGCTGAACTCAACTATACCACCACCATGAAGGAATGCTTGGCCATAGTGTGACTGATAAGGAAAATAAGGCCATATTTAGAAGGTTATGCGTTCACGATCATTACGGATCACCTTTCCACATCGTGAGGTGGACCCTCGAACTACAACAGAATTCGTTCGACGTCCAGTATCGTAAAAGCAAACAGAATATTGTAGCTGACGCCCTGCCCAGACAGCCAGCAGACGTGGCACGTGGTTGCGCCATCAACCAGTGTGACGAGAGAGTAGGGGATTGGTACAAGAGATGCGTCAACAATGCAGAATCAAGTCCGGAAAGGTTCCCAGAATATACGATAGAATCCATTATACACGATAGATCTATTCCCAAGACGAAGTCGTCTTGTACCTCCGGTAAGATCAATATTTTCGCCGAAAGACTGTGTTTGCCTAGTGAGACCTCCATCATGAGCGCTTCGGTGACTTTTTGTGTGCTTCCATCAGCCAGGTATACCTAAGTGGCCATGCGGACGGTGTTGTAGCGGGTTCGTAGTTTGTCAGCGAAATATTTACCAATGAAACTACGCTTCGCACCTGTGTCCAAAACTCACAATTTTATTTATTTAGCAGAGAGCAGATATTTATAACCTATCGGGGCTTGCTACGCTTAACACTTATTTAATTTCGCAATATTTTACAATGGTTTGGTTCCAAAACATTTCCTTATAATTTGACCGAGATTAAAATTACCCGGGATATTCTTATATTTAACATGATAAAATTCTTATATTTAAATGCTTATATTGCATTTTGTTTTTCAAACTTTTAATTTCACAAAGGCGGAATTCTTTTGTTTCAATTATTGTCCAATTATTAATAGCAGCAAAAAATATCATAAATGCATTTATGTTAATTAACATATCAATTAAACAATAACAATTGGTGCAGAACAATATGCTGGCGATATTGCTTGTTATTTAAGCTGCTCGCTTGTTACCGTTTAAGTTATGGCACGCGTCATAGCCTAAACGGTTTTGTGGACTAATGCTGATACTGCATTTTAATGCAGTTGCACTTGGACTTGGCACTGGCCTTGAATTCAGATATTCAAGGTTGTTGTATGGTACAAAAGGTAGTGCCTACAAGTATGCATTGGTTTAATTGTTTAGCTTGTGATTGATTCACAACATTCCTCCGCCCATCAGAAAACGAAAAAATTATTGTTAAAAACCTAACAATAATTTTTTCGATGTTTAGTTGTTAAATCTTTGTTTATTTTTTCGTAGTATATCCCTGTAGGAAAATCAACTAATTTAAAAGTAGTTGATAAAGTAGTTTTTTGTCAACCACAACTAGTTGAAATTCTGACTTTTTTCCATAGAACGAACTAACTTATTTTGTATGGTGATGTCCGCTAAATAAGTCAATTGACTGTCGTCTGCATATATTTTCAACTACTTGTTAAATTAGTTATATTTAAACTACTTTTTTAATTACTTTAAAATAACTAAAAGATAAAAAAATTTCTTAAGTTAATAATATTTGATGAAATAACATGGTTAAAAATATATAAGCTTGTAATCTAATAAAAATTTTCAATTAAAACATGCCAACATCAGAGTAGTTGCCGCCTTAATATAATTCAAAGTAGTTTATCAATCACTGGTTTTTAAGTAGTATTTCAATTAATTCATATATTGAAGTGGATGCCGCCTTAATATAATTCAGAGTATTTCATATACTGGTTTATTTTAAACTAGTTTTTTAATTAGATGTTTTTAAAAACAAGTTAGTTTGTTCCTATAGGGATGTTACTGAAATTATTGCTTTTGTTTTTTTTTTCGATAAAATTCTAATTACAATGTAATTCTACATGTGTAAGACATATATATTGTTATAAAATATTAGATTTATTTTTACCTTGTAAACTTTGTCACGATACTTGGAATTCATGTTGACAATTATTTGATATGCATCGTGTTTTTCTTATTTTTATTAAACATTGAATTAATTTGTGCAACAACTGTTTTTACTTTTGTTTTTCTCATAATCATGTAAATCTTCTTTCATTTATTCTATCACAACTTTATATTTTTTCATTAGTTGTTTTTAGTTTTTTATTTAATTTCTATATCTAACCTAGTAATCCCTAGCTTTCGTTGGTACCTGAAGGGGGGTTGGGATGGTAGTTGTTCACTACTATTTAACCCGAATCCGTCCCTTGTGTCAATTTGACACAATTTGCAAATTCATTTTAAAACAGCGCTATTAATTTTAAGACAAATGGAAAACAAAAATGGTTCTAAGAGTTTTTTCTGCAGAATTTCATACTGTCGTATACTCGACATAAAAACATACTCACAATGCTGCCAATATGAAAAGTTACAAAAGAGTCCCTCTTGTGTCAATTTGACACAATATGATGAGGCATTTGCCCCTGTCGCATTGGTCAAGAATTGAAAGCAATTTTTAGCATTTTCTCTTGCTCTCGAAAGATTAACGGTACAAATGCATGTGCATCATCAGTTTTTCCCCCTTCTTTCTCCACCAGTTCACCGAAATTCACCTTCAAACTCGCAAAATAGCTTCAATTCTTGAACAATAGCACTTAGTAATGCTTTGATAACTTGTTTACGTTACAGTTTTCATTCAGCGTTTATTGAGTGCGTTTGTTCTTGAGTTTTTAACAATAAATTTATAATTAGAAGCGAATGTAAAATAATTAAAAAACGATGGCTAGTCAGTCAAATGATTGGTTCGCGAATCTGGCAAGTGATGACAGTGAAATGTTTGATACTGAGAATGAGGATGAAAATTATGTTCCAGAAAGCGATTCTGAAAATTATGAGAGTAGCAGTGATTATGATTTCATTGACCAAGAAACGAGACAAGAGGTTGCGCTCCAGCCAAATGTGTCGTTACAGTCTAAAGACAAAACAATTCAATACTCTTTGGAGCCACCGAGCTTCCCACAGAGACCGACTGTTTCTTCAGTGTTTCGTGGCATTTCAGGTAATAGGTTTATACTTATATAATATAACATATTATTTATTTTATAATTGTTGTAACAAGGCCCTACCCCGTATGCAGCAGCACGTTGTGTAGACCCACTACATTCATTTCTGCAATTCATTGAGCCATTCGAAAATAGGGTCGTCGAAATGACAAACATGTTTGGTATAAGTAAGTACGGAGACAATTGGAAGTGTGTTGATATTGTTGCTATGCGTGCATATTACGGTTTGTTATTGCTGGCCGGCGTGTACCGTTCGCATGGAGAATGTGCGACGGAATTATGGAATGACAAAACTGGCCGAGCAATATTTCGCGCCACCATGTCCTTGAAGCGTTTCAAAGAAATAAACCGATGTCTGCGCTTTGACAATCCATAACAAAGAGACAGATCAGCTACTCGAGACAAATTGGATACAATTCGGGTTTTTTTTCGACAAGTGGGTTGTACACTTGAAAGCATTGTATGTTCCAGGCAAATTTGTAACGGTTGACGAACAATTATTACCGTTTCGCGGAAGGTGTCCGTTCATTCAATATATTCCATCAAAGCCTCATAAATACTGTATCAAACTTTGGATTGTTTGCGATGCGGAAAGCTATTATGTGTACAACGTTGATCCTTATGTGGGACGTGATCGAAACTGTAGCAGTGAAAGGAACCAAGGTGAACGTGTGATATTGCAACTTACGGAAGGTCTCAATGGCCGAAATGTCACATGTGACAACTTTTTTACGTCTCGTAGTTTGGCTGTTTCATTGAAGCAACGCCAAATGACAATTGTTGGCACGATTCGTAAAAATCGGAAGGAACTTCCCCCTTTATTGCTCAACATGAAGCAGCATCCTCAATACCACTCAGAATTTCTGTTTGATCATGACCTACGAGCTTCACTTGTATCTTACGTTCCAAAAAAGCTGCGTTTTGTCACTTTGCTAAGTACCATGCACACTACAAAAAAAATTGATAACGACGACAAAAAAAAACCTGAAATTATAAACTTTTATAACACCACGAAAGGGGGAGTTGATACTGTGGACGAAATGGTTGGTACATATCGGTGCAAACGAAAAGTGAACAGATGGCCAGTCGCATTTTTCTGCAATATGATCGACATATCTGCTCTGAATGCGTACGTTATCTTCACTTCTATGAATCCATATTGGAACTATTCGAAAAGAATTTCCGTCGTCGATTGTTTCTAATTGAAGTTGGAACTGCGCTTGCACAACCATTCATTGAAAACCTTCAGTGTTTGCCGATAGGAGAAAACGCAAAATCTGTTGTTAGTGAAATTCAGGGTTTTCCACAAAATCCAACTACAAATGAGCCCAGCACATCAAGAATTCGTCTACAACATGCAGAATCATCAAGAAAACGTGCTAGATGTCATTTATGTCCAAACATTACTAAGGCAAACGTTCCTTCCGTTCGATGTGACAAATGCGTAAAAAATGTTTGCCCAAGTCATCGATTCATATTGTGTGAACAATGTGAACAAAAATTTTAACATATTTTCATTTTTCTAATTTTTATTATTTATACTTACTTTCTGTAATAAGTATTTTCATAACTTTCTCACTAATATTTTTTTTTAATTTTTTATAATATGAAAGTTCATTTGGCTGTATTTCTTGAAATTCTTTAATTTTTAATAAATAATATAATCCATACAAATCTATATTTGGTCATAAAATTATTTCTCAACTTGTGGTGGTGATTAAAAATTCATTGTGTCAAATTGACACAAAAGGGACTCTTTTGTGTATGGAATTGAGGGACGGATGAGGGTTAATATTTATTTTAGTACAGGGTGCTTACTTTTATATATCATAACAATTTAGTTCCATTGAATTTATTGTAGAATATATAATAATTATATAAATTAATTAATTAATAAATCAAGCATTAATTCCATTTTCCATCAATCAGTGAGTAGCTATTTAATTTTATACCAAAGTAATAGTTTTAATTTATTGGAAATAAGAAAGGGTGGTTAGATTCAAAAAACAACTTAATTCTACAGTGATAAATTATTACTATATAGCAAATAATAAAATAAACAGATTTCAGTTCTAATTTTTGAACGTAAACATAAATTATAAAAGTTAAGTTCAGTTAGTTTTAAAACAATAAATTGGTAATTCAAATACAAAAACAATTCTTCTTCTTAAATCTTCGCTGGCTGCGTTGTGACATGGGAAAGCTGTACAGGGCTTGCCCGTCACATACTCTAACTTTGAAAACCAAAATTCGATAATTTTTTCAATTTCCCTTCCAATTGAACTTAATTCCATTGAATTATTTGCTTTTGTTTTCAATTATTTTAATATATTTAACACTTCCTATTTTTCCCCTTTATTTTCTATTTTCTCTGAATGAACTTTTTCATCAACTCTATTTCTATTCTTAATTTCTATTCTTAATTATTCTTAATATCCTTTAAAAAAAATATTGAATATTATTTTTTTTAAAACTGGCTTTGAAATAAATGTTTTTCCCATATTGGTTTCTTCTCATTCTTCATCAAAAAAATATATTCTTTTTCTCTTCTTGTAATCTATTAAATTATATTGCATCTTCCGTGCGTTGGAAATATTATTTTTCTGACAGTATTTACATTCTGTATTCTCTTTGTTGTTAACTTCTCTTCATATATTTCTAATTCCCCCATTTCTTCTTGGTCGGTTAGATTTTCTATTTTTTTTGTTTAGCATTTCTGAATCTTCTTCAATATTTTCTGAATTTTCTTTACTTTTCCTTTCGTGTTTCTCGTCCTTTGTCTTGGACCCTGTTTCATTTATGATTATACCCTTACCTTGCTGCGGTATATTTATTTCCTAAATCGTTCGTTTCTTTAATTTTATTTTATACTTAATTTTTTCTTTATTTTCTTTTATTTCGCCATTTTTCTTTCTTTTACTCATTCTTTCTTCACAATTATTCTCTTCATTCAAATTTATTTCATTATTTTTCTTTCTTTTGCATATTATTTTCCTATAACTCTCTTCCTTCAAATTTATTTCATTATTTTTCTTTCTTTTTCTTATTATTTCTTCACAATTATTCTCTTTGCTGAAAGTTATTTCATTATTATTCTTTCTTTTACTTATTTTTTCCATCATTAATTTTCCCCTCCTTTACTTTTAATTCATAACAATTTTTTCTTTCCTATTTTCTTAATTCGTCATTAATTTTCTCTTCCTTTATTTTTATTTGATAATTACTTTTTGTTTCACCCTCAATCCTGGATAGCGCACTCTGTTTACACAAGCTTGTGTCTGCCCCGAAATCTACAAGTAGAATGAGTCGATCATTTATAGCATTCTTGCGAGGAATATCTACAAAGACTTTTTTTCATTCACTTTGGAGACGCCAAAACATTCACCCTTTTTAATCTCCTGCATTGCCAAATTCTTGTGCCAACAACAACTTGACTTACTTCTATATAAAACTTCCTCTGCTTCACTCTCTACTGGCTGAGATGTACAGATATTTACAATATCTTCGGATGTCAAATTCTCTGGTACCACACTTTCTACAGGCTTAGATGTACAGACTTCTCCCATTTTTTCGGATGTTAGCTCCTCCTTTTCTTCCTTCCTAACTGGCGGAGCTGTAGAGATATTCACAATCTTTTCAGACGTTAAATTCTCTATTACCAAATTCTCTGCCAGATGAGCTGAACAGATATTCACAATCATTTTAGACGTCGAATTCTCTGTTTCTATCCTTGACGGCCTTATTTCCCGCTTATTTTGGGGTTCCCAGCTTAATGGCCTTTGCTGGGCCCCTGGAAGTTTCCCTGCCGGTAAACCTGATTCTTTTTGTGTAGCAGTCTCCTTCTGTATGCCCTGTTTTGTTGCACCAATTACATTACACAACTTGCCTTTGTTCCCTACCGAAACTCTCGACCCCATTATTTCTAAATGGGTTTCCTATATTGACTCTTCTATTATTTTTATTCTCATAACTCTTTGCTTGCATGCGACTGTTTCTAGGCCTGAACTCTTGGCCACACTTCCACCCATTTTTATGACCGTATTCCTGGCATTTCTCGCAATATAAAGTATTTTTCCTGATCAAACACTCATCTCTTGTGTGTCCGAATTTTACACAGAACGAGCATTTGATGCTGCCCCTAGCATCCTTCTTTGGTAGACTTCTATTATTGTGGTATCTACTATGTCTGCTTTCATCCCTACTTTCGTCTACCAATGCATGCACCTGCCTCTGCTGTAATACCCCTGATCCAGACTGATTTCCATTCCTCACCATATAATCTATTTCCGAAGTTTTTATTACTAGCTCGTCTAAATTTCTCCCTTCCATTGCTAGCACCACTGTCCTGAAACTTGGTTCACTCAATCCTACTTTGAATGCCGTCACTACTGCCTTGTTCAATTGGCTTAACAGACCTTTCTCTTCTCCTATGCAATCTTTCCCTCTGGAATCTATTGTGCTTTATCTTCTTGCAAATGTTCACAGTTTCTTCCCTGGCTATTGGACTCATTTCAACAACTGTTTTATGACTGCAGTATATGTGGTCTCCCTTAGATAATTTGATTTAATGAATAAATAAAATTCTTCAATAGTGACAAACAGTCTTCCCCTACATAATTCGAAGGCATCTCCGTGTAATCTCAACTTAACAAAGTCTATAATATCTTGTAACTCCGCAGCACCGAATTCTCTAATTGCGAGATCGCACCCTTGAATGAATCTATAAACTTCTGTTTGTGAATCGGTTCCTGAAAATAAAGGGACCAGATTATTCACGATCTTAGCTATTTCATTTATTTTCATCTTGTTTTGTTTAATTGCAATATTCTCATATATATTTCCGCCTTTTTTTAATTTTGCGGTAATTCATTAAACCCGACGTATTACTTATGTGTTTAATTTTTTCCCAATAAACCCAGTTAACTATATATGTTTTCTTTCTCTTTTTATTAATATTCTTTGCATGTGCTATGCACATAATTTTTTTTTCTTTCATTTATATTTGAACTCATTCCTCTTAATAGCGTCCATTATTCTTACTTCAACCGCTCTGCTTCGATTTTCGAATGTTGTAGGCTTGGCCGCCCCAGCTTCATAATTTCGCCTGCGCTCATCCTTAATGATTGGTCCATTTGTGTCCTGGTTCATCTTTGTCATTGTATTTAGCTCTAAAAAAAATATTTTTTTTTCTCCTTTATTTTCTTTTCCTTTCATAAAAAATCGTGACCACAACAAAATTTATAAACTCAGACTTAACTGAATTCTTAGGTACAAAAAGGTTTTAAACGAAACTTAACCTTTATAAATACAAAACTTTATCCCTGCCATCCTTTTTCCCGAGAGGTGGTGGGTGATGGATCCGTCATCAATACTTATTTCTAGTAGGATCCCCTTGGATCCTACTACCGCAATACAATTCACAAAACATTTTTCCTCAAAATCCATCTTAAGTTGACTCAACTAGCTTGTCTGAACAAACTAAACCTCCAACAACCTTTATACATATAGCATCGAGTTTGTACTTATATAAACACGGAATTGAACTTCCCTAATCAAAAACAAAAAAAAATTTGTTCCAATGTAAGGTACCCTGTAAGGTACGAGAGGTATGTTATTAGATTGGTGATGGCAAGATTGCTATGTAACAAACAACAAATGCCTCAATCGTCTCTGCTATTCTATGGCAAAAAAAATGCCGCTCTTGAAAAAAAGAAGTAAAATTAAACAATTATTAATTTTTTTAGAGCTAAACATCTGGAACGTTTTGCATTAATTTTTTTTTTGTAATTCTTTGAAATTCTATTATACTGAAACATTCGCCAAATATTCCAAAAAACACATGAATCTGTTGGGTAGCGGCTTTGGTTTTGTTTTTCTTGGAATTACACCAAGCACTTGGAACTTGTTGTAATTGACTTTCTGCTGTGGTTATCGCAACAAGTACTTGAACCTGTTACTTTCGAAGCCTGCCGATTGATTTCATATTTTTTTTTTCTGTTATGTTTTTATTTATTTATTTATTTAGCCAAACAAGGCAATATACTTATTCTAACTTATTTTTCTAACAGGTTGTTGTTGTATTTATTTTTTTTATTTTTTGTTTTTCTCTCCTCTTTCCTTGTTTTAGGTGTAGAAGATATGCAATTCTCAGTGGGCGTAATCCGCCCACATGAATCGACACATTTTCAAAAACACGTCAAAAAGAAAAGACAAGAAGAAGAACGAAGGGGGAACTTATATACTAAGCTTACATACTAACAGATTTTATACACATAGTAAAAATATGTACTAATTTTTAATACTATGCTAAAATATTATTAAGATGGAAAGCTGAGTGGGAGAACAACTAAATTTTGTTTAGGTATGGGTGGTAGACGGCAATGTAAGAAGAGGCATTTGGATATGGGAGAATAGAGTTAATATTACAATGCGGTGTTTTACTTATTTAACATTCAAATTTTTGATTTACAATTTTTCTACAAATGCTAGATCAAGGAAATAGAAAAGGGGTCAGAATGGTGAAAAGGAATTGAAGAAGATTCTGAAGTAGTTATGTAAAGGAAAGTGATTTGGAAAGAGAACGCTTGAATCTGAATTTCGATATTGGCGGTGTATAATGCTCGCTGATATTATTAAATATTTTACAACATCTATTCAAGGGCTCGTTCAATGCGTAAATAGTGTTGCGATGCGATTCTTTTAACAATTTTGTATACCTTGTTCGCCTTATTGGTTCATTAAATAGTACCTTACTCGAGATGTATTCGCTATCGATGTTACCAGTAATAACATCGAATGTAAAGCATGAGCAAAGTAATATTCTCCTTGATGACAGCGACATTAAATTGAGGATTTTAAGTCTACTCTCGTATGGTGGTAAATTTGTATAGTCACGAGGATCGTATAGGTCTCTCAATGCAAAAAGCAAGAATTGTCTTTGAATAGATTCTAGCCTTTCACTATGCACTACAAAAGCTGGGTTCCAAATTATGCAACAGTATTCTAAGATTGGTCGTACTAATGTGCAGTATAAGGTTTTAGTTACCCAAAGGTTTTTGAATTCTTTTGCACGTCTTTTTATGAATCCGAGCATTTTGTTTGCCCTGGATATGATATGATCGTAGTGAAGGTTAAAGCGCATCTTACTATCAAGAATTATTCCAAGATCTGCTATGTGGTTGACCCTTTCAAGTTCTACCTTATTTAGCATGTATCTGCTATATGTGATTACGTTTTTACGGGCAAAACTTATAACGTAGCACTTATTTATATTTAAATAAAGTTTATTTTTACTACACCACTGTTCCAGAGAAAAAAGCTTATTCTGTAAGAATACTGAATCCACTTCTGATCTAATGTTATAGTATAATTTTAAGTCATCTGCATATAAGAGATGGGGGACATCATGCAAAACTTCAGATATGTCTGCAATAAATATGTTGAAGAGAAGTGGGCCAAGATGGCTACCTTGAGGTACACCCGACGAGACAACAATCTTTTTAGACAAAGTACCCTGAAATTTTACATATTGGGATCTTTCACAGAGATAAGACTTGAGCCATTTCAGCACAGTACCTGATATACCAAATTTTTCTAGTTTCTTAGCTAGGATTTCGTGATCAACACGATCAAAGGCTTTACTAAAATCTGTATAGACTGCATCTATTTGGTGGCCCTTTTCCATTTTAGTAAGAATGTCTGATGCCATGATTGCAAGATTTGTGGTTGTTGATCGTCCTTTACGAAAACCATGTTGCTGCTCGTTTAAACACGGATTAATTATGCTCGTGAGTTTGGAACATATAATTTTTTCAAATAGCTTTGGAATTGCTGACAATATTGCAATACCCCTATAATTTTCAACTGATCTCTTGTCGCCATTTTTATAAATTGGCGTAAGATGACAAGATTTCCAAAAAGTTGGGAATATACCTGTATGCAAGGATTTGTTAAAAATCATATGTAACGGCGTAATTAATTGGTCTAAACATTGAACAAGTGAAATTGGTGGTATAAGGTCTGGACCTGGAGATTTATTTGAATCTAATTCTTTAATGGAATTGGTTATGTCACTCCATGTAATATTTATTTCACAAACCAATGTCGGTCTACTAGTTATACTGGCAAATGTAGGTTGATTTTGGGAAGTAGTTGAACAAAAGACTTCTTTAAAATGATCCGCAAAGAGATTACAAATTTCCTGTGAGTTATATGAAGTAACATTGCCTTTAAACATGAAGTTTGGGTATCCGGTCGATTTCCGTTTTACATTTACAAAATCGAAGAATTTTTTTGGGTCTTCAATAATCCTTTCTCCAATTAAATTGGTGTAAAGCCTATAAGCCTCTTCGGACTTAATGGAAAACTCCTTAGACAGCTCTTCGTATCTAACCTTTACCTCATCACTTACAATGACGCAATTTTTAATGACTCTGTAAAGTTTATTTCTTTGATTTCTCAAATTTCTAAGAATTGAATCAAGCCACGGTTCCGATAGTTTATTTTTTTTCTTTATTTTTGGAACATGAGTATCAAATACAGAAAAGACTTTTTGATAGAAAGACGATACAGCATCGTCCAATTCTAGTGCAGACAAGTGGTTCCAGTCCAAACAATTTAAGTCATTTTTAATGTTATTGTAATCGGCATTGAGGAAATCGTATACAATAGAATTATTGAATGACTGTATAAAAGTTATGTTGTTGGTACATAACTCAGTAGTAAAAGCAGTATGGTGGAAGGTATTGGAAAATATCTGCTCAGCCTCACAGGTTGGACTAACCTTTACTTCGTCATATGAGTTAGTAAAAATCAAATCTAGCCAGCGATTGTTTCGGTTTGGAGCAGGAGCAACTTGCTGACAATCATTACTATAAAAAGTACTTAATAAATCGAAGTCGACCGCATTGGACAGGTTAATTGGAAGGAGATGGTTGTCATCATCATCGTGCACAACAGTTATATTGGGACGGTTGAAGTCTCCAAAAATAATAATTCTATCATCTTCGTTTAACGCAGCTGTTATTGACGTTATGATTTCACATAATTCATTGTAGGAATTGTGGGTTGAATTCGGAGGAATATAAATAACACCTATGTATACGGAAGCTTTTTGATCTAGCCTTATTTTGATTATTTTGTGCTCAAAGCATTTGGAGGAGCAGGTTACAATCAATTCACTAGATAAGGAGTTATGTGTGGCAATTAAGACACCGCCTCCTCGAGACAGGCCGCAGCTTGCATAGTTTCTGTCATTCCGGTATATTGTCCAGTTGCTATCTAGAATTTCTTCATTTTTGATAGCGTCATTCAACCACGTTTCCGTAAAGACAAAAACATTGAAATGACAAGATTTAGCTTCAACAAACAGTTTATTGAGTTTGCCTCTCATGCCACCACAATTGTGGTAGGATATATAAAAAGACGCAATTGAAGGTAGTGTATTTCGGGAGGCTGGATAATCGGACATTGCTTTAGGATGAGAGTTAGGGACAATAAAAATTTTTGAAGTTAGAACGAGCTCTTTGTAAATGCCATATATACTTTGAGCTAGTATGCGATGCAAATGCCGTGAGGTAGTTTTCAACATCAGTGGGTGAAATGTTGAGGCTTTCATGGAAGTTAATGAAAATTTTTTTCAGCTCGACAGGGTCGGTAGGAAGACCTTCTTGTTGGATGGATACCATAGCACTTGTTCTTGTTGTACCTTCAATACAGACTGAGTCAGACTTATTATGTAAATAAGACAGGTATAATCGAACATTATCATACAACCGACGGTCTCTTAGACGAGACATAACGAAACGACCTTCACTACTAACGTCAGCGAGATTTTTTGTGAGCTTCGCATTAGGTGGCAGAAGAGGATCCAGAAAGGCTGGTGTAGCATTAGAGAACGTTTGAGTATTAGTGCAAGTAATTAAGGGAGGAGGTGTGTTATTGGAGGGTGTGATTGCTGGTGAACGTGTTGCAGTAACAGGTTGTGTAGAAGTAGGCTTAGGTATGACTATTGCGGGCTGTGGGGTTGGATTTAGTGTATGGGAATGGACGAAATTAGGATATTTATATGAATAAGTTTTATTTTTTTCGTCGTTATTGAGGTTAAACGAAACACGTTTAACTTTAGGATAAGGGAGTTTCGACGATTGAGTAATAGGAAATTTAGAAGAAGATAACAGTTGAGAAGAAAGTTTTGACTGTGGAGAAAACTTTGGGAATAAATTTGTTTTATATGACCAGTTTTGATCTTGAGCTGGCTTTGAGGGTGTTCTGGCAGGTGGGCTTATATTATTTTTATTACTATTAATATTAGTAGGCTTAATAGATTTAATCATAGGCTTAGTGATAAGCTTAATACTAGGTGCCTTAACTTCCGTTTTCGGTTTTTCCGTCCATTCAGTTATACGAATGTTTCCTTTCGTTCGCATACCTGCACTAGAAAACATCCACGCATATGCCTTGGGTATATTAAATTTAAAACTGCTAACCTTGGATCGTTTTGACGACTTTTTATGGCAGTCTGAGATGGTTAATTTGTACTTCTTTTTGAAGTAATTTTCTACCCAAGTTGCATCTGTAGTTGTGGGGAAGCCTTTAACGAACAAAGCAGTGCTATCACTTTGGTTTCCAGTCTTCAGTTTTTGAATTCTGTGATTCCATTCTGATGTGGTCCATGAGGTTCCAAAGTGATTAATTATTTTCCGAGGTGCAGCAACAGGTGGTTGTATTAATGGTGTGGGTGATGGTTGGCTAGGTTGCGAATCCGAGTTAGATGGTAAGGGACGCACTGAAGAGGATAGCACGGAAGCTTCCATGATTTCATCGAAGAGGGAGGATGAATTGTGTTCAATGGCTTCTGTCACATTGATTCTGTTGGTTCCAGTACTGATTGCATCAGATATTTCCGCAAGCGACTCTCTAAATAAGACAAGATCGTCACTTATTTCATTTATTTTGTGATACAAAACTTCGATAAGTGGATCTGGTACAGTTGGTGATTGTGTTGTTTTCTCCGAGGTCGATTGCAGCAAGATGTCGACGTCATTTCTTAAGCACGCGATATTTTCAGTTACATTTTTTACTGAATCAACTGTGTTTATTTTCTCAAAGTTTGTGTCTATTGATTTATTTATAGCACTTATTGCGGTTTCAACACAGCTTATATCGTTTTGATGGTCTATGGCATAGTTTAAGATTTTGGTTATGTTCTGGTTTAGTGTTCCGAGCTTTTTATTACTTTCATTTTTTGTCACTTCGACAGCACTGCTGAGGTCTTCTATTGATTTTAATGCCTCATCAAATTTCGACACCAGATCGACTGTCTTTTTCAAACACTGTTTATTTTCCGACCGCACTGAGTTTGTTAAGTCACTAAGGCATTTTATCGCGAGTAGAACATGCGTGAGTGACAATTCTTTACATTCATCGCAGTAAAACGAAAAATTGGCCAGATATTCGTCAAGATAAGTTAAGCTTCTTTTCGATAAGCCTATGCAAGAAGTGTGGAAAGATTTTCCACAAAGGCCTTTGCACGTTATCTTGGGCGCCTTACGGTCCTCTGCGGTACAAGAAGGTGAAGCACAGATTTTATCCATTTTTGTTTTAATTGCTCTTATTGCTATTTTTTATATTTAACTTTTTTTAATAATTCTGTTTGTTTACAATTGTTTGTTTATAATTCTGTCTCTTTAGCAGAAAAATGCCAATACAGCAGTCAGAGGTTGGGAGCAATAATAGCGCAACAAGAAATTTTTTTTTTTTTTATGAGTAAAGTTGACACAGTGAACGAGAAATATCTTGCAGAATTCGCACTTTTATTTAATTTCGGTCGTATTTTATAGTACTGTTGAACTGATTATTAAATAGCACACTGAACTTTTAGCTGTGGTCAAGTGAAACTACTAAATTCGCACTTTAGAATTTATATTTATTGAAGTCCACGAATAATATGCAGCCCAATGCAACAACTCACGAAAGAAATTTGAACTAAAATTTAACAACTGCGGAGCTTACAATTTACAACACGTCCGAACTGATTCCTAGGTTGATTTATTGAGTCATTTTCTTTAATTATTTTTTCTAAAACATCCTTCCCGTGAACAAAAAGGATCTTACCGGCTGCGCAATTTTTGTTGGGATCCTCCCAATGAGGATACCCGTAGGTCCTTAGTCGTGGCCTAAACTTCCTAATTTGGATGGATATGGTTTCTGGCCATATCCTGTTATAATGTGTGGCTACAGGCGATACACCTGAGCCGAGTTTCTAGCGGGCACCTGGCGCTTGGAACCAGTTACCCAACGTCGAGTCATTTAATCGAGTTAACTGCTGGTATACACACCAACCATTTCATGATCCAGGATCTTCAGTTTGAGTCGGTCGTCAGAGCTGGAATCAAACTAGAAAACTCACTGCAATGAAAACTCACAATTTTATTTAGTACTCTCGTGGATTGACTATCAACTGACTCTTCATTTAGCAGAGACCAGATATTTATAACCTAAAAGGAAGAAGCAACCTTTTAATTTTGTTACATGCTTAAGTCTAGCTTATCGATTAACTTGCTATGCTTAACACTTATTTAATATCACAATATTTTACAATGGCTTCGTTTCAAAACATTTCCTCATAACTTGATCGAGATTAAAATTACCCGGAACATTCTTATATTTCACATATGTAAAATGCTTATATTGGAAGGGAAGGCATCTTTGGCCCCAATGTCGGTCAGTTCAGTCTTCATGAGACCTCCACGAAAAACGGTCTAAGACTGATTGACTTCGCCGCGGCGCGAAACATGGTAGCTAGTAGCACCAGATTTAAGCACCTCGACATCCATAAGGCCACCTGGCTGTCCCCGGATCAAAAAACGCGAAACCAAATTGATCATGTTGTAATCGACGGAAGCCATGCCTCTAGTGTTCTAGATGTGCTTACATTTCGGTCAACATTGACTCCGACCATTATCTTGTTGCAGCCAAGATCCGCATGCGATTATGCAATGCGAAGAACATACGCACAGGAATGCAACGAAAGCTAGGTGTCGCTAAGCTGAAATTACAACGGACTGCCGAAGCCTACTCCGCTCAAGTCTCGGTTAAGCTCAACCAACCAACCTCTGGACCCGACGACGCCGGCGGACTTTGGGCGCATATATCCCACTCCATGCGCGCTGCCGCTGAAGAAGTCATTGGTTTCCGGCGCCCGCAACCTCGGAAACAATGGTACGATCAGGAACGTCGCATCGCGACAGCAGTAAGAAACGCCGCTTATAGAAAAACGCTGCAGTCAGCTGCAGTGCGAGCCGTGCGAGAAAACTACCGCGAAAAGAGGAAGGAAGAGAGGCGCCTTTTCAGACGCACGAAAAGAGAGCAGGAAAAGCGTGAGCGTGAGGAACTAGAGGTATACCAGGGCAAGAAGGTTGCACGAAAATTCTATCAACAGGTTAAGCGTCTAACCCAAGGTTTCAAGCCCGGAGCATCCACTTGCAGAGACGAAAATGGAGATCTGAATACGGATACACAGTGTGTGCTGAGATTGTGGAGACGACACTTCTCCAATTTACTTACTGGCGACGATTCCACCAATGCCGCCCATGGAGAGTGCAGTTCAGAGCCCCCAGTCAACGATGACGGAGTGGAAGTATCACCACCTAGCCATGAAGAGGTTCGAGTTGCTATCCAACGACTCAAAAACAACAAAGCAGCGGGTGCTGACGGCCTGTCAGGTGAATTGTTTAAAACCGGCGGCGATGAATTGATAAGGCGCATGCATCAGCTCATCAGCAAAATATGGCTAGCAGAAAGCATTCCCGACGATTTCAACCTCAGCGTACTGTGCCCTATACTTAAAAAGTACACCCAACAATCTGCGCCAGTTATAGAGGTATCAGTCTTATTTCCATCTCATAAGGTTCTCTCAAGCGTACTGTGTGAAAGATTAAAGCCGATTACAAAAACACTGATTAGACCTTATCAGTGTGGCTTTCGACCTGGTAAGTCCACTATAGAACAGATTTTCACGTTACTACAAATCCTGGAGAAAACCCACGAAAATCAAATTGACACACACCATCTCTTTGTCGATTTTAAAGCTGAGTTCGATAGCCCGAGAAGGGATTGCCTACACGCAACAATGTCTGAGTTCGGTATACCTGCAAAGTTGATTAGACTTTGCAGAATGACGTTGAGCAACACACGCAGCTACGTCAAGGCAGGAAATGACCTCTCCGAAACCTTCAATACCGAAAGAGGTTTCAGGCAAGGCTATCCACTGTCTTGCGATCTCTTCAACATCATAATGGAGGGGATCGTACGAAAGGCCGGTGTGCATCGTAATTGCACCATTTTCTATAAATGTGTCCAGCTCCTTGCGTACGCTGAGGATATTGATATTGTTAGCAGAACTAAGAGAGATGTTACCGCTGCTTTCGCTGCTATCGAAAAGGAATCAGCCAAAGTGGGTTTGACGATAAATGAGGGTAAAACAAAGTATATGCTGTCTACAAACAAGGGAGCGCGGCGTTTAGACTCCCACGTTTTATCGGGCAGCTATAACTTTGAAGTAGTCAAGGAGTTCGTTTACCTTGGCACCGCCACTAATACCAAAAACGAAATTAGCCTGGAGATAAAGCGAAGAACAATAATTGCTAATAGGTGCTACTACGGGCTCAGGAAGCAACTAAGTTCCAGAGCCCTCTCCCGATCGACAAAACTAAAATTTCGAAATATTTTTTGTATTGATATCATTTATATTATTTATTTTACAAATGGAGGTATCGGCTCCAGTATCTATAAGGAATGTTAAATATTTGTTATTGCTATTACATTTTAAAGTCATGTAATTAGTTAAATTTTCAGTAAGTTTGAATATTAATTCTGGCCTCTGCGGGTAACCGTATTTGGTACCCGGCCATAACCGTTTCCCTGCGCATTATTTCTATTGCTCGAATTACTATTTTGGTTTCTATTAAAGTTGTTGTTTCTGTTTGAAAAATTATTGTTTCGATTTGTATTATTGCTTGAAAAATTATTGTTTCTATTTGTATTATAGTTTGAAAAGTTGTTGTTTGGAAAGTTATTTTTTCGATTGGTGTTATTATTTGGAAATTATTGTTTCGATTCGTATCATTGTTAAGAAAATTATTGGTTCCATATGTGTTATTGTTGTTTCTTGAATCGAAATTATTGCTATTATTATTTCGATAATTGTGTTTGTTATTTCTGTTATGAATTTGAAAAATAGTGTTTCTGTCTGTCACTAAACTTTGTTCTGCAGTTAAACATCATTCGACGGCTTCGTTAAATGTTTTTGGTGTATTTGCCAATAAGATGGTCTGAAATTCGGTATTAGCACCTTTTGTAAAAACATTTAACGCCATACTTTCACTAACTTTATATATTGCATCCTTTGCTTCTTGAGTAGGATTGGTCAAAGTTTTTATTTCAAAACTACTTAACTGTTCAGAGGTTTCTAGAATTTTTTCTCTGAGTTCAGATATACTTTTATTATTTTGTTTAAGTGTACCAAGTTCACTTAGTACCTGATGCAAAGTTTTTGGATTAGGGTAAGCTTTTTCCAATGATTTCCTCAAATTTAAAAATGTCGTTGGCTTATTTGAATAAAAACTTCTTTATCTTTCTTTTTCAAAATATCATGTAATAATTCAGTCTGAACTATAAAATCTTCTAAATTTGTGAAATTCCCTTTAAAAATTTGTAGGGTTTTACTTACTGTATTGATATCAAAATTCGCCATTTTTGATAAATTATTTTCTTTAATACTACTTTTTTTTAATGGTAATTCTTCAATTGCCTTAAATAATTCAGTATATGTATCATTAAATTTCGTTTTCAGAAATTCATAATTTTCGTTTCCTTTAATTGAAATGTTATCGACTTAGACCTTAAATTTTTCGATATATTCGAATTTATGTTCTATTTTTGTTCAGAAAATTCTCTGTTTTTACTTTTTCTTAAGTTTACTTTAGGTTTTTCAAATAATAAAATGTTATATATAATTGTTTCCATTCATTTAATTTTTATATCGTAATTAAATGCAAATTTTAATTTCAACGTAACACCCTGTACCAGTAGCAAAGTGCTTAAACAACGCCAATAAGAATATAAAAAAATAAAGTAAAAACAAAGAAAATGTCAGTTTAATTAGTTTAAGTAAACAAAGTGTCGAGTGCGATTGTGTTTATTCCGAGTGCGCCGATTTTTCGTTTTTAATTTAATTGTTTTAAAAAGGTAAATGTTTAAATAAAACTTAAATATAAATGTGAAATTTTTGATATATTTATTATTTCAAGTTCAATTATTTCAAGTTTTTTGTCGCGTTAAGTATTTCAAAGAAATAAATCAAATTCAATACGTTTTGAGTTTTGATTTATTGGTAAAATAAAAAAGTGCATAGTGTTGTTTTCATGCAGTGTTTAATATAAAATTTTGTTTTCGCGTAAATTATATATTGAATTCTGTTTTTGATATTTTGTAGGCGGAATTCATACTCAATACATTTTGAGTTTTTATATATTTAAATGTGTTGGTGAAAAAGGAAAAATGAATAGTTTTATATGCATACAAGTGCTAATAAAAAAAATTATAAATTTATTAAATAATGAATGTATAAATCGTTTCAACAAATCATACTCAATCCGCTTTGAGTTATGATTTGCTTGTGTTTTGCGTAAAAAAAAAGTATACGTACAAAAGAAATGCAAGGCCATTGAGTTGTTGTTTTTTGTTGTGTTAACATCAACTCAAGTTGCTGTTGGCGAAAAAGAAAAAAATATATGTGACCGCTGCTTGCGTGAAAGAAAAGAACAAATTTCGTTGTTGTTGTTCGTTCGTTCGTTGTTGAACAAAAAGGGTTGTTTTTATGTGTTAAAAAAAATGCATAGATAATAAAAAAAATCAAAGTGCCGCTCAATAGAAACAAGTCAATGTTGTTTATAAAAATTTTTTTTTCAATCCATTTAAAAAAAACTTTATAAAAGTGTATAATTTATAATTTAACATAAATAATGTAAAAAGAAAAACTATAATGGAAGAAATTAATAAAAAGAAAATGTCGAAAAATAAAAAGTTATTTTTAAAAAGCACTTATTTCTTCCTGTGTTTTATTAATTCCTGGTCAAGCCCGTCTATCTGCTTCCAGATTCGTGCTGCACCGTGGAAGTCAGGTGGTTTTGGACCATTTATTATTTTTTTAGGCTGGCAATTTGGTGCCGTAGCCGAACAATTTTACCGCCGCGCTTTCGCTTTCTGGTTTCGGGAATCTGTGCTAAGCTTTCCTTTTTCCTTATAATTTCTCGACGCCGGTATTCCTCAATTGTAATGACCTTCGGGTTTTGGCCTATGCGCGACGGTACATATTTCGGTACATTATTTTTATTGCCGGTTGGAACGTAAACTTCCGGTTCCAAAAAATCGCGGTTCGGAGGTAGCAGGATCGCCATATAAAGGATTCGCGCTTACTTTTAGTTTAAAAAACATCGAAATTACAAAAAAGGACCTGCCTATTTGGTTGCCGGCATTTAATAACGTCTCAGCCTCTGAAGTTGCCGTCACTCGAAAGTGCAAGCAGGCAACTTGCTATAATTTTTATGCAATTTTTATTTTTTTAATTTTTATTTTTAAAAAAGCGCAAGCAGGCGTAAAAGATTAAGTAGGCAGCCTCTGGGCTTAAAACTTAATGCATTTATTTGGCAAATTTCATCGTTTATATAGTCAAATAACGGTACTTTAGTCTTTACAAAATAAATAACATTTTTGAGTGTAATTGACATATGTTGTGATTGAGTGAGAATATCATAAACAAAAATCATATGATCGAAAGTATATAATATAACAAGTAAATGTAACAACATAGTGTGTGTGAGTGAATACAATATAAGTGATTTACATAAACACGTGTTGCAATGTAAGTGTAAAAGAAGAGATTTTTGTTCTATTACAAGATTGAGTGTAATAGAATAAAGAAAGAAATGCAAAAGTTAACATCATATGTTCTGATATGTAACAAAAAAAATGCAAATAAATGAAATGAACACGTGATAATTTAACATGAATAATAAGTGTAATAATATAACATGCATAATAAATTGCAGCATTAAAATGATATAAGCGAAAGTGAACAATGTATTAATTGAAATGACAAAATTAGTGGCAATAGTGGTTGCGTTGGTACTCTCTATGAGAGTACCCTACAATTTTAAAAATTAATTTTCAAAGCTTAGTTATTATTAGAATAAATAATTATTCTAATTATTATTAGAATAAACTATTTCCAGTAATATTCTGTTTCTACTTATTCTTCTGAATCACTGAAAAGATAAGCAAACTCTAAATTTAAAACTTCAGAATCAAGACTTCGTTTTTTAAAACCAGATTAGGAAATAGTTTGAGCAAATCGGCAAGTATTTTTAAATGTCAGTATCTCTATTGGTCGCATTTGATAATTGCTCTAACTTAAATTTTACCTCAACACCCAAATATAGCTGCTCCAAGCACACAAATCAAATTTGAATATGAAGTTAAATCTCAAAATAATAAAGGAAAAGCGATGTTACCAAAAAACGTAATCGCCAAAAAAGTCGAAATGTCGATAAATCCAACCCTGCTTTATGCTACATGCCAATCAGCCCAATAGTCGTGCAACAGCTACTTAAGCCTTAATTAAATTGATCATTGAAAATTATAACTAGAGCAGTTCAAATAGCTCGAATGCATGGATTCAATTGGGGTGAGTGAGTACGCATATGGAACGAATTGGAGAAAAATTTGTAGGACGGACTGTATTTTCTTTGCATTTTTTTTTTGCTGTTTCTTTCAATTCGTTCTTCGTTAAGTTTCGATCAAATATTTACTGTGCTGTTAATAGTTAATTTGACAATTTTAGAGTAAGCAAAACTATTTAATATAAATGTATGCTGAATTGGAAGTGATGTGTGTAGCTAATATTAATTTATTTAATGCAGCTGCTCTTAAAAACACCAGATATAAAAAAGTATCAACGTTTATTCTTTTCTTATAAAATATGTCTGTCCTGCCCACGCGCCACTCGTTTTCAGATTTCAGAATTGGACAAAAAAAATTAAGAATCATACGGGCATTAGCAAATTTCCCGCTGAATGCAGCCAATGTGAATTAAACACAGCTATAATGAACGCTCTCTTTCTTGGCATTTCTTTTTTTTTTACAACTTATGGTATGCCAAGGAACTCGCACTTCTACCTTTAGTCTTGTATCATGATTAATAATCTCACTCATAATTCTGCTTTTGAGTATAGCACTATGTTGCCTCTCTTGCCTGCGTTGATTGTTCTCTAGTTATGGCTTCGCTGTTTTTTGTTTGTATGTAGGGATGTACAACAGTGTTCTGGATCTCTTCTGCTTGAATAATGAAGGCGACGTGTTATTCTCGTAATCGTTTGTTTGCGTACATTTATGTTAGCACAGGGTGCGTTTCTTAATCTTAACAATATTATTTCTTTGCATTTCAAATGTTTTGTATTCAATTTTCTTAATTATAATAAAAAACGTAAGTAACTGCAAGGTAACTAAATAGAAATGTATTTAAAGTAAATCTTAGCATTTACCTTTATATAATACTGGGTTGTGTTACTGCGTTCTGTGTGGGCAAAAGTTGGCATCAATTTTGTCCGTCACTATGCTATCATCAATATTTTATAATATTTATTAATAATTATATATGTTGACAATATAATTATCACTTCTTCTTAAGCTATACAAGCAGCCAAAGCTATAACTCCAACAAACAACATAGCATACATATAAGAACAATAATTACATTGACTAACAAAACCAGTCGAAACTACCCTGTAGGAAAATCAACTCAATTAAAAGTAGTTGAAAAAGTAGTTTTTTGTCAACCACATCTAGTTGAAATTCTGACTTTTTTCCATAGAACGAACTAACATATTTTGTATGGTGATGTCAGCTAAATAAGTCAATTGACTTTCGTCTGCATATATTTCAACTACTTGTTAAACTAGTTAAATTTAAATTATTTTTGTAATTACTTTAAAATAACCAATTGAAAACTATTTAATATTCCAATTACTGAAGATGAATTTAAAAGCATAAAAATTTTAAACTTCTATACATAAAAGAGGTCATTTATTTGATTGTTTTGAAAAATACATAAATCATGCCAAAAAAATCATGCCTGTTCGACACAAATAAATTCTGAAATATAAAATCGGAAAGCAAAATATAAACAAAGTTAAAAGTGATCAGAGTTTTTTAATGGAAAATTGTGAAATGTCGTTCTTTGTGGTGTTTTAATTGATTTTAAAATAATTCAAAATTGATTCATGCCAAGCTTCATTGCCAGTTAATTCAAAAAAGGACTAGTAATTACATTTAAGGAGCGCAACAGAAGTACGCTGCGATGGTAGATATAATTTCATTATTCCTTTCTTCATTGGACTATTTCTGCTTCCAACAGGTGATAGTTCCAGAAGCTAGAGGAACTCTGCGCTTATATGTGAGCATGCCTACCACGGAAGCAGTTGACAAAAACGGGCACGCCACCGCCTGGGTACATGAGCGAAGGTGCCGATCCAATTGATTGGAATTGTGTGGATACTACCCCTGTTATTTAACACGAGCCAGCTTTTTGATGCTTCATTTCAAAATATGAGCTAAGCAAGCGTGTCAGCGGGATTTTCCACGCCTTGCAACCATCAAGGATGGTCGATTGACACACTGATATTTTGCTTAGTGCTTCTTTTAAGTGTCGATCGCAATGAAGTGATGGAGCAGACTCGACGCTTGCTGAATGGTTAAGCAATGCATCAATTTCCGTACAGAGTCCAAATTGTGCAATGTTTGCTAAACAGTACCAGTTTGTAATTTGAATATCTTAAATAATAAAGAATTTTTAATCGTTTCACAGAGTTTAGAGGCAGTTTATTAGTTTTAAAGTGTTTTTACCAAGTCTGTCTTGCAGCTCAATGTCGTAAATAAAAAAATATGTATTTTTGAAACAAAATGTTAGTGAAGCCTAAAGTTAATAATATTTGATGATATAACATGGTTAAATATTTATAAACTTGTAATCTAATAACAATTTGCAATTAAAACAGGTCCAAGTCAGAGTAGTTGCCGCATTAATACAATTCAAAGTACTTCATATACTAGTTTATTTTAAATTAGTTTTTTAACTAGTTGTGCTTAAAAACAAGTTAGTTTGTTTCTATAGGGTACCTACAACATAACATACACAAAATAATAACAACCACAGCAACTAGCCAAACCAGTAGAGACTACCAACAACACGACATACATAAAATAAATGACAAACAAACAACAGTACTAAAATAGACTCCGCATAAGAGCAACAACAATATCAATGTGCCAATATCCAGCAAGCGTTATTTGCATACGCCAGACAAATAGTTAGTAGAATAGAATAGAATTCACAAAGAGTTTTCTTTACGGATCACACAAATAGAGATCACAAAATCAGTGAAGTCAGCGTTCCTTTCTAGGTAAGCTTACAGCCTTTGCCTCGATCGACCGCAAGGTCTTCTTCGAGGCAAAGTAGTAGCCATTGTCTCGATCGACCGCAAGGTATTCTTCGAGCTGCTTAATTAGTATACTAAGTTAATAATAAATTGTTCAATAAAAGGAGTATTTGAATTATTGAAAAACCTGCGTTTTATTGAAAATAAATTGTGAAAGTTAGTGGAACTTTCATAGGATCCTGGGGCGGTTGAGTTCTGCTTCAGCCTTTGAGAAAACCATGTCGCACAACTTTCCTTTAACCCTTTTTTTCTTTTTAAGCACAATAAGCGTTTATGCCTTTGTTACTCTTATTTTTTTCATCTTAAATCTTTTTTTCAAAAATACTTATTTTAGCACACCATTAGACACATTAGTCTTTCAAGGTTCATTTTTTTTCTCAAGCACTATTAGTTTTTTATTTCTTTGTCCTTTTTTTCTTAATTCTTTTTTCCACAAATATTTTTTGTTAACACACGATTAGCCTTTCTTTAACTATTTTATTTTCCTTATAATATTTAACTTCGCTCATCATTATTTTTATATTGTTTGCTTAAATAATATTATTTTGCTTTCTTATATTACACTACTACTTAAATTTTTCTTAATTTTGTTGCAGCACCGAATTCTTAAAAATAAAAAGATGTTAAAAAATTCTGACATCAGATTCGAAATCAGCACCCCTCTAAAACTGTTAAATGATGTTTAAAAATTTTAAAAATACATTTATTAGGGAGCAATCCTGTTGTTAAAAAATTACATAATTTTGGAACTCCGACAACGGATACGGATTCAGTGACAGTTAAAAATACATTTTACTAGGTGGAAATTCTATTTTAAAAAAACATAATTTTAGTATTCACCCCAGCGCCGAATTCGTAAAAATAAAAAGTTTAGGTGGCAACACTATTAATCATCTTGAATTTTTAAATGCTGACATCAGATTCGAAATTAGTGGCCCCCTAAAACTCTTAAATGATGTTTAAAACTCTTAAAAACACATTTTACTCGGTTTTACTAACCACTAGCTGAGGTTAAAATTGAGATGGCACATCTACCCTCCATCTTAAATTTTAAAACTGTGACATTAGATTCGACATGAGAGTATATTCGTTGTCAGAATTTAAAAATTACAAGAATTCGAAAAAACAAAAAAAAAAAAATATAGGTGACAACCCTGTCATCTTTAATTTTAAGTTTTGATATCAGATCCGAAATCATCTACTCCCTAAAACTTCCAACCACGAAGTCCAAGAGAACTTTTAAAAGTCCTAATATGCTTAAGCTTTTCCTACACAAGCTCATTGAATTTTTTGGATACTTGCTTTAAATTCAATTAGTTAGATACTTGCGAGCTTACAAGCTTTTGACGATCGTTTCAAGCTTTTCAACTTTTGGACCTGACAAAACAAGTTTCACAAGCCAAGCCAACACGAAAGCAAGGATATGATCTATATCTGTTTGCTATTTTTGTAAGCAGGCTAAAGCTTCCTTCTTCAAGTTCGGATATATACTTGAATTTAAGTACTTAAAAAGGCTTGAACTTCAAGTAATCTTGTGCAGTTCTCTGATGCCGTGCACCAAATATCGAAATCATAATAATTTTATTTCACTTTCACTCGGAAAGCAAATGCAGAACCTGTCTGACTATGTTCTATGTAAAGTTGATCTTATTTTATTATCTTATCACTAATCAATATAATTATTAATACAATAGAAACATCAGATGCCAAAAAATCTATATTAACAGGTAGAAACCATCATCCAAATTTTCAATACATACATGGAATAAAACACACCTTTTAGTTGCGTTGGACGGCGTTGGAATTTTTATTTGCTCATTGCTGACTATATTTTCATCCTAAGTCTCGATAAGTAATTCGACAGCTTGGAATTGTTCCACGTTCGCTGAACCAGAAACTGAAGCCAATGCACCGAAGACATTAAGTGTGCCACCAGCAACAGCATCGCGAAGAGAGGTCATCTGTATTACTTTTTCTTCAAGTTCAGTTAATGGAACTTCCTCAGATGGGCCTCTTCCGGTTTTTTGCAGTGAAATTAGGTTGTTGCTAACTTTTTTTTTAGCTCGATATTTTAAATCTGTTGAAATCTTGGAATAAAGACAATTTAAGTGATTCGAGTGCAGAAACTTGTAACTTACCTTTCTCCAGGAGACAACCGATTTTACTGGACGGCCATGGGCATTTAATTGGTTGGCCAAATCTTTCCACATTTTATTTGTAGTACACCTTCCCTGCACAGACTTCTGTAAATAATTTTTGAATTCTACATGTTATATTCTACACTTATATACTTTCATTTTTAAAAAAATGTAATCAAAGAATTGTTCCGAATGTAGTTCCAAATTCAAGTGAAACGATTTTTTAATTTAAATTTTCTTTAAATTTCTAAAAATTACATTTGTATTTTCGGCATTTTCCAGTAGCTTTAAACTTTGAAAATAAATACGATTATCGATACGATAAACGATACGATAGGGAAGTGTTTATGTGATTCAAACTTCTGACGATAGCGTTTCATGAGTATCGTTGAGACAACAATCATTTCCAAGATGCGTGATGCATGCCTTGGCTTCAGTGTTGGGGGTATGTTAAAACAAATAATTGTAAACAAAAAAAAAAACAGAATTTGTGGCAGACTTGGCTTTTAAACGCCATAAGGTCTCAGCGTTTATATTTTCTTCGACGTCTGCCACACTGTTGCCCATTTCCCGAATATCCTTTTTCCTTTTCACAACCTTGCAAAAAAAAAAAT